>CP126892.1:107542500-108077500 GCA_030440675.1 Furcifer pardalis | reverse complement strand
TTTTAAAAACACTTTAAAAATTAAAAACTTTAAAAAGCTTAAAAACTTATTTAAAAGCGTATAGTTTTGAGCAATTGGACTTATTTGATATTTTCAAACATCGGTATGAACTTGCTCTAGTCCCGGTCTCCCTCCCCTTCTTCGACACTCGGAGGCGGTCCTTCAACGGAAGGATAGGGGAGAGTAGACAATAGAAAGGTGAAAGGTTCTTGGGTGGGTGATAGGGTTTTATGTTCTGTTATTATGGGACTATGGGAGGTGAAGGGTCGGGTGTGGGTGAATATATTTATTTGTTGTATGTCCTTTTTATTTATTTTTTAGTGCTGTATTGTATTGTAATGTCTAATGTTTTCTGTTGTTGGTTTTTTTATATAACGTGGAAAATTATGTTGCAATTTTTTAGTAATGGTATATAGAATGATGAAATATATGTACAAATGTAATGGAGTTTCAATGTGAAAAATATCTGTATTAATTTTTATGTTATTTATTTTTGTTTTGAAAAATTAAAAATATTGGAAAAAAACTTAATTAAAAGCTAGGTATTATAACTTGGACGTACTGGGGGTCAAACCATCCAACTGGCTGGGGAAATTGAACCATCCACTCCCCAGACCAGACCTGCCATTAGTAGCCAAAAACCCACTGCTTCTGAAAGAACTATTTGATTTTTCTACTTCAACAGGTTTAACGGAGAATCTAATTTTGTTCATGATTTTTTTAAAATCAAAACATTATGATTCTGAACAGAACCCTATATGACAGAGGAAGCAATGTCCACTTTTCAAAAAAAAAAAACCTACAATACTATTATTTGCAGAATACTTATCCAATCACATTTGACAATAAACCAGTAATGAAATTCTTATCATTGGTAGGGTTTGGGGTCAGAATACCGATCGGCAACTGGACTAACAGAAGGGTATTAATAACATTTGCTACAGATTAAATGGATTAGGAAACTAGTCCAGAATGCTAACAGGCTACAAGACTGTTGTATTTCAATCAAATACGGGATTAGGTATTAATCCTGCTATAGACTCTGAAGGCCAGTTTATGTTCTTGCCAGAGGGAATGCCACTTCTGTCGTCAGTGGTGGCCTACATATTTAGAAAGCAGATGTTTTACTGTCTTTAGGAGACCTTCCAAAGGTTGAAGCTGAGAGCAAATGAGGCAGTTAAAGTATTTATAGAAATATTCCTTCCAAAGGGAAACTATCCAAGAATCTTTCAGTTCCTTCTCACCGTCTTGACATCCATTTAAGAAGAAGACTTCCAGGATGTCTCTGGCTTTCTAATATTAATGACCAGCTAGCCTAGTTGATTGTCATGTTTTGGAGGACACAGCAATAATAACTGTTTTCTAGACCTGAGAGCTGGACCATTAGAAAAGCTGAGCGCAGAAGAATAGATGCCTCTGAGATGTGGTGCTGGAGGAGAGTTTTGAGATTATCCTGGACAGCGAGGAGAACAAATAGGTCAATCTTAGAAGAAATCAACCCTGACCCAAATAGTAAAGATGAAGCTAAAGTACTTTGGACATCAAAAGAGAAGAGAGGATTCACTTGAGAAAACCTTGATGCTGGGAAAGGTGGAGGGCAAAAGAAGGGGGCGGCCAAAAATGAGATGGCTAGATGGTATTGTAGAGACAACGAGCACAGAACTGAACAAGTTGAGGATGTCTCTGGCTTTCTAATATTAATGACCAGCTCGCCTAGTTGATTGTCATGACCCAAGTCATGACCCAACAATAATAACTGTTTTCTAGACCTGAGAGCTGGACCATTAGGAAATCTGAGCGCAGAAGACTAGATGCCTTTGAGATGTGGTGCTGGAGGAGAGTTTTGAGAGTCCCCTGGACAGCGAGGAGAACAAAAAGGTCAATCTTAGAGGAAATCAACCCTGACTGCTCCTTAGAAGGTCAAATAGTAAAGGTGAAGCTAAAGTACTTTGGACATTGAATGAGAAGAGAGGGTTCGCTTGAGAAAGCCTTGATGCTGGGAAAGGCGGAGGGCAAAAGAAGAAGAGGTTGGCCAAAATGACATGGCTAGATTTATTATTTATTTATTTACTTACTTACTTATTATTTAAATGTCTAGATGGTATTGTAGAGACAATGGGCATAGAACTGAGCAAGTTGAGGAGGATGGTGGAGGACAGAAGTGCCTGGCGGACAGTGGTCCAGTTGGTCTATCAAGGAAGAGGCAACATGGACGCTTCAACTATTTTTCAGAAGAACCCTATCTCAGGGAAAGGTTCCAGTGTTCTCCTGAAATTAATCTATAACCTCCTCTTCTTTTGGAAACATCTATTTAAAAACTGATTTTTTTTTTACTTCAGTCCTGGTGCCTCCGCTGTGAACTCTGTTTCTCTGCTAACATATTTCCTAGGTTTGTCAGTGCAGTTCGATTTATATGCAAGCAGTTAAAAGGAGGAGGAGGAGGAAGGCCCAAGGGGAACTCCACGTCCCACTTCTGAAACTTAGTTTACTTCAGGCCTTTGCTTTGATCCATGGCTTATGACCTAAGAATCCCATTTGTGGAAATGGCTGTTTCTTTAGAAGAGGGTCCTTAACTGGCCCCGGCTACGGCTGCCTTCATTAATTTTACCTCCTGCAACACAAGAACAAAAAATAAACACCGCAGGAGAACAGAAATCTTTGTACCGTGAAAAGCATCGGCTTTAAATCCCAACGCTGAGGACGTGGTGGGTCAAAAGAGGAAGTTAAAAATATCTCACCTGCTAGAGAGAACCAGAACTTAAATCCTCAAGGATTTCCCAACATGTTTTCTAACTTTTCTTCCTCAAGTACGGTACGCTTTTCAAACCCTAATAGATTTTCTGGCTTTTGGGGTTGGAATATAATAGACAACAGCACCCAAACTAGGCTAACCTAGAAACATTTTTGCAGGATTTAATGGTTTTGTAATTCCTGGGTGTTCAGCTAAACCAGGGCGGCTCAATCTACACCCATGGGCTGGACCCAGTCTGCGACAGCAAATAATCCGGCCCATGGCGATGACCGCAGAAGTCGATGCGTTTATAACAGCTGTAAACATACATGTACAAATGGGCCTGCCGCGGTTTTCGGCAGTGTTTACAACATGTCTGAGGGGGAGTGGTCTAGCCAGTGGCGTGAAATGGTTGAGAATCCCTGATCTAGACTGCACTGGAGCTATCCAGGGTACTGAGCCTTATACCTCATTAATATCTTACACAGTAAAGATAACAGTAAAGGTCTCCTTTGCTTGAAAGCCAGTCTTATGCACCAATGGCTTATATTCCCTTTGACTATCTTTGAATCCAGTTGATTGGAGGCACAGAGTGGACCGAACCTCAGGTGCATTTGGCAGAATCATTTCAGGCCATTGGTCTGATCTGGTGTTAGAAGGATTAGCCGACAAGTTTGCAGCCCAGGGTATGCATGAAGATCTGAGTCTCCAAAACGTCACCTGGAGGACCCTGAATAGGCTGAGGGTTGGAGTCCCTAAATGCAAGACCAACGTCTCAAGTGGGGACGGATGGTGGACAACAACACATGGTGTGAATGTGGAGAGACACAGAATCCAGCTCATTTACTGGTGTGCCGGTTGCTGCCAGAAACATACACAGATTAGGACTTGCGTTTGGGCAATGACAAAGTGAAGAAAGTGACTTCATTTTGGCAGTCCAGGGTCAGATCAAGACACGAAAGAAGAAGAAGGATTTCAGGCCATTAATGGGAAGGTCATTTTGCTTTCTGTTTTATTTTGCAGCCTGTAATTTCTTTTTGAAGGAGACCTTTTAAAAAGACTACTGTGCTCTTTAAAAGTCCTAAAAGGGGGGAAAGAGCAAGGGAAGCCGGTAAAGTCATATTACTATTGAACAGAGATTTATATGCTAGTTTTAGGGAACCCATCTAGGCCACAAATTCTTGCTTTCGAGAGTTACAAGGGAGAGCCACAGAAAAAGTCCCTTTTCTTTTGTACTTTTGAACAAGCAGAGAATTGCTCGAGGCTCAAGTCAAGACACCCAAGTTCTCAACAGCAGGATATAATTTTGTTATAAATATTCTGGTTTAAGAACCTTTTCTGTAAGTGAACGATGGACACACGGCACCGAAATGAAGCTCAAGTTCATCTTCCAAGTCATTTTTGTGCAGGTTAAAGCTCTTTTTTTTTTTAATTACGAACACTTTTATGGCAGCTTTTCTGCAGCTGACAATTTTAATTTTTTTTTTTTAAAGAAAGCTCTCGAAAGCTTTGGTTGACAGAGGAGGGAAATGAAACAGGTTAGTGTTGTAAAACACGTACATTGCTAACGTGACATGTTTACTCGAGAAGCACAGTCTAATTAGGAGGCCATTCCTATTCTCCCCGCACACCCATCTGGTTTGCAAAACACACCCTTCAGAGATAACAACACTGTAGAAATGCCAGGGAGAGAAAGCCAGGTGATGGCCTCATCCTGTGTCTTGTACCCCTCCACCCATACCCCTGCCCTCTATTTTGACCTTCAAGGAGTGGTTCCATGTTGATTCCACATCTGGCTCACAGGCATCAGGTTGAGTATCCCTGTGATACAGAAACACTACTATCTCTACCTGAACAGACTGGATGTAATTTAATTTTGGAAGCATGATGAATACCATAGATGGGAGACCACCCTTGCTTACTAGGGCTCTCCAAGTCCAATAAGAACAAATCCTGCCTCAGATCTTGGACACCTGCTGCTACCTTTCAAAGCTCCTGCGATGCGCCAGACCCAGAGGTCAGCCAGTGTGGCTCTCCAGGTGTTCTTGGACTTCAATTGCCTCAAAAGAGATCTGGAAGAAGCTATTATCCCCATTCCAAAAATAATGTTGCTGCAGTGAGGAGGCATGAAAAGACAGCCAAAGGGGAAGCAGGACATGAAAGAGGTTCCATCATCTTCTGGGAGATCAGCCTCTCTGCTTGTCTTGATGTGCTTTTCATCTTTCCAAGCCAAGACACTGAGAAGGAGAGCATTAAATCATTAGACGTGAAGCTTTTCAGATGCATGCACACATCCCATCAATCAGCCTTTCTTTTCACTAGGCATCATACACTTCAAAGTTGTGGGTGTTGTGAGGTAGCATGGATTCAGTGCGCACATCCATCTTCAAACACAGGCTTCATGTCGCTTTCCTTCCCAAGATGTAAATTGAGTCCTTTCATCTACCCACACTCCTCTTTAAGCTTGGCTTGTTTGAGGTACAGTGGTTAGAATGCTGGGTTTTGATGATGGAGATCCAGGTTCAAATCTCTGCTCTGCCTTTAAGCTCACTTAGTGACCTCAGGAGAATTGCCACTCTTTAGTTTAACCTAAGGGACTGCTGTGGCTTAGTGGTTAAGATGCTGCACTTGGCGACTGGTCGGCCGGCAGGTCAGCAGTTGGAGACCCAAGCACTACGTGACAGAGTGAGCTTCCGTCTCTCTCCCAACTCCTGCCAATCTAGCAGTTCAAAAGCAAGATATGGCAAATGTCAGGATTGTTGTAGGATCCAACGGTTGGAGGCAAAGGTGGACGTTTAAACCAATGTCAGCTCCAGAGACAAACGCAGGTTCACAGGGCAATGAAGATGCTTTGGGATTTAGCCTGAGGTTTGGGGAATCCTTGAATTCATCTCATGGGGCAGCTCATCTATAATTCAAAACAAAACTCAGAGAAGATATGGTGCCCTCAAGAAATTGGCATCTCCAGATTCCACTACTTCCTTGTCCAGAATAATAAAAGACCACAGACAGCTCGGAAGCTCTTCATGACCAGCAGGAACCCAAATCTATCATCTTGGTGGCTTACAAAACAGAGTAGCAAATACACAGGGCCACGAGTAGCTGGTTTTAAACATCACTCCTAAGAACATTAGAGTATTTCATTATTACAGGGGTTCCCTGCCTAAGGCCCATGGCACAATTTCATGTGGGGGCCCACCCCTCCGAGGGCATTCGAGAAACAAATTGACCACCCCTTTGAACCTGTTGGGACAAAATGGCCGCCCCCATCATGCAAGCAGGGCAAAATGGCCTTCTGGCCCTCGAAACTGACTGAGAGAGCTGACCCGGCCCCCTGGCTTGAAAAGGTTGGAAACCTCTGCATTATTAGCTCATGTACTTGCATTTCCTCTAGTAATAGCATTTAGATATGACTGTTCTCTGCATTGCATTTAAAAGAAATGCACACTACACCAAGACTGAGTTTCTGTGCAAGATTGCTATCTGCGAATTGATATCTTTGGCTTAGATCGCCTTCTCTACCAGCCAAGCTGAGATGTGTAACTTCTACGACCAGGAGATGTGCCTTTGAAATGTCCCCTGTACTCACTATGTGGCTCAGAATTTAATTTTGTATTACATAGTTCCAGTACCGCACGCAGGCAAAGATCATGCCAGTGCCACAAGAGAATGAACTCAACAAATTGAAAGGCACACCTGAAGTATGGGACATTTTGGGTGAAAACAATTCTTAGAGTTCATGTTTTGATACAGATTAGAAGCATTTTGTCCTTGCAGGGAAATGCATTTGCTCTTGCTTCTTCCACCTCTGTTTCCCCTCCTTTTAACCATCAAGACGTTAGGGTTGTTGTTTTTTAAGCTCTGCAACACAAACTCTCCAGCAGGGAAAGCTGGAAGATCTCTACAATTCTTCGTTGCTGAAGCTGCTCATGGTTAATGTTCCTAGCTGAGATTGCCTCCAGTGTTCACTAATCCAGGATGCCACTGCAGACAAAGTGCCATCACACAGCCCTGAGTCGCTCTCTACCAGTAATGTATAACAGCTGCGGCATCAAGACAATGCGCTAGTAAATGTTTCAGCATAGTGGGAATACCCTTGGGGGAGAGAAAGACAGAAATAAACTCAGCACAGCACATGGGTCTTCACATATTGCAAACCAGAGAGTGCTTTTAAGGTGCCACAACACTGGCAGACAGTCTCAGAGCCTAAAAAAATTGGGGGGTTGAGATGTTTCTCCAAAGATAAAAGGAAGGTGGTGTGTCTAGAGAAGGACAACCAAGTGACCAATGGGTTCTGGAAGCCAAATCCTTCCAGAAAGGGTCAAAAGAGAGAAAGGTAGATTAAGCACAGAGAAGAAAAGATGGAAGAGAACATGTCACTGCTTCCACAAAAGAAGGAGAGTTGTTTTCTGGTGACTCAGAAGAAATGGAAAGCTGAATGCCTTAGCCCAGGGCTTCCTATACTTGGAGTTCCAGATGTTCTTGGACATCAATTTCCAGAAGCCTCAATCAGCAGGGGTACTGACTAATGAGTTGGGTTTCTGGTAGTTGAAGTCCAAGAACATCTGGGGACCCAAGGTTGAGTAACCCTGGCCTAGACAATTGTAGATCCTGGCTCAAGTAGTCTCCTCAAATCAATAGATCTTCACTAATATTAACTTACCAGTCCAATTAATTCAATGGATCTTCTCTGAAAGGCCAATGTCGCCCTTGCTCGAAAGCCAGTTGTATCTGACTCTAGGGTTCAGTGCTCATCTCCATTTACAGCCAAACAGCAAGTGGTGTTTGTGTCTGCAGACATTTCCATGGTCATGTGGCAGCCTATGGAATGCCGTTATCTTCCCACCAAAGTGGTACCTATTTATCTACATGTGATTTCTTGCTTTTGATCTGCTAGGTTGGCAGGAGCTGGGGTAGACGACAGGAATTCACTCTGCCATGCAGCACTCGGGTCTTGAACTGCTGACCTGCCCACTTTCCAGGCGTCATGTTCATCATCTTAACCACTCAGTCCCATTTTTCCTTCTCTAATAGGGGCTAGCAATTGTGTTTAGGACTAAAAATCCAAAGTTATTACATGCATGCTAAAAGATCACCATTGGATCATTGGGAGCAGTTTCTGGTAGGCTGGAGTTGTCTCATCACACTTATAGGAAGTGGGAGGTTGGATGGAACCCTTGACATGAAAACCCCATTTCCCTACCTAAACTAGCTTTGCATCCCACCAACACTACATGTATTATTATGATTTGTGGGAATCCTAGTGGTATGTGCACACCTTGTCATGGCTAATTGCAGCTAATTGACAAAATAGTGTACTGGCTGTACAACTGACCACACAGACTGGCATCTTGTCAATTAGCTGCAGTCAGTGGACTCAAAGGTTACATGAACTCCGAAAGATTATTTGGCCAAAGTTGTCACCATTGTCGTCGTCGTCGTCATCGTCGTGATTGTCATCGCCGCCGCCGTCATCTTTACTTCTCTATTTCACTACTAGGTGGTACTCAAGACAGATCATGGCCATTGCAAAATGTAATAATTTATTTTTAAAACATCCAAGCAAAAGACAATCAAAATCAAATAGATCATGGAGCACAGGTGGAGAACCACTATTTCATGAGCATGTGTACATGGATGTTTATGCCCAGATCCTCTTCTTCCATCAATTGCCAGATGCAACCATCAAGGGCTAAAAATGCTGAACACATCTGCTATCAACCCAAGATTCCGGCACTGAACAGGGGTTGGATTGAATGATCTCTAAGTTCTCTTCCCATTATTTACTTCCAAAGAATCAATTCTCTGTTTAAAACTCAGCTGGGAAAGAAGCAGGAGGCAGCGAGACGTGGCGCGGAAACACGAGCGTGACAGCGATTTGTCTGAAACAGTTTCCAGGCATACCCAGGAGGGCCCTAGATAAATCTGAGTTTCAGTTTGGAAAAATTGCTAAATCTCTCCAGCTTCCCCCACAGGAGTTTCCAGGCTGCACTGTCTTGAAAAGCTACTTGAGATCGGATGGTTGGGAAGGGCGAGCATTTCAAACAAATACTCTCCGAGTCACAACGGTATCACAGGAGAATAATGGGAAATGTCTGACAAAACCTCTGCATTCTGTTCCACACCAGTGGTGCAATGGAAATGCCGCAGAGGCAGCCATTTGCTGAGTGCTGTTGTACAGTATCTCAGAGCGACTGCGGTGGCTTAGTGGTTAAGGTGCTGAACTTGACACCTGGAAGGTCGACAGGTCAGCAGTTTGAGACCCGAGTGCTGCATGATGGAACGAGCTCCTGTCTCTGTCCCATCTCCTGCCAAACTAGCAGTTCGAAAACAAGGCACCATTTCATGTGGTCCATGCTGCCACCGTACCTGGAAATGGAAGTGGATGCATTTATGTCAGCTGCAAAATGCCCCTATGCATGCGCCAACGACAGGACAGGAGACGTGGGTGGTGAAAGCTATTGGCCGCCACTGCCTTTCCCATCGCACTCAGTGACCCGAGTATAAGCCGAGTCTGCTTTTTTGACCTCATTTTAGGACTGAAAAACTAGGCTTATACTCGAGTATATACAATTTCACATTTTTCGCCTATGTAAATATTATGTGGCATAAACATTTTAGCATTTAGCATATTCTCAGCTCCAGTGATAACATAAGCCTCTAGGAAACAGATAATTCGTAGCTGATTGGAATTTCTCTGGGAAAGTATTCTGCTGCTATCTGCCCTGTGGTTCTTCGGTTTGGATGGGAGTTTGCTAGCCAATGTTTTCATTTTCTCTGCTGTTCAACAGAAGTCGTTGCCCGGCCTCGTTTGTGGAATTAAATGGTGCTTAAAATTAGCTTTTCAAAAGGCTTGCTTTGTTGTTCAGGGTTTTGCAAGAGTCGTGTATTTAAATGTAGGGTTATTTCTTTCCCCTCGCCAACCCCCCAAGCCTTCCTCTCTCTTTTCTCCCCCCAGAAGGACAAACGACTCTTTGCAAACTTTGCAATTATGTAGCACATAATGTCTAATTACCCTCAACAATGAACCGCAGCCTCACAACCTGGAAAAATCAAAGAGTTTCCAGAATAACATATTGTTCAAAGCAAATGATAAAGAGAGCGGGAACAGTCCCCACCATAACACACTCAGAAAAACAGACTCTTTTCTTGCCCATATGTCTGAATTAAGGGAGAATTTTAAACTTCTAAAACGTTAGTCTGAGCTGGGCTTGTAATAGTTTCCTTGGGCAACAGCTGTGTGATAGCCTGGAATGCCAATTGTTTATTTAGTTTATTTGTTTTATTTAATTGAATTTATATTCCACCCTACTCGCACAGGCGACTCAATTGTTCTATACTGTAGCTGTAGCCTTCCACGCCAACTTCTTCTTCCTATAGCAGAATTTTGAGAAACCATTATCCACACATCTAGGGTTGCCATATGTCCCGGAAAACCAGGACTGTCCCGGATTCAAGGTCGAAAAAATTGTCCCAGCCAGTTTAATAAAAATCATGTTAAAGTCCCGGATTTTTAAAACTTACTGATTGTGTATTACAACACACCATTAAAATAAATTTGAACTCTCGCCATCAAACGAGCGATATCCTGCCACATTGGATTTGGAGTATACCTGGAGACAAATCTTTACGTCCTCGCCTCACACCACCACCCGATAAGTGTGACCAGTGTGTTTCCTGGAACTGAGGATGTTAAGAGTTGACTGCAATGTGACTTCTCAGACGTACAGCTGATCATCTTACAGCAAGAATTAACTGTTGTAAATAAATTCATTTATTTATTGATATATATAATGTGAAAGTGTTTTGTAGCTGTCATTATATTACTTTTTTTTTAAGGCTATCTTGTAGATAACCAGCCCATTTTTGTCAAGTATACTTCTGTCCCGGTTTTATGGGAGATAATTATGGCAACCCTACACACACCCTATTTTGAACTGAGCATGCTTCACGTTGCTGCACTTACGTGCTGTGAAGTTGTTTCTAGCTTATGGCAACTCTATGAACAGCCATGCTCAAGTCTTTGGCATCCTGGGTCAAATCCACAATCAACCCAAGTCCTAATCTACTCAGAATTCTGAGAACAACAACTTCATTTTATTGTTGACATGGACTGACAATTTAGTAAAGGTAAAGGTCACTGTTGTTCGAAAGCCAGTCGTATCCGACTCTAGGGTTCAGTGCTCATCTCTGTTTATAGCCAAAGAGCCAGCGCTGTCTGTGGCAGGTATGTCTAGACACCGAAGTGCATGGAATGCTGTTTACCTTCCCACCGAAGTGTTCCTTATTTAGCTACTTGCAATTTCTTGCTTTCGAACTGCTAGGTTGGCAGGAGCTGGGACAAAGACAGGAGCTCATTCCATCCTGCAGTACTCGGGTTTTGAACTGCTGACCTTCCATCTCCCAGTCAGCATCTTAGCCACTTGAGCCACTGCAGTCCGGGATTGACAATTTACACGGCGACTGAAATCTTCTAGGAAACCGAGGTCTAATGATGCAGAACTCTCAACTTTATAAAAGGGTGAAGAAAGAAGGCAAACACACTGCAATCTCATTTCAATATTTATGAAGCAGCTTCTGCCTGTAATTAAAAAACAGGTGCAATTATCACCCCCACCATTCATTAACCTCAGGAATAAAATGGATGATATGCAGGGATGTTATTTAGTCATTAAGAATTGTAAAGCATTTCTGCTTCTTTTGCCTTCAGAATGGAGTGGAGTTGGGAGGGGAAGAATAATAATGCATTAATAATAATGCATTTGCTTCTCTCCCACAGACACCAGCTCTCGTGTTTCTGAGAAATACACAAATGTTGTTCAGTCACACAGTTGAGTCCAACCCATGGACCGCCGCATGCCAGGCTCCTCTGTCATCCGTGATCCTCCGTCGGCCACATCTTCATTGCAAAATGACACATGTCGATTTGTGGCTTCAAGCCCACATCTTCGCCTTCTGAGAATGGGATGTGAAGACAAATGGTTCATGGAGCCATGCCTTTCCTACGGAGCCAGAACAGGGGCTCAGGGGAAATGTAGTTGGCCGACTGGCAAATTCCATGCTTCCAAGGAAACATTGCAGTGTGCCAAGAGTAATAATCCCAGATACCAACAGCAGCAAGGAATAAGAAAGATTCTTCTTTTTCAGCACTCATTACGAGATGAATAAATTTCCTCTTATTTACATCGCCTGATGGGCAAACCTACAATTACAATACTTTCAGGTACATCATTAAATTTAATGTCTTTTTTAAAAAATTCTGTCCAACTCAGTGATCGCATGAGGATAAACTGTATGGATTTGAACACAGGCAGTTAAGACTGTAAACTTTTATTTGCTGAGTAATCGTATCCAGAACAAACAGTCACTTGTTCAAAGGTAAACGTCCCCTTTGCTCAAAAGCCAGTTGTATCCGACTCTAGGGTTCAGTGCTCATCTCTGTTTCATAGCCAAAGAGCCAGAGCTGTCTGCGTCTGCAGATGTTTCTGTGAACATGTGGCAGGCATGACTAAACACCCAAGTGCACAGAATGCTGTTTACCTTCCCACTGAAGTGGTACCTATTTATCTACTTGCAATTCCTTGCTTTCGAATTGCTAGGTTGGCAAGAGCTGGGACAGAGACGGGAGCTCACTCCATCATGCGGTACTCAGGTCTTGAACTGCTGGCCTGCCAACCTTCCAGTCATCAAGTTCAGTGTCTTAACCACTAAACCACTGCAGTTTACAGAATAATAAAACAGTGGTTTCCTCCTTCAGTTTTTATCTGTTAACCTACCTCTCCCCAGCCAAGTGCAGTCCAGATGTTTTGAACTACAATTCCCATCTGTCATACATCACTTCAAGCAATAGCAAAATGGTATAGTTAAGTGAGTTGAAGTCAGTGGTTGGGAGTTCGAATCCCCACTGTGTCTTTCAGGAAAGGGACCAGCCAGAACATTGGATTCCATGGTCTTCGACTAGGGGTTCCCAAACTTTTCAAGCCGGAGGCCAGGTCACGCTCTCTCTCTTCAGCTTTGAGGGCTGGATGGTCATTTTGCCTGCCTGCACGATAGGGGTGGCCATTTTGTCCCAACAGCTTCAAAGGGGTGGCCATTTTGTTTCTCAGATCCCCTTGGAGGGGTGGGAACCCCTGCCTTAGACAGGCATGATTTGAAAGTACCACCAGAAGGCAGGGCTGTGAAACTACTAAGAACTACGTCTCCCTAGAAAACCCTGAAAGGGTCACCATAAATCAGAATTAATTTGACAGCTTGCAATTGTTTTATGGGCCAGAGTGACTGCTGGGTACGCCCACAACATGGATCTATGCTTTCCTGCTTTTACTGCCCATTCTTTTGTTGAAAGATCACTCCACTGGTGTCTAACCTGAACATCTTTCATGTGCAAGATCCACCCATCAGAGACCCTTTGTAAACAGCTTCTAGGTCTTTGTAAGCCTTTGATATTATGCCCCAAACAGAGAGGCACAGAGTGTGAGAGAAAGGAAATCGGAGAGGTTTCGTAACAGGCCTCCTGCTATTATCCTCATGTAACGTTGCTTCTCCCATTTGTAGGCACAATTAATTTAATGTTTCAAAGAGCTTAATAGCCTTCTTACAATCAGAACCATCCAGGGAGACAGTTACCTCCGTGGCTCCTGCTGGCTTGATGAATATTGAACAGGACCTTCCCTTAAGGCTCATTTTAACACACACACACACAGAAAGGAACTTCCTTGGGAAGTAATCCAAACTATCATTAAGTGATTGAAGCAGGGCAGAGTCTAGGTGTCAGTTTCTGCTGATTCACGGTGGGATCATAATTAGAGAGTCTCGTATCAGACTGCATTGGCACAGTTTCCTCTCCCGATTTTGAAGCTGGCCTGGTGAATCTTCCATTTTGTCTTGTTTTGGCCAGAGTGGAATGAATGCAAGATCCCATCTAGGAGAACCAAACTAAAAAAGGCCATAACCAGCCTTTGGATAGATTACCTGAGAGAGCAAACCTTAGGACAGGGATTCTCAACCTTCACCCCTTGGGCGTATGTGTCCCCCTGATTTCATGTGGCCCCCACTGCTTACACCACACCATGAAGTGCCAAGATGTGCAGGAAAGGCAAAATGGCTGTCCGGCCCCTGAAATTCTCTGAGGAAGCATGAATCGGCCCCCAACTTTAAAGGGTTGAGACCTCCTGCCTTAGGAGAATGATGTGGGTTATTTCAGCACCTAGAACAGCTCCAAAGAACAACCTACTTTCATCCACACCAGTCCAAAACTTACCTGAAGCTAAGTGTGATAGACTCCGAAGATGACCTGGATCAGGAGGCACTTCCGATGCCTAGCCCAGTTCTGCCTGCATCCAAATCTGAGAATGTTCTGAACCAAGACTCTCAGCCTGCTGCTGGCTCAACTCTGTTTACTCAGGCAGATGACCAGTCAGATCAGAAGTCTGACTCTGACAGCGATCAGCCCTCAATCAGGGAAAGATTAAGAAAGAAGCTACACCTGCCACACAAACAAACTAGAACTAGTTACCAGAGAAGGCTCCCAGCTGATAGCGATTCACTGGGAGGCTTTCAAGCAAGCTTGTTGCAGCATTCCAGTGTTGGTGCAATTCTTCAGTGCAAAGACCAACACCTTGCTTGACTTCGGATGCCTCTTGAGACTGGCTACCTAGATCTGACTTCTCTGCCAACCCTGATGACACTCCTGGACAGTCTTTGGACTAGACACTGCTTGAACTACCGGTAAGTAGACCTTTCCTTGCTCTTTGGACTTTGCTATTTGGACTCTCCTTGAATAGACTCGCTGTGTAGCACCACTGTGCAGTGACCGTGTCCACTGTTGTAGGTCAGTACACTAAGAAGGAACAAATCTGCCAGTTTCACTTTCTCCCTGTTTGAGTTTTTCAGCCTCATATTCCGCCCATTGAATGCTTTTACAAATGAAAACGTGACATTATGGGAAGTGGCCATTTTTGGTACCGTCTTCTGAAAAAGGAATACAAATATGTATTCAGATATTTGTATGAGTTCAGTTCAGCAGGTAAAAGTATTCCAAATATGGAGAGAACCATTTGCACCTTTGTGGAACATTACTACTAAAAACAAGGCATCTGTAAAAGAAGAGAAGCCCAAAATTTCCCTGGGGGTTGAAGCTGTCAATTTTTCTTTCTCACATCATAGAAAGGTATTTGAAGAGAATTTCAAATATTTGAAATGTTTGAAATATTTGAAATATTAAATAAGAAAGAACATTTTCACCCATCGCTAGTTAAGAGCCACTAAGATGAGAAGGAACCATGGTTAACATCTTTTATAGGCAGAAAATCCCAGACAGGATTGGTGAAAATTTGGAATGTCACCAACAGAACAATTACAAGAAGAAGGTGATTACTTTTATTGGATCACACACAAAAAATTAATCATTGTGCAAGCTTTCGAGATTAAAGATCTTTTCATCAGGCACACTATCAATGAAAGTTCATGGCAAGGTGGTCGCTCCCTCCCCCTGCACAGAGTTCACCCCAGCCCAATGGGAGTGCTTCCTCCCTCCCCCCAGCACAGAGTTCACCCCAGCCCAATGGGAGTGCTTCCTCCTTCCCCCAGCACAGAGTTCACCCCAGCCCAATGGGAGTGCTTCCTCCCTCCCCCCAGCACAGAGTTCACCCTGCCCCTCTGCAGTGCGGACGACAGCCTGTTGAGTTTGGGCACTCAAGTCTCTAAAAGGTTCGCCCACGCTGTCATAGGGTATTCCTAGCTCAGTATTTACAGGGTGGAATAATAATGGCCTAAATTCAATTGTTAATTCCAGCTAGATGAGACCTATTAAATCTGTGGAAACTTGGTAAGATGATGCTTACGTAAGTTCCATTTATTTAATGGGCCTACAAATCCTCGCATCTCTGCTGGAGTCTTAAATACTTGCTGCATGAGTTATCTTGATGCTTCTCCTTCCCTCATTTAGAACTGTGAACTATATGACTCTATACCAGAATGGAGAAATATAATGGGGAGCGGGAAGGATAAATAGGATTTTAAATCTTGTTCAGACTTGTTTTCTCTAAAGATGGGTTTCCTTTAAATCTTTTTGGTTTTTATCCCTGAGATGGGCCAGCTTTGTGCAACCAGCCAAGCTGCAAACCACCCTCTTCTCCTCTGCAGTCGTCTGGGAAGAAAGAGAGGTTCATACCAGGTTGCTTTCCCTTTTTATCTGGCACTCGGAGGAAACATGCGCCATAGTTTGACCTCAAACTCACTGCTTTAGCTTCAGGGTCTCCCCTGGAGGATGATAGTAGAAGCAAAGTCAGAGTAGATGCTCCCCAAAGATGTTTCACTGGGGCTACAAAACACATAGAATTTTGTGTCCTTGCTGCAGTCACTCCAGATATTCTTGAACTTTAATTCCCAGAAGCCCAAGCACCCTGTGAATCCACATGAATGGGTTTACTGTGATTCATCCAGCTCGTGCTGCAAGATGCGGTAGTAAAAAGCTCCCATTCAGAGGAAGGGTTAACAGATATCAGACAATCTCTCCACATTTGTCAGCCCTGTGAATTTTCATACTCATTTCTTCTTAATGATTTGTTTCGTGAGATTTACTAATCTTATGAAACCACTGCTAAATAAATGTTCTAGACCAAGGATTCTTAACCTGCGGCCTGCAGACCGGATGCGGTCCACAGAACCATATCATGTGGCCACCCCACCGCCTCCCCCACACCAGGAAGTGCCATGTGGTAGAAGAAGGGCAAAATGGCCATCCGGCCCCCGATGCTTTCTGAGGGAGCATAACCCGGCTTAAAAAGGTTGAGAACCCCCGTTCTAGAC
The DNA here is from genome assembly GCA_030440675.1 of Furcifer pardalis. Taxonomy (NCBI): domain Eukaryota; kingdom Metazoa; phylum Chordata; class Lepidosauria; order Squamata; family Chamaeleonidae; genus Furcifer; species Furcifer pardalis. The sequence goes on along the minus strand of CP126892.1, from coordinate 108,060,960 downwards.
ATACTGATATATATTTTGCTGGGTTTTATTTTTAAAAAAGGATGGAAATCATGCTCCCACCTTATTGTACCGTATATTGAATACCATAATGAGTACCTCTACCTATTTATCATTAGACCACAACAGCTGTTCTGTCATTTCTCATTGCATTTCTTAATGGTAGGTTATTTAATTTTATTGCATTTCTATTACAGCCCATCTTCGCATTTTCATCTATAACAGAAAAATTATTCTCCTAGGCATCACTAGTTAAGATAAATGTTGTTCTTTTAAAAAATAATAATTCCAGAGATAAATGACCCAAGCGATGGTGTTAAGAGCTCTTTTGGAAGGAAGATCTCCCAAATCATTTACATTTTGGAAGGTTTTGCTCTTGGTTTAACCTTGGTTTTCCAGCAGGTGACTAAAGTTATGATCTGGGAGCTCATGGTAAGCCAAGGAAGGATGTTTTAAAAAGTATGCTTAAATGAATGAAAGAAAGACCAACCAGTGTCAAAATAAAACAACAGATAAGTAGAGGGGCTGCAGTGGCTCAGTGGTTAAGAAGCTCGTCTTGTTAGCTGGAAGGCTGGCAAGTCAGCAGTTCAAGACCCGGGTACTGCATGACGGACTGAGCGCCCGTCTCTGTCCCAGCTCTTGGGGACATGAAAGGAGTCTCATTTGAGCATTTCCTGAGCAGTTTCTTCTGCAAAAATCTTTTCAACCCAGAATAATTTCTGACACAAAAGTATCATCATCATCATCATCATCATCATCATCAGTCCTTGGCACTCCAGGTGTTCTTGAACTTCAATTCCCAGAAGTCCAAGTCTCTGTGAATCCACACGAACAGGTTTGCTGCACATCTCATTCGTGTGGATTCACAGAAACTTGGGCTTCTGGGAATTGAAGTTCAAGAACACCTGGAGTTCCAAGGTTCGCCATCACTGCCCTAAATAGACTCCACTAAAGTTTAGCTTCGTCAAACCTGATAGTAGTATCATTGCATAGCAAACTCTTGTTCTGAGCACTTCACAACAACCCAACCTACCATATAATGCAGCAAAGCCTTGATTCAGGGGAATAATCATCTCTTACAATAACAGCAGATGTTCCATATGCAGGGGGGAAGCATTATCAGAGGCCCCCTGCTTATAGGAAGCATCCATCAATGGAAAGGCATAAACAAATTCAGACGAGTTGTTATCCCTCCTGTTTCCCCTGATAATGAAGAAAGTCTGGAATAAACATGGACTTGGTGCGGGATCTGCTTTTTACAAGAAGGTGGACAGTTGTTCAGGGATGGACAAGAGAGTGGTAGGTGTAGATGGAGCAGATTTGGGCTGAAATCACTTCTTTTTCAACACTTGGAAACTATCTTTTTTTTATTCCAGATCCCCTGATCCTGTAGCCAGTATAATATCTAGAAATGCTAGTCAGAGCACTTTAACAACTCCACCCCATCCTTATCATCAAGATTTACCAGGCTCCAATCTCACCCATTAAAGCTTTTATTGATTGATTCCATTAATATCACATGTTATCACATGGACATCCCACTACAGTAATGGAGTAGACTGTAAAGGCAGTGACTCGATGCCGAGTGTTGGGCGGCGGTAAATAACCTGATTCCCTAAAGGGGCCAACGGCTATGGGTGGATCAGGCCCTTTAGATGGGAGGAAATGCCACTGGAAACCATCCTATTGGGCCCAAGGACAAAATGAGCGGAGGAGGAACCAATTAACTACCCTGATTCCCAACGGTCATGGAGGCGGAAGAGGCCATGCCAGATGGACTGGCTGTAAAGGCGTGCCTTGATAATATCCTCAAGGCTGCGGCAGTCCATTGCAGTCCCGGTGTTAAATCCTGCGTGTCTCATTTCACACGTGCCGCAGGAGGCGGCTCCATGGGTCACTCCATGGCAATCTGGGGTCCACCTTAAACAAATTCACGCCAATGACATTTTTCCTGATTTCCAGGGGAAAATGTATACTCGGATATGAGTAACAGCCGATGACGACCCCATAGTGGAATAAATTACAGGCTTAACAACATCCATCATTGCCTGCCATCCTTATTTGACTCATAACACCAGGATTCTGCCCAGCGCCCCTTGAAAGATAGAAATCTAATGAGATAGATTTCAAATCTCTATCAGGATGTGAACATGTGGCTTGCCAGATGTTGAATTGCAACTCCCAGCGTTCTTTACCACTGACTCTGTTCGCCGTGGCTCATGGGAGTTGCAGACCCAAGAGCATCTGGAGAAAACCACCAGCTACCTGCTCTGCATGTTAACAGAGCACAGCGAGGAAATGTACACCTTCCAGATGTTGAGGAATGAGCCTTCTGAGCTACATGAAGTGAAGATTCAAAGGAATCCCAGTCAAACGAAGTCTAAAGGGTTACATATGCTTCAATCCTGATAAGGGTCTTTATAGTAGTTCAGTGTTTCCCAAATCCTGGTGTTTGGACTTCAATTCCCAGAAGCCTAAGTCATTTCCCCAAAGCACTGATCAGCCAATGTACTGACTTAGGTTTCTGGGAATTGAAGTTCCCCTGTGGGCTGTGTACCCCTTGTTGGGAACCACTGTAGTAGTTAGTTGTGACTCAGCTACTGTGTTTAAGCAGGAAGGAAAACCTACAGATGGTGCTCAGATCAAGATAAAACTCACTATTTAGTCAAGATCTGAGGGGTTAGTTGGCTAGGGCATAGGAAGGCTGACTTAGGCTTCTGGGAATTGAAGCTCCAGAACATCTGGAGAACTAAGTTTGCTGACCCCTGGGCTAGGGGGACCGAATGGGAGACAGAGGCTCGATTCTGGTAGAACTTATGCAAGCTTTCCCCACAAGTTTCCTCATTGTGGTCATTGACAGAATTTCTCAGTTATGAGATAAAAACACATATTAGTCCCGGAAACTGGAGATTTTTAAGGATCTAATATTTCACATAAATACCGTATATACTCAAGTATAAGTCGGATTTTTTAGCCCCCCCCAAATAAGTCCAAAATTGGGACTCAACTTATACTTGGGTCAAAGTAAACACTCAAAAACATACCCACAAATGTCTAAACTAATTAATTTTACTGTATTTTAATTATTGAAATTCACTAGCAGCTGCTGCTTTTTCCACCCCTGACTTATACTCGGGTCAATCTATTTTCCTAGTTTTAGAGGTCCAGATTAGGTAAAGGTAAAGGTTTCCCTTGCTCGAAAGCCAGCCGTATTCAACTCTAGGGGTCAGTGCTCATCTCTGTTTCTAAGCCGAAGAGCCAGCGCTGTCTGCTTCTGCAGACATTTCCATGGTCATGTGGCAGGCATGACTAGACACTGGAGCGCATGGAACGCTGTTACCTTCCCACCGAAGTGGTCCCTATTTATCTACTTGCAATTTCTTGCTTTCGAACTGCTAGGTTGGCAGGAGCTGGGACAGAGACGGGAGCTCATTCCGTCCTGCAGTACTCGGGAATCAAACTGCTGACCTTCCGCCTCCCAGTCAGCGTCTTAGTGACTTGAGCCACTGCAGTCCCTTCCAAATTAGGTACCTCGACTTATATTCGAGACAACTTATAGTCGAGTGTATACAGTATATGAATGAGCTCCAGGGACTTGTGTAGCTATTAGTTACATGGATGATCTGAGCCATCATGCTTGTGAATTTCCAAGGGCTTTCACCCTATAAAGTAAAGATTAGTTTGAGGTGAGGTGCCTAGTCCTCAAGAAAAAGCATGGGTGGTTTCAGCACAATTGTGCACCTGTTTCTTCCAGGACTGGAGTTCTCTTGTGTTCCCCACCCCACCCTCCAACCGTGATCTGGAGATCTTTCATTTGTATATCGAGAAATGTCACGTCTCCCCCTGCATTAATTTTAATAAATGTTAAACATGAGAATTTGGCTGACTTTTAATCTTTCCCCGTTGGTATATAATATTGCACTGCTTGTACAGACCTAGGAACATATGAGGAACATAGTAGTGGGTGGAAGGAAGGGAGAGAGAGAGAGAGAGAGAGAAACTCTTTTATCCCCTATAGGTTCATTCATTTAAGAGACAGAAATGGCAAGTAGAGATGGAGGAAGATAAAAGTCGCCTTTCATGTCTTTACAGCCCAATTCATAGGCTGGTGCTTGCTCTGAATTCCAGGCTGTTGAAAAAGAAAGCTAAAAGAGAAAACCAGACTCATAAGAAATACTCATCAACCTTTGGGAACCTTAACTCAACTACGGGGAGGCTTGACAGAGATGAGTCAGAAGGCACAGAAAAAACGACAAGATTAAATGAAGTGGAAATATAGAAACACTGCATTATTAATCCACTTGTCTGCAGCCGCGTTGTCCTATCTCGAGGAGAACTGGCACTGGGTTGGAATTTAGTGCTGAATGAAAGGCTTTCAGGCCATGATAAATTCTAAAGCCTCTGTAATTCCCCTCATAGATATGAAATGGCAGCACAGTTGGATGTGGGAACTGTCCAACTTCTAAAAAGGAAAGGAAAGGAAAGGAAAGGAAGGTTCCAATTGGCAGCAATGACTTTTCAGGTTTCAAGTAAGATTCTTTCCTATCCTTACCTGGAGATGCCTAGTGGTCTCCCATCCAAGTGCTGATCAGGACTGACCCTGCTTAGCTTCTGAAATTAGGCTCAATCAGATATTTTCAGTGGGGTGTCTAGACATGTCAGTGTCTTCATTGACTCCCCAAACCTACACCAGTTGAGAAAAATGTACCCTCTTGTTGGTATCGCTCCACCTATAAGGAGAGAAGTAGCAGCGTATGCCGAGATGAGCCTCAAGTCTGCTGGCTCAAATCCAGGAAGTACTTTATGGCAAGAACAAACACTCTTGAGGGGACACAAGAGCAAAACCAAATTAGAAGATGGAGGAAGGAGCTCAAGGGACAAGGAACAACATTACAGGAGGATATGGCTGAGGAATTTACTGGGCTGCCGATTACTACCAGAAACATGTATCAATGGAGATTTAATTTTGGCCAACAACAAAGCCAAGAAAGTGGCTTCATTTTGGCAGTCCAAATTTTGATCTGAACACAAAAGAAAAAGTGTCTTGATTTGATTTGCTAATACAGTAAAACCTCATATAACACTAAAACCTGGTTCCACAAGTCTTGGTGTTATATGATTTTTAGTGTTATCTGATGCATGTTAAAATCCTATGGGATCCATAGAGATACATTGTAACCACACAGGCTTTAGCGGTTGTTATCTGAAGCATCCCATAGGATCTTAATGTTATCTGATGCAATTCTTCCCCCCAGATTCCTTAATGTTATGTGATTTTAGTGTTATTCGATACTAATGTTATATGAGGTATTACTGTACCGTGATTCTGTTTGTACAATTCTTTGACGCAAAGCAGTGGTCAGTTCCAGTGGTGTGGCTGCTCACATCCTTCCAACCAGGGGCGTGCTGGCTACGCTAAAAGGGCGGTGAACAGGGGGGCGGGGGCGGAGCCTATGGAGTTGGGGGCAGAGTGACTGAGGCCATGGCAGGAGGGGTGGATTGGTGCATCGCCATGCACCAACCAGCCATGGTAGGGGCTGGTTGGTGCATGACAACCCCTGCCCCACGGAAACAACACCCTGTTGACTGAAAGGTTCCAGCTTGGGTGGAAATCGACTTGCGCCATTGTGTAGCCTCCCAGTGTCATACTTCTGCCTGCCTGGGGGTGGCGCCATACCCTATGTCACACTGGGACTTGTCCTGATGTCCTAAATAGCCACTGCGGGCCTGCTTCCAACATACAAAGCAACCAGACTTTCTTGGTCTATTGTTATGCACGTGTTGTCCCCAGTTTACTGACACTCAGCATACTGTCTGCATACATTCTTTTGGAATGATATACAGTATCTTGAATTGAAAGCGAGACCATTTCTGTTCCACATCCCCCCTTCTCCCCTCTATAGTGTGTCAGATTAACAGCCTTTACCTATGTTGTCAGAATGAATGAAGACTATGGTAAGGCTCCCATTCCATTGTTTCTTTTCATACTCCGAGAACTGAGCGAAATACTTCATTCACTGAGAAGTCAATTAAAAGAGAGTCAAGCTAGTTTATTACAAACCTTTACATGCCAGTAATCCACTTCTCTTTCAGGCATCACACAAGGACTTTAGGGGCTTTATAATCCACCAGAATTACAAAGAGTGGCTTAAACCAGATGAGAGTCTAACAATTGTCTCAACATCTGTCAGGCAATTAGAAAAATATGTTCCTTTTGTACAACCTGAACAGCAGGATGGAGGAGAGCCGGTATTAACAATAAAGAGGATATTTCGACAATATAGGCGAATGAGACCAACTGGTCAACCTTACTAGAGATAAAGGTCTCCCTTCCTCGAAAGCCAGGCATGTCTGACTCTACGGTGCAGTGCTCATCTCCATTTATAGTCAGACGATCAGCACTATCTGTGTCTGCAGATGTTTCTATGGTCATATGGCAGGCATGACTAGGCACTGGAGTGCATGTAAGTGTAACCTTTCCTGCCAAAGTGGTACCTATTTATCTACTTGCAATTTTTTTGCTTTTGAATTGCAAAGTTGGCAGGAATAATCAGCAGGGAAGGTAACAGCATTCTGTGCACTCCGGTGTCTAGTCATGTCTGCCACATGACCATGGAAATGTCTACAGACACAGACAGCACTGGCTTGTTGGCTGTAAATGAAGATGAGCACCTTACCCTAGAACCATGATGGCAAACCTTAGAACTCCAGATGTTCTTGGACTTCAATTCCCAGAAGCCCAAGACCACATGAATCCAGACAAATGGGTTTACTGTGATTCATCTAGCCCGCACCATCCTCATCGCTCCCAGAAGCAGAAGTAAAACATGCCCGTAAGTGCCCATGCCACCCTCGTCACTCCCGGAAGCAGAAGTAAAGCACGCCCATACAGGTGTGTTTTACTTCTGCTTCCAGAGCAATAAGGGTGGCGCGGACTGGATGAATCGCAGTAAACCCATTCGTGTGGATTCACAGGGGCTTGGGCTTCTGGGAATTGAAGTCCAAGAACATCTGGAGTGGCCAAGGTTCGCCATCACGGCCCTAGAGTCAGATCTGATTGGCTTTTGAGCAAGGGAGACCTGTGTACAGCCACCGATCCTGCTTATTGGAATAAATTTAAGAAGACCCAGGCTTCGGAACCGGCTACAGGCTTTGACAACTGAGCCTGGACCTGAGTCTTGCCAAGATTCTCCTTAGGTTAAGAATCCCTGGCAAGAGAAAAATGGCAGAGAAAGTTCTAAAGAAAATATTGCTGCAGGGGAAGACAGAGCACAGATGACTTAAAAGGTCAGTTATTGCAAATACGACAAACTATCGGGTGCTTTGACTGGAAAACATATTAGAGAATATGGGAGAAGCCAATTATTACTGGGCATGAATAAAGCATAGACCCAGAACGCTGCTGGCTCCTTTCTATAGAAAAGTGGAAGAGCCTCCGGTTAAAACCTCAAAACACAGAAAAAGTCCATTATTGTCACAGCAGCCCCAACTGATGTTGTGTGAGGTCGCCCTTGCTCAAAAACTAGTTGTATCCGACTCTAAGGTTCAGTGCTCCTCTCCACTTATAGCCAAAGAGGCAGCGCTATCTGTAGACCTTTCCTTGGACATGGGACAGGCATGACTAAACACCGGCATGCACAGAATGCTGTTTACCTTCCCACCAAAGTGGTACCTATTTATCCATTTGCAATTTCTTGCTTTCAAACTGCTAGGTTGGCAGAAGCTGGGACAGAGAAGGGAACTCTCTCTGTCATGCAGTACTCGGGTCTTGAACTGCTGATCTGCCGACCTTCCAGGCATCAAGTTTTACTCCCGCTTCCAGGAGCGACGAGGGCAGCGTCGGCCGGATAAATCGCAGTAAACCCATTCGTGTGGATACACGGGGGCTTCTGGGAATTAAAGTCCAGGAACATCTGGAGTGCCAAGGTTCGCCATCATGGGCCTAGAATGTTCTCCTGAATTTTTATGTTAAAAATGCTTGTTGAAAACCACAATTTCAAAGGAAACATTCTTCAAACTCACCTTGGTCTCCTTTGAGAGAACTTCCTACCGTCACAGAAACATCTCCATTATATAGTCTTGACAGATGCATTACTCAAAAAAATGGGAAAACCCATCCACCAGCAACATTTCAAGATGCTCGGGGGGAGGGGGGACACCATCAGTTCTCACAGGTACCGTTCACAATGCACAGATAAGACACATTTCTTTGCAAACAGCCCAGGCCGAAATTTGCCCAGCACAAATTTATGTCCAAGAAATAGCACTGGTGAAAAAAAGGTTACACTCCACACTGCAAGCCACCATAAGCCGAAGGATTCCTTTCAAAAATGCACTTCTTATCGCCACATTCAAGTAGCAAATGGTGCATACAATGGCCTCACACTCTCCAAATCTGCAACCATGTGAAAAGCCGTTCTAAATCAGATTTAAGGCTTGTCATGCACTATTGAATGTGGAAAATATTTTTACATCTGTCCTGCAGCTGTTTAAATATTTGGAAGTGTAAAAAAAAAAAGAACAGCGGGAAGCTTTTATCCTTTCTGACTCTAAATAGCCAGTAATGCTCCTGTTTTCCTGTTCCACAAAGTATTTTCTGTATGTCTGTTTAAGACAGCAATGCTGCTTCTTTATGGAACATAATGCTGTTCCGGAGTCAGAGGCTTTAGTGCTGAAAAGACCGCACTAAAATTTTTGCACTTCCAACTCTTAGAACTGTGACGGTGTAAATGCAGTAAACCCATCCGTGTGGATTCGCAGGGACTTGGGCTTCTGGGAGCTTCGAGGGCCAGATGGCCATTTTGCACTGCCTGCACAATGGGAGTGGGCATTTTGTCCCAACAGTTTCAAAGAGACTGCCATTTTGTTTATTGAATGCCCTTGGAGGGGGGGTTTAGGTTGGGAACCCCTGGTTTCGAAGTTAATACTCAAGGTTCCCAGTTGAGCAATTTTACCAGGGCTTGTGCCATTGATGCCTGGGCATGGCTTTTTAAAACACCTACAGCAAAACCAATTAACCCGTTTGTTTCTTGTCTTCTAGTTAGTAGTTTTATGGGTTATTTTGGAGCAGTCTATCTCTGATATCTCTTTCTCTGGTTGCTGCAGAGAATACTGATTTTAACCGATCAACAGGCCAATGCAGTGCTGGAGAGTGGCAGGGAAGACGGGCTTAAGTCTCTTGACAAAACCTGGTCCCTGACCTTGATTTTAATGCAAAGACATGTGCAGAGATCAAAGACAGCTTTCCTCAGAGCCAGTGCAATGTAAAGGAAGGATCAACGCCCCACTGATTGCCTCACAAGCCTCTGTGTTGAAGTTGGAAATATTCTTTGCCAAACGGACTGCATATGAATATGGTGCAAGGACTTTCATTGCCCTGTATGTCTTAAATGACACATAATTCACCCTGCATTAGAACCTTATCCTTATTACACTATAAGCACCACTTTCATCATTTTCTGAACACCTCCCTCGTAAGAATAACCATCTCCTACAGCCCTTTCGCATGGGACACATAATCCCCCTAAGATGCTTCTAAACAGTAGTCAAAGATAGGTATTAATGATCTCCTGAGCCCTACAGAACCTGGGATTTACCTTTGGGATGAAGCTTGGGTCAAATCTTAAGCATGGTTCTGTCCTCATGGAAGATTCAAGGCAGAGAACTAAGCTTCAGGGATAATTGTGAAGAAGGTTCTTTGGATGTATAAAGCAGGAGGGCACCGAGTGGCTGACGCTGTGCCAGATATTGGAAATGGAAATCCTCAGACAAGATTCACATTCTATGTTGAGAAATATCTGCCTTACTTCACTTAAAGGTAGGGGAGGGAACTTTACAGTTGCCAGACCAGGCTGGTACTAGAATATTTCCCTCATATCGGACAAAACCAGTGAAGGCCTGACTGCGGTGGGTTTTTTACTGGCAGGAGGACACAGTTTAGGAGTAGGGGACTGTAATGGCTCAAGTGGTTAAGACGCTGAACTTGAAGACCGGAAGTTCGGAGTTCGAGACCCAAAAGCTGAATGATTATTATTATTATTATTATTATTATTATTATTATTATTATTATTATTATTATTATTATTATTATTATTATTATTATTATTATTATTATTATTATTATTATTATTAACTCACATTTACTACCCCGCCCCAATCGGGTATACCCGACTCTGGGCGGCTTACAACATGAATTGAAATCACAAGTAAATCTAATATGGTAATGGTATTTAAAATCTTAAAACCTTAAAATTTATAAAAGAATTAAAACAGTGCAGCAAATAAAAACAAGGCAAGAGGGGTGGCTGTCCCTTAAATAAGCCAACCTATATGGGATCCCGTGTTACTGGGTCCCCATACATGCTCCGCCAGCCAGGTCTTTAAGCCTTTTCGAAAAGGTAAGAGCTCTGCCTGTAGGCGCAGTTCCGTTGGGAGAAGGTTCCACAGGGCCGTGGCAAACACAGAGAAGGCCCTCTTCCTAGTGCTAGAGAGATGAGCCTCCCTACCCGATGGGATAACAAGAGAGCCCCTCCGATCCGCCCTGGTGGGACGGACAGACGTTCTTAGGGTGACGCGGTCTCTTAAGTATGATGGAGTGAGCTCCCGTCTCTGTCCCAGCTCCTGCCAACCTAGCAGTTCGAAAGCAAGAAATTGCAAGGAGATAAATCAGGACCGCTTCAGTGGGATGGTAAACAGCGTTCTGTGTCTAGTCATGCCTGCCACATGTCCATGGAAAGGTCTGCAAATGCAGACAGCATTAGCTCTTTGGCTATAAACAGAGATGAGCACTGAACCCTAGAGTCAGCTCTGGAGCAAGTCTCTGAATCCACATGACACATGCAGACTGTCAGAGCTAATTGCAACTAACTGACAAGGTACCAGGACTTGTCTTGGCCATGTGCCCAGTCAAGCTCCCAACTGCATGACCAAGATGCACTCCAGCACGTCTTCAATTAGTCGCGATTAGCTGTGGCAAGTTAAAGAAACCTTGCACAAGCACCCGTATCATACTAGCCAATGTAACTTAAAAGAGGTGGGTGAGTAAATTGTGGCCCTTCAAATGTTGTTAGACTGGAATTATCTGCCAGCTAAGGTTGATGGGAAGTGCATTCAGACAAAATACAGAGGGCAGCATTCTGACTCATAAAATGTCTGGATGGGAATGAAGGAAAGACCTCACATCAAATAATGCTGACTCGGAAAAAATATTAATTTCCCTTCAATTTTAAAAACTGAAAATGGGTATGTGTATGCAATTAACATTTAAACCAATTCTTAAACAGAAAACCAATTATACACACATTCTAAAGTATATATTTAGTATGATAGCCTTTATTTTACCCTTACAGCACTCAAACCCAAGCCAGTTATCTTCTGAAAGTCAACAAATAATTCATTCAAATATGGGGCTCATCAATTTCTTTTTTAAATTTATGGCTGTACTTGATTTCTTTGTTCAGAATAAAACCTTCCAATAATGAATTGCATCATGAAACGAAGGGTGCGGGGACAGGTCATAAACATTGCAATGCACACCGATTCACGATTACATAAATAAATACATCGCTGCAATCACTCTCCAGCAATGCCTGAGCTAAAAATACCAACCTCGTTAATTTTTTTTCTAAACTATCTGCATTCTCAATCAATATGAACTAAGCGGCCTTTCATGCGTTTGCTCGGCCAAGGTGTAATTGCGACAGTTGGGAAATTGCAGATCACCACTGGAGATGTACAAACAGAATATAGCCATTGAGTAAACATGCTTTTTTGGCTGTAGCAAAATTGGTAGTGAGGTCTGCTTTCCTAAATATCTGAGGCTGCCACAGTGATAATCGGCTCAATGCTGCCCAAATGGTGGAATTAAACATTACAGACGAACACCTTCTCATCCACCGGCTGCGCTTGTTTTAGCTAATAGAACAGGGATCATCGGTGCTTGGCTTGACTTCACCTTCCAGCAATAAATTCATCACCGCTTTTGTTAAATAGCTGCACGTCCCTCTTTTCCCCAGCGGAGGAGTGTTGTAAAAGGGCATCATGTCATCCTGCATAAACACACAGAGAGAGAGCTTGATCTTAGTTGCAATGTTGATGGGCTAACAATTAGCCTAACTAGCAGCAAGGAAAGCCGCAGATGGAAAACTGGGGTGGTGATGATGAAAAGTGCACTTCACATACTTGACATCCCCTGTCATTGGATATGGTAAACATGTTGGATTGCAGTCAAAGAGCTAGAGGGGAGGAGCACAGTGGCTGAAGTACAAATGAGGAAGCTTAAACACAACAACAGTATTACCCCAGAAGCACTTTGCTAATGATCTGATATGTATCCCGCACAAAATAAGATGAGTTGGTTTTTACGGCATTTTAAACATAAGCTTTCCCCGAGACTGCATAGGCTTAGTGGTTAAGACGCTGAATTTAATGACCGGAGGATCAGCGGGTCAGCAGGTCGAGATCTGAGTGCTGCACAATAGAGTGAGATCCCGTCTCTGTCCCAGTTCCTGCCAACCTAGCAGTTCAAAAGCAAGAAATTGCAAGTAGATAAACAGGTGCCACTTTGGTGGCAAGGTAAGCAGCATTCTGTGTACTCCGGGGTTTAGTCATGCCTGTCACATGTCCATGGAAACATCTGCAGACACAGGTAGTGCCAAGGGTAGAGAGCTTGTTGGCCAGCAGGTCAAGGGATTGCTGGTTGGGTGTATGAGGGATATAGGGTATTTTGCCACTGGGTTACAGAAGGAACACCCATGCTTTCAAAGGTAAGGACAACATGGCAGAGCTTTGGGAAATTGACAAGTACTGCACCAGGAGGAAGATAAGAAGGCTGGGGCAGATAAATCATGACGGAGGCAGATGGAGAGAGGAGCTATCAATCAGTACCAGAAAGGGGACAGGCAGGGTTTTTCAGATGGAGTGGAGTAGGGTGAGAAGACTGGTATTCTTCCCTGATTGGGATTCTGATCTTAGCTAGAGATGGGATCTGAGATTTTGCAGCGTTCTCTTCTACTTTTAAGGTAAGGATCATGAGCCCCACAAGACTCAAGCCCAAATAATGAGAAATAACAGCATGGATTATTTTATGTTGCACAGACCTGTTTTTCAGTGCCCTGGAGTCGGCTCCGGTCCTTCTGGAAAGCATCGAATGCATCTTTCACTAATCTGTCCAAATCCACCTTCTCTGGAAACTCCAGTTCCGGGTTTCTTTCCAGAATAACGGAGACCACCATCAACAACTGAAGCACATGAGAAAGCAAAAGATTCAGACACACATCATCCAGCCTTTCAAGAGTAGTTTGAAACATGGGATTCTTTGAATACACAAGTGAGTTAGGGGGAATATACATGAACACTAGTGACGATTGTGCCTAGATATCTAAACTGCAACTGTACAGGCACTCCTTTTATACTGGCCACCTCCTGTACCCATGGGTTCATTATCCACAGTTTCAGTTATCTGCAGGTCTAAAAATATTCAATAAAAAATCCTGAAATACATAATATATACGTATTTCTATGGTGCACTACCAGAGTTGGCCATTAGAGGCCACTGTCTGCAATGTAAAATATAGGGTTCACTGTTATCTGCAGTTTCAGATATTCACGGTAAGTATCAGAACATATTCTCCATGGATACAGGGAGCAACATATATATATATGTAGTCTTCTATACAGTATGCAAACGTTTACCTTTGTCAAAACCTCTGTACAGACTCTAGTTCTCAAACTTGCCCTTTCATACATTTTTGTTTTTTAAAGGAGATGAAACATATGATTCATGTTTCTTACCATCAACCTACGGTACTAACCTCAACAATTATTTGCCTGAACTCAGGCTGGTCAATATTCTTTAACATGTCTTCGACAAGAAGAGAAAAGTTCATTTCATACATAGTCATGTCCGATAAGGTCGGTTGCTGTAAAAAAGACAAATGACTGAGCTGTAACAGGATTTTAGTCAATTTCTATATGGTAGCTGACTTTTTGGTAAATCCAGAGTTTGGACAGTGAAAAAAATAGCATTTTTCTTTTACTTTCAAAAATCTGTGGAAGGGACTAATTCTCTCCTAATACATGAAGTCCACAGCCTTCTTGACTGCTAGGCTTTCAGCTTCTGCTTAAAAACTTAAGACAGCCAGCGCCCTTTGCTTATGATTTTACCTGCGGAAGAAAATTCCCAGCGACTATCAAACCATTAGGAGTCCTCTCCAAAATTTGCCACACCCTGTCATAGAAGCCACTGGGAGTTCGATTCAGGGCTCCGTCAATCTGACGTCTGTTTAACCAGCACCTGTTTGGGGGTTGGGGTGGGGGTGGAGAGAAAGGAAAACTAACAAGATGAGAAGTTGTTCATAAAATGGCTATTGGGGGAATCACTAAGCAGTGGAAATGTTTGAGCCTATTAATTTTCTCCCATAATCAAGCATTGAAGAATCTATTTATCAAAGTACTGAGTTCTTCTGAAATCATAATGTGTTGTAAGCTGCCCAGAGTGGGAAAATATCCCAGATGGGTGTGGTATAAATGTAATAATAAATCAATTCAGATCCAGATCAAAACACTTGCTTTTGAGGATTAATTAAACCCACTATGAAATAAGCAAAAGAATCCAACAATCCATCAATCAGACAAAACACAATATGCTCGAATGACTTTTGTATCAAATGTGTCATAACAGTGTTTTCATTTATAAATATATATATAACAAAATTAGAGTAAAAAAAATTAACAAAGCAAAATGATCAACTTCAGCACTCTTACAGTTTAAGTTAAGTGTGTGCCTTATAAACAGATCTAAAGATTTCGAGAGAGTTAAACCTTCTTAAGAGGGAAAAAAGAAGATATGAATAAAGTCTATCTTTCTGGGTCAAGATCAAAAATTACTGACAGAGGAAATCAAAGCTTCCATGGGGGAAATCATATTGACCTTTCAGATACTTTTAAAATCTTGTTGAGTTTAAACAAGCCAGACAAGGAAATAAGCTGACTGAATTTTTAATTTATGCAACATGCACTGAATTACCCTCATGCAAGAGCATTTCCTCAGAGCACTTCTTCTCTTGGAAGATTTCTCTCTATTAACCCACAAAAACTAATTCAGAAGGAACAAACATTGGTGATTCTGTAAAGAAATTTGATTTCCTAACGAGATAAATGCAAAGCTTTTTTAAAAAACCCTATTCATCTGGAACCCTCTCTTTCCAAGAGTAAGTAAATAGGAGAAAGCAAATGAGACATCTACCAAGTTTCTAATCTTCCTTAGCTCTAAAGATAACACAGCTTTATCAACATTAGCAAAGCTCCTCGCAAAGATAAAAGCGGGTACTAACACTGTTTGTGAAAAACAGAAGTTATGATAATGGATGTACGTCTATTTAAGCATGCAAATGTGTTTGGGAAGAATTTGCCTATACCAAATGTTCAGAGTTTTTTTAAAAACAGCACCTTGTTGAAAGAAACACTAAAGACAACTTTGCAACAGATGATACAGACTTTTTTAAAAATCCCTGGTGCTTCAGGGGTTAAACTGCTGCCCTATAGCAAAAAACATTGAGTTCAATCCTGACGGGGATTAAGATCGACTCAGCCTTCCATCCTTCTGACTTTGGTATAACAATGTCTTAACGATGGGCTATCTACAGTGTCTATTTCTGCCACTACAGTCTGTCAAGTTCTTCTTCAAACTCTGTGCTGGGGGGAAGGAGGAAGTGCTCCCACTGGGCTGCTGGGCAGAAGGGCGGGGCAAACTCTATGCTGGGGTGACAATGCACATGCCCACAGAGAGGGCTATGAGTGCCCCTAATGGCCCGCCTGCCATAGGTTCACCACTAAGCCTTGTCTGTGTCTTCTCTCTGCTTGTCAAACCTCAACACAAGAGGAAAAATAACCACATGCGAAGGGGAAAGATCTGGCTGCAGAGGAGGAAAGAGAAGGATCCTAACGGAGACAGAGTTTGTGCAATCAATCAGTGAGAAATGCTACAGTGTGATGCCAGCTGAGAGAGATTGCCTTACCTCCCTGACTGCTGCGGTTGAAGGATATCCAAGAGAAGATGCTTCACCTCACTGGGCGACAGCTGGTATAAATCCATGGGGGCCATCTCCCCTGCACGGATTTTCAATTCGTATTTCATGGCATGGACTATCCACCTGAAAAATAAAAAAAGTAGTTAACTCAGTCTCTATATTGAAGAAGTAAGTAGGAGCAGGGAAGGTCGGTGGCTGAAATCTCCCCTGTCAAGACAAGCAAGGTAAAAGTAAAGTCTCCCTTACTCGAAAGACAGTTGTATCCAACTCTAGGGTTTAGTGCTCATCTCTATTTATAGCCAAAGAGCCAGCGCTCTGTGTCTGCAGACGTTTCTGTGGACATGTGGCAGGCATGACTAGACACCAGTGTGCACAGAACGCTGTTTACCTTCTCTCTGAAGTGGTACCTATTTCTTGCTTTCAAACTGCGAGGTTGGCAGGAGCTGGGACAAACAACAGGAGCTCACTCCATCCGTGCAGCACTCGGGTCTCGAATTGCTGACTTGCCGACCTTCCAGTCACCAAGTTCAGCGTCTTAACCACTAAGCCATGGCAGTCCCTAGCAAGTACTTTTACTGTTACTTTTAAAAGTTACCTAGAGAGATTTTGTTAGGACATTTTTATTCCACGATCTCAACCAGTCAATGAAGTTATTTTTTTAATTAATATAAAAGCTACAATCACCACAATTACTAATATGGCCAGTTACTTTTTTAAACACTGTAAATAGGAAGAAATGACTTTCTAAAAGTAGCCTTCCAGACTCTGCTGCTGTCAACAGATTTGGATGCCAATTTCTCTTATGATTGCCACTGCTTTAAATGAAATACAAACGTACCTAAATGTCAAATGCAGCTGAGAAACAGAGGGAGGGAACATCTGTTACTAAAAGTTTACAATAGAATTAATGATATTAAAAATGCAAAACTATGAGGCCACTCTACCTGCTCACCTTCCTTCCTCCCTTCGCTTTAGATAAAGGTAAAGGTTGCCCTTGCTCAAAAGCCAGTCATATCCAACTCTACAGTTCAGTGCTCAACACTGTTTACAGCCAAAGAGCCAGCGCTGTCAGCGTCTGCAGATGTTCCCGTGGACATGTAGCAGGCCTGACTAGACACTGGAGTGCACGGAACTCTGTTTACCTTCCCACCAAAATGGTACCTATTTACCTACTTGCAATTTCTTTCTTTCGAACTGCTAGGTTGGCAGGAGCTGGGACAATGACAGGATCTCACTCCGTTGTGCAGTATTCAGGTCTTGAACTGCTGACCTGAGGACCTTCCAGTCATCAACATCTTAACCACTGGAGCCACAGCAGTCTGCTTTACACACTCCCTAAATTTATTGTTATAAGATCAACAGAATCCTTCCCATAAGCCAGTGATGGCAAACCTTTTAGGGACTGAGTGCCCAAACTGCAACCCAAAACCCATTTATTCATTGCAAAGTGCCAACACAGCAACAGGGGAGGGAGGAAGTGCTCCCATTGGGATGCTGGGCAGAGTGAACTCTGTGCTGGGATGACTGCACTGGTGCCCACAGAGAGGGCTCCGAGTGCCACCTCTGGCACACGTGCCATAGGTTCACTACTACTGCCATAAGCAATAGAGTGTGACAAGCTAACTATAACAAATGAAATTTAAAGAGTGGGGGAGAACATTGTGACATATACAGAGTTCCTCCACATTAGAATTTCTGGACTCTTTTTGGAAAACAGCATCTGTCAGTCAAGCTACATGATCAAGAGATGCAATAAAGTCAGTGGCAGTGAACGAGAGCCCTCCACTCGTGCCAAAGGCCAAATCACAGACCTGCTGAATTGGCGTCTAGTGGAGATTGTAAAGTGAGGAGCAAAGTAAAGAGGCACCTCCTTGCCTCAATTACCATTCCGATCTTCCTCAGACGAAGCAGTTTTGTGCTGATGAAACAATACAGGATCGTGTTGTACAGAAAAACATCTCAAAGAATAAGACTCACACCGAATCTCCAAGACACAAAGGGCGAGTGGAAGGGAGATGGAGAAAGAAGCCATGAATACCTACAGCGGCAAGTTCTAGGATTATGAAAAATGAGACAAAATCTTGGTATGTCTGTGTGCACGCTGCTTCAAACCTTGGGGGGCACTGCCTTGCAGAGACCTGATTAAACAGGCCTGGCTAGAGTACATTTTGATTGGAGCAGTGTACAGAAATGAGTGTCAGGATCTCTATTCCAAATATGAAAAGATGGCACACAAATCAATAATGAGGCACCAGGTCTAATCACTGCCATGCCGAAATGCTATTTCTGGGAGAAGGTTAATTTTGCTCACTGGAGTGGATAATAACAGTGGAATACATGGGATTAACTTTGGGACAAGGAAAGTAGAAGCAAGAAGAAAAATGTAAAAAGGGAGAAGTCAAATGGAGGTATAGGAAATTACTGACGGTTGAATGCTTATAATACTGGTTTGTTACTTCTTTTGCATAGGGGGCTGTGGTGGCTTAGTGGTTAAGATGCTGAATTTGACAACTGGAAGGTCAGTGGTTCGAGACCCAAGTGCTGCATGACGGAGTGAGTTCCTGTCTCTGTCCCAGCTCTTGCCAACCTAGGAGAGAACCCCTGAACTAGAGAGTGCAAAAGCTGGTTTGAGACTCCACATCAAAACAACCAAGATAATGGCAACCGGCCCCATCTTTCCCTGGGAAATAGAAGGGGAAGAAATGGAAGCAATGACAGACTTTACCTTCTTAAGCTCTAAAGATCACTGCAGAGGGTATGAAATACAAAGACCATTAATTATTGGGAGGCAAGCTATGAGAAACCTAGGGAACATAATAAAAAGTAGAGACATCAATCACCCTGCCAACAAAAATCCGCATAGTCAAAGCAATGGTATTCTCAGTAGTAATGTGTGTTTGTGAGACCATAATGAAGGCTGAGAGCGGAAGGATAGACGCCTTTGAAATGTGGTGCTGGAGAAGAATTTTGAGAGTACCCTGGACAGCAAAGAGATCACATAAGTCGATCCTGAAGGAAATTAACCTTGATTGCTCCTTGGAAGGACAAATATTGAAGATGAAGCTAAAGTACTTTGGACATCAAATGAGAAGAGAGGACTCACCCGAGAAGGCCTTGATGCTGGGAAAGATCGAAGGCAAAAGGAGAAGGGGTGGCAGAGGATGAGGTGGCTGGATGGCATTGTTGACGCAATGGGCATAGAACTGAGTGTGGGCTGTGGAGGATGGGAGTGCCAGGGGTTCAATGGTCCATGGGGTTGCAAAGGATCGGATTCAACTATGCAACTGAACAACAAGAAAAATCTAGCTTAAAACAGGTCTGAAACCAAACCAGGAAGGGGGGGACTTGAACATTGCTGTAATTGTTATGTTGTACACCTTCTTTGTGTTGCACTTGAGTGCAAAAGATATTTTTGCTGCTTCTCATGCAAAATGAGTAATCAAGACAGCAGAAACTGAACTGTTCAGGAAGGAAGGTGCACTTAATGTAATAAGACGAGCATACACTGATTGCATGATGTCTAAGGAAGTTTAAAAGCAGTGTCTATTACCTGTTGAAAGAATTTTAAATTCCACTCATGGAGTTAAGCTAGCAATAGCCCAGAAAGATAAGGAAAGAAAAGATAGCCCCGTAAAGCATTGAAAAAGAAACTTCACTTTAATGTTTGGTTTTTAGGGCCTTATAAAATGATACACCGAGAGAGTAAAAGTGGAATCTACAAATCTTTGCGCTGGCTTCCTCCCCCAAAGTGGATGGGCAGGCAGCTGTTTAAACACAGAAACCCGGCCTTCAGCGGATTGTGAATTAGGAGCTCCGTTTGAGAGGCAACTGAATAGAACATCCCATTTCTAATTACCATGGCAACTAATTTAGATCAAAAGAGGAAGCCAGAGCTAGAGAAGACTTGAGTTTTTCCTGCTTCAGGCTACCAGAAGAGCCCCCAGATAAAAAGACCCCAAGTATGCTGTCTATAATTTATTGCTTTCTATTGTGCTGCTGGTGTTCCAGCAGTGTTATGGAAGTTTAACAACCCAAAGTGTCCCTGGGAAAATAATACTAGAAGAGAATGTAAATTACACAGGATTTGCCAAAGGGAATATCCAAGAAGGGTTTAAAAAATACTTGTCAGGTGAATGAACAGCGTCACTTTTTCAATGGTAAATCCTTCCATTGACTGATTTATTTTTGTAATCCAGGCTCAACCCAAAAGCTCACAATTGTAACAAAAATAAATAAAAGTCAAGGAAAAAATAGAAACACAACCGTCACAGCAGAAGAGGGTGAATTTCATCAGACTAAATATCCTCTGAAATGACTTAATCCCTTGCTGACCTAAGCAACCATTCTGGAAAGGTTTCTCTGGGAGTAAGTCTACTGAACTCAATAAGACAAACATCTCAGAGGACACTGGGATAACTGCACAGTAAATTCGGAACACCAAAACTTAAGGACAAACGGACAAGTCTATTGCTCAAAATGTCTATGTTTATACTGCCAGGTAGGCAAAGAGATACACCTAAGAATTTTTGCAGGAGGCAGGTGATACTTTTATAGGTCAAGGTTGCCCTTGCTCGAAAGCCAGTCGTATCCGACTCTAAGGTTCAATGCTCATCTCTGTTTATAGCCAAAGAGCCAGCGCTGTCTGCGTCTGCAGAAGTTTCCGTGGACATGTGGCAGGCATGCCTCAACACCAGAATGCACGGAAAACTGTTTACCTTCCCACCCAAGTGGTCCCTATTTATCAACCTGCAATTTCATGCTTTCAAACTGCTGGGTTGGTAGTTGCTGGGACAGAGACGGGAGCTCAATCTGTCATGCAGTTACCCGGGAACCAAACTCCAAGCTTCCAGTCAGCGAGTTCAGCATCTTACCCGGTTGAGCCACTGCAGTAACTTTATATGATCTCTTTTAAAGTATATGGATCACACGGCTGTCTTTGCTTATTGAATTACTAAGAATCTTTCTGCTTCTATTAAGAAAATAAGTCATTTGGTCTCTTGTTCTATGCCTATTGGCTGGGTTTTACTAGCTGCAGCTCCTCCCCAGCATTAGAAAAGCAACAAAATGAAACTGACAAATCTAAGGCTACGCCAGGAATTTTTTTATCTTCCGTGGTTTTGTTTTTGCAGGTAACCATGAAAAAATTCAAATGTATTCTTCCATCTGAGCAAGATTACAAGAGCTTTTCTGCATCTGTCACATTTTAGGAGCACTCCAGCTCCTAAACCCATGGAAATGGTGTTTATTTTTGTACAAAACCCTGCATTTTACACATGAAAGGGTTATTTTGCAAATCATAAGATTTTGGTGCAACAAAAGTCCCTATTTTTGATGTTCTCAATGCTGCTGGTTTTCTTGCTCTTCTGCAGGTACAAAAAAAATTACAGCCATTGACAGCTTTTGCGGGGGAGCATCTTGAGGTGTGAAGGCACTAGTTTGTGAAGTAAAAGAAAAACTGCCAGCATTCATCACATCTTTACCTTCAACTGTTTCTGAAAGAGAACTGGGAATCAAGGCAGCACTTCAGTGTTACCTTGTAGTAGAAATCACATTCTGAACCATCAAATAACATGAATATTCTCAACACCTTTGCTTTGCTTTGAGGAGTTCCCTGTTTTGTTTTATTTGATGACTCTCCTTTTTCAGAAGGCAAAAAAAGCAACCAGTTCCCTCCAACCTGCTACCACCAGAGGATAAGCCTTGACTACTGACCCCACTCGGATCTTCAACATGCCGTTAAACAATTCAGGAGAATTGGAGATAATCCAGCCAATATGAATGACAAGTTCTTGCTGGAGAACAGCTTCTCGCTCGTCCTGCAAGTCACACTTGTGGTAGATGATGTCCTTAATTGCGCCTGGAGATAAGGGGTTCGAGATAATTTCTTCTTCCTGGCCGAATGCCCCAAGAGTCACCTAAAGGAAGATACAAGCCGCAATTAGAGTTAAAACTGAGACAAGGAAAGAGGGCAGGGGACCTGATTCACTCTGTCTTCTTGACTCCACTCTCCCTGTTTACATCCTGATCGGCAGAGGGGAGGATAATTATCTCAGCCATTTAAATTCACAGTTGACTGAGTTTGCCATGCTTCTGTTATTTTGCAATAAAACAGCATCACATAACAAAAAAAGAAGCATCAGAATAATAGTGGGGAGAGTGCACATCCAGAAAAAGCCTGTTGCTTTGTGGTGATTAGAACTGTCCAGGTGAAATTTTAAAAAGTACAGTTCTTTAAGCCATTCCCTGTGACTATTCCTGGGCCTGTAAACTCATGGCTTTTAAGGCTTGCCGGCCTCCCTCCACGAATCTGTGTCCACAGAGGGTCTACTTAATCGTACATTTCTTGCAGCTTTAAATTCAGCTTCATAGAGATGAAAGTAAATACCAAATACTGAAAGTGGGGGGAGGTTGAACATACACATGGATGTTGCACAAGGCTGGTGCAAGATATTTTAGTGCCTGGAAAAAATCATATCCTCTCGCCTTTCATAGTTGAATTTTTTGGAATACTAGCTATGTTAGTCTGTGTTTCAGGCATATCAGAAAACAAAAACAAAAAACACTGCAGCTCTTTAAAAACTAACTGTTATATTTTTAACGTGAGGTTTCAGGGATCAAGTTCACGTCATCAGACATAGGATTGAGACTTCAAGGCATGAACTTATGTACACCAGATACAGAGGCATAGAGTGATTAATCAGAATGACAGATAAGCATGCAGCTTAATTTAGGAAGCTGTATTGAGACTTCATGGCATGAACTTCTATACACCAGATACAGAGGCATAGAGTGATTAATCAGAATGACAGATAAGCATGCAAATTAATGTAGATAAGCTGTATTTGCATGCTTATCTGTCATTCTGATTATTATTATTATTATTATTATTATTTATTAAATTTAATACCCCGCCCCAATAGGGAGGACCCGACTCTGGGCGGCCCACAATCAGAATAAAAAGAATAAAACAAGAATAAAACTATCACTAAAACGTCAAAGTTAAAACAACCGAAAGATTAAAAACAACACAGGGATAGATAACAGTAAATCCCTTGATCCAGCCCAGGGGGGCAGTCCTTAAATGAGCCACTTGGTATGGGAGCCCATGGTCCCGGGTCCCCAAATCTGTCCCGCCAGCCAGGTTTTCAAGCCCTTTCGGAAGGGGAGGAGCTCCGTTTGAAGGCGCAATTCGGTGGGCAGGAGGTTCCAGAGGGTCGGGGCGAACACGGAGAAGGCTCTCCTCCTAGTACAGGCGAGGTGCGCCTTCCTCGCCGAGGGAATAACAAGGGAGCCTCTCCGATCCGCCCTGGTGGGCCGGGCAGATAATCTTGGGGTGACGCGGTCTCTTAGGTATCCTGGCCCACTACCATATAGGGCTTTAAAGGTAATAACCAGCACCTTGAATTGCACCCGGAGACATACTGGCAGCCAATGCAGCTCCCGGAGCAGCGGCGAGGCATGAGCATAGCACCCACACCCCACCACTACCCGGGCCGCCGCATTCTGGACCAGCTGGAGTCTCCGGATGGTCATCAGGGGCAGCCCCATGTAGAGCGCGTTACAATAATCAAGTCTGGAGGTGACCAACGCATGTGTGACCATGAGCAGGGCATCCCGGTCTAGGAGGGGGCGTAACTGGCGAATTACACGAAGTTGTGCAAAAGCCCTCCTGGCCACGGCTGCCACCTGCTCTTCGAACAGTAGCCGTGAGTCCAGGAGGACCCCCAGATTACGCACCGGGTCTGTTTGGGGCAAGACTGCCCCATCCAGAACCAAAGGTGGAAGCTCCTTTGATAACACAGGACCCCTTACCCACAGCCACTCAGTCTTGCCGGGGTTCAGCTGTAGCCCGTTGTCCCCCATCCAGACCATTACAGCCTTCAGGCACCTGGAGAGGACTTCCACCACACCGCTTGGGTCCCCATGGGCAGAGATGTATAGCTGGGTATCATCAGCATATTGATGATACCTTACCCCGTGGGAACGGATGATCTCACCCAGCGGCTTCATATAGATGTTGAACAGGAGAGGAGAGAGTACCGAACCCTGAGGCACCCCGTATTGCAGGGGCCTAGGGCTGGACTTCTCCTTCTCCAGGCACACCGACTGGGTCCTGCCCCTCAGGAATGAGGAAAACCAGGACAACACCGTGCCCTGGATCCCCAGACCCTGGAGCCTTCCCAGAAGGATGCCGTGATCGACCGTATCAAAAGCCGCTGAGAGATCGAGAAGAGCAAGGACAGACGGCTCCCCTCCGTCCCGCTCTCTCCAGAGATCATCCACCAAAGCGACTAGTGCGGTCTCAGTACCATATCCGGGCCTGAATCCTGACTGAAACGGGTCCAGATAATCCGCTTCATCCAGGACCTCCTGCAACTGCTGCACCACAGCCTTCTCCAAAACCTTACCCAAGAAAGGTAGGTTGGACACTGGACGGTAGTTGGAAATTACCATGGGATCAAGGGACGGCTTCTTCAAGAGGGGGAGCACCAAAGCGTGTTTAAGCGGTGCTGGAAAGTGCCCCTCTTTTAGAGAAGCATTGATTATCGCCCCGATCCAACCACCTGCCCCAGGCTTGGAGGCTTTAATTAACCAAGCGGGGCATGGGTCCAGTGCACAGGTCGTGGCACGAACAGATGCAAGAAGCCTGTCCACTTCCTCAGGGCCAACAGGATTGAACCGATCCCAGGTAACATGGCTAGACTGTGCTATGGTCAACCCCAGCTCCATATGTTCCACGCCGGGATTAAGCCTCGAGCGGATCTGAGCGATTTTCTCCGCCAGATAATCAGCAAAATCCTCAGCTGAACCCTGCCACCCAGGGCCCGGCCCCCCTCTGCCGAGAAGGGACCTGGTCACCCGGAACAAGGCAGCTGGGCGATTATCTGCGGAGGCAATAAGGGTGGTGAAGTATTGGCGCTTCACCACCCTCATCGCCACTAGGTAGTCTTTAATAGCAGCTCTAACTAGTGTTCGGTCGGACTCACTCCGAGTCTTCACCCAGCGGCGCTCTCGGCGTCTCTTAGCCCGTTTAAGCTCCCTTAGTTCCTCTGAAAACCAGGGGGCAGATCGATCCCCACGGACTCGGAGAGGCCGTAGTGGTGCGATTACATCCAAGGCTGCCGTCGCCCTCCTATCCCATGCATCGACAATAGCCTCAGATGAAGCGCTTTGCAGGTCAAGAGGACAACACCCCAGCTCCCTCTGGAATCCTTCTGGATCCATTAGTCGCCGGGGGCGGGCCCACTTAATCGGCCCTGCCTCCCTGCGGCGGAGTCCAGTCCCAAGGAAGTCTAGAGCCACCAGATAGTGATCTGACCATGGCACTGGAGTGATATCTAATTTATGTAAATTCAGATCACTCTGCCACAGCTCCGACAAAAATACTAAATCCGGGGTGTGGCCACTGCTCCTGGTGGGACCCTGAATTACCTGAGTCAGGCCCATGGCTGCCATGGAAGCCATGAACTCCCTAGCCACCTCCGAGCCGGTCCCCAACGATGGCAAATTGAAGTCCCCCAGGACCATCAGCCTGGGGGCCTCCAATGCCAACATGGAGACCGCCTCGAGGAGCCCGGGCAGGGAGTCAGCTACTCTGCAGGGAGGCAGGTACATGAGCAAGACTCCCAACTGACCCTTAGGGCCCACACGCAAGAACAAAGCCTCACAACCCGGAATTTGTGGTGCCGTGGCCCTGGTGACTCCCAAAGACTCCCTAGCTATTACGGCGACTCCACCGCCCCTTCCCCTCTCCCTAGGCTGGTGCCAAATACCAAAACCGGCTGGGCACAATTCAGACAGAGGAACCCCATCCTCCGGCACCAGCCAAGTTTCGGTGATGCATGCCAGATCAGCACGCTCCCCCAAGATGGCATCTGCAAGCAGTGGGGCCTTGTTGCAGACTGATCTGGCATTCACCAGCAGCAGCCTAAGGGGGGGGGTCACTCTTGACCGGCAGCTCAGGACCTAGAGATGTAGCCGGGGGGCCAGAACACGGGACAGCAACCAAACATC
Source organism: Furcifer pardalis (assembly GCA_030440675.1). NCBI lineage: Eukaryota > Metazoa > Chordata > Lepidosauria > Squamata > Chamaeleonidae > Furcifer > Furcifer pardalis. Next base: position 108,034,921 of record CP126892.1, on the reverse strand, counting down.
TGTCCCGCGTTCTCCGAGTGCGGCCCGCCCCTCGGCTCCCGCTGTAACATCCCATGCCCGTTACCACATTAATTTGCGCCCCACGGCAACCCCCCGCCCTAACAGGCAGGGCCCCCTCCCCACTTCCTGGCTGGCAGGCTCTACTCTCTCGTCCCCTGAGTCCTCCTTCTCGTCCAGCCTCCGGCGCAGGTGGGAGCAATCCCGGGGCTGGACGCGGCAACGGCGTCTCTCTCCCCGTCGCAGATGTCCACTGTGGCGGCGGGGGGAGGGCGAAATAACGGGGCCGGCGTCTTAATTAATCACTCTATGCCTCTGTATCTGGTGTATATAAGTTTGCTTAGGAGAAGGTAATGCTAGCCTCCAGTATCTAACATGAGAAGTGTCCTCTTCACTCTGTCTAACAGGAAGCCTTTCCTGGTGCTAAATAAATTCAGTACATTTATGACATATACTACTAACAAACTGAGCACAGCTGGATGCATGACCTTGAAGCTACATAGTTTGAATGATGACTTACACAAGATAATATCTTCTATATTTTAATATACGGCTTTAATCTGAATGTTGAAGTTGATTAGCAAGACATCTTCCTTCCAATGAGATAACTTCAACTATATATTTATATATATACACACACACACACAAAACACATGCTGTCAGTGTAGTCATAACCCTGCCTGTCCCTTTAAATGATGCCTAAAGTATGGGTGGACCATATTCCCCTCCTTTCTTTCATCAAGATGTGCAAATCACCAGCAGCGATTTGGCTAAGGTTAATCATTATGTCTGTACTAGAGTGAACTCCGAGACTGTTAATGCTAACCAGGATTCACTTCTCAACAGGAAATGAAAAGGAGAAGGCAAAACAGAATCCTGCTATCAGTTCCTCTCACCATTTTAAGGGACAGAGAGTATGACATATTTATTGGCTTGGCCCAAGCAAAAGAACAGCCAAATCAAGACAGCAGCAGCCAACGCAAAGCACTATAAACAATGCTAAATTAAGCCACATACAAGCAGCTATGAGATTATGAGATACACTTGCAATGGAAAACACCTTTAAAATTACAACGAGCCCCATAAGTGTTGTGATTAAGTCTGTCTAAACCCATGACGGCAAACCTTGGCACTCCAGGTGTTCTTGGACTTCAATTCTCAGAAGCCCAAGTCTCTGTTAATCCACACAAATGGGTATACTGCGTGCGTTCTTGGACTTCAATTCCCAGAAGTCGAGGTCTCTGTGAATCCACACGAATGGATTTACTGTGCATATGTGTGGATTCACAGAGGCTTGGGCTTCTGGGAATTGAAGTCCAATAACACCTGGAGTGCCAAGGTTTGCTATCACACTCCTAGAAAATCTCCTTTGGTCAAGAAATGAACTAGGTGTCACCAAGCAAACTGAAAACATGTACATTTTTCTTGTTTTAATTAGCCATCCATTCCTTTGATGTGATCAACTCTACAGAGTCTGTATCCTGTTGCATGGAAACATTGTTAGGAAAATCTTTTTAGCATGCTATGTGAAGTAGTGCTTTCAATGTACCTGACCTAGCCTGTCTTATTGCCATTGGGGAAACCTCAGCTAACATCTTTTTAAAAAGGTCTACCCCTTAAAAACTGACTGGAACAGACTGCTAAAAGACTGTTGCCACTCCTTCTAGCATATAGTTTGAAGATCTTGCAGATGCTGATGAAATAAGAGCAGATGCTCAGCAGCACCTAGTGAAATATTATCTAAATTGGCTCCTCTTTTAAATCCTTCCCACATTCTTCCTTCACAATGGTTTTATAGACAGGAAGAAATGAAGTGGAAGACAAAAATCAATTTCTTAACTACAGTTAAGGGGAAATCAGCAAGATATGTGCACTAACTTGAAAGAAAAGTTTTAGAATGTAGAAAGAAATGTACTAGATCTGATCAAACTAATAATGTTTCTTGTGGAAGTAGGACTGGAAATCTGAAGCTTACATTTTTGCCTCTTTAACAATTCTGAAAAATACGGACTTACCTGTTTGCCCTGAACTAAAACATTAGTAATAGATGGTGCAAGGCTGTCCACTACTTTACATAAAAGACTTGCTGCGAAGCGCACAACAGACCTGAGGGCAGAAAACAGAGCAATCCAGCTAGATATTAAAGCCCAGTTTAATGAATTCAATCATTTGTTTGAAATGTTGTTGCTATACTCGATCCACCTCCAAGAATTAAGCATGCAAACATATATGTGGCATTTTAAACTTGATTTCTTTCTTCCAAAAAGACTTTTAGGGGAAGAGGTTAAATCTTGAATTATTTAGCCACTGAAGCAAGCATGCTCTAATTGCCTGGTTAAGAACACAGTTTGAACTCATTAAACAACATAATACATTATAAGCCATAGCTATTATTTTCTCTGACATTACAAGCAACATGGCTTGATAAAAATTATGTAAACAACACAAATGTTACTACTTTAGGCCACTTTGCATTCAGTAAAAAATTTCTCACATGTAAATGAATGGGATTTTTTAATACTCAGGCAGATCAACCAAATTTCATTGTTCTGCTTTTCTTGCAAAGGAAATCAATGTCCTTTGCATTTCTCAAGATGTTTCTTGAAAAAGCAGATAAACAGTTTTCTATTGCAAGAGAAAGACTACAGCATGCAAAACAAAAATTTTACACCATGAGACAGATCTTCTAGCCACAAAACAAACATTAAAATACTACACTTGCATCACATATAAACTAACTTTCTACATACAATCTTGAAAGTCACTTGTTAAAAGCAACAATTTTTACTGGTATATTCAAATGGCTCACTTCTTATGATATTAATGGGCACTGAAAGATAAATCACAGAATCAGTTAATGCTTGATGGAAAGTAAAACTGACCAGACCAGATGTGCAATCATATGTGAATAGTGCAATCACAGCATGAAAATCACGACGTTATCTCCACAATTTAGAAGGAACAAATACACGTCTACAAAAGAGGCAAAGTTTATACTCAGCAGCTCCCTGCAGAGTAACTATTGCCAGATTCATCTGTGCTGTGGCAGAATACAAATGCTTGAAATTCAAATATCAGACTCCCTTGCTGAAGGCAGCAAGGTTCAAGCTTGCCCAAACTACAGCCTGTGGGCTGAATCTGGCCCCCAAGACCAATTCATCCAGCCCTTCTTGCTGGAAGGGGAAGTAAAACGCACCCACTTCCAGGAGCGGCAAGGGTGGTGTGGGCCAGATTAATTCGTGGTGTTGGGGGCCAGATCTGGCCAATGGGTCATAGTTTGGGCACCCCTGGTTTAAACAGAGAAAATAGCAGTCTAAAAAAATCTATCTTGTTGCAAAACACATTGCAAGGCAGTGGGGGCGGGTGGGGGCAGTCCTATGGGAGCCCAGTTCTCAACATGGGCCGGATTAATGATATGCATGGGCCAGTTTGGCCCACTGGCCAGAGGTTGAGAACTGATTAACTAGACACTGTTGCCTGTCTCTTGTCAATGATGTTAGGCCGGGACTAAAACTCACTAAAGCGTCCTCTGTCGGATTCCTTGGGCCAGGTGAAAGCAGAGGACACACGTCACGGTCCGCCTAGCCAGGAGGTGACGTGATATCCAAATAGCTAAAAACCGCATGCAAGTGGACATGATTTTCAAGTCCATTTGCATGTGCAGAATGTTGTCACAGAGTAGTCTACCAATGCACAGACTCTTCACCGAACAACAACTTCAAGATATCCAAGGTATCTATCCTTGAAATGATATAATTTTACTGCAGTTTACTGCACTATTTTGTGTCAGAACTCATTCTGGGTTGAAAGGATTTTTGCTGGAGGAACTCCACTCAGGGAATGCCCAAATGAGGCTCCTTTCATGTCCCCAAGATCTTTTCCCCACCAAAGTGGTCCCTACTGAGCTACATTGGGGAGGGGGGGGAGAACCATGTAAAGTACTGGGGCTAAAAATGGGCTGTGCCTTTTAAGAATGATTGGATAAGAACATAACTCTTACTGCAAATGAAAACAAAATAAAACTTTATTTCTGTTTTCTGAAATAATGGAGCTGCCGTAAAACTGAATGTTTCCCATTGACTAACACAAGCCTTCTAAGTGATGTTATAATTTATCAGGAGGGTTTTTAATGAATGGCGGTGTGTGATATACTGGCAAGTTAGCACAAAATCCATCAGGCAAATTAAGGGCGACTTTTATGACAATGGGGTTGGGCACACTCTTTTCAAACCAACAGCGAAGCATTTCAAGGAACAAACAAAAGCAAATACTATCAAAATGCAAATAAGCCAGCACATCTCAAGCAGTGCTGCTTCAAACCTCGGTGCGCTTTACCTGCTTCCCGTGGACTACCACAGTCGTAATGTGGGGGGCTAAAGAGTCAGCGAATTTTTGATTATAAGCCGCGCTGCAGCGTAGCACCAACCTAGATAGTGGCATATGGGAATTATGAAAGAGGAATTCAGAGCAAGACTTGTTTCCACACGGATTCTGTACAAAGCCTGCCTTGGACGAGCACAACTTTTTCACCACGTGAGGGGCAGATACCTGATGTGCCGCTGCCGAAAGACTGGCTATGTCGGCACAGTGAGGCATGCGGTGCTTCTTTGCACATTTTGCCATGCAATTCTCCAATACAGAGATGGCTGCAAGTTCAAACAGAGCAGGGGTCCCCAACCTAAGGCCCACGGGCCGGATCCACTTCATGTGGCCCCCCATCCCTCCAAGGGCATTTGAGAAACAAAATGGACACTCCCTTTGAAGCTGTTGGGACAAAATGGCCTCCCCCATCGTACAGGCATGGCCCTCGAAGTTGACTGAGAGAACATGATTCGCCTCCCAGCTTGGAAAGGTGAGAACCCCTGAAACAGAGGTTACAGTATGTTTTTTTAAACCAATAAATGGTTTAAAAGTGGCTTCATTATGGCAGTCCAAGGTTTGATCAGGAAACGAAAGAAGAAGACCATTAAAAGAGCTTCTCCCAGTCCCAGTTCCTCTAGACCAGTGTTTCCAAACCTTTGGCATTTGGAATTCAATTCCCAGAAGCCTAAGTCAAGTTCCACAAAGCACTGGTCGGCCAATGTTCTGACTTAGGCTTTTGGGAACTGAAGTCCACATAACCAACAGTTAAGAAACCCTGCTCTAGACCTTCTGCTCTACAACTCCTATCAACAAAGCAAGGCCAAGAGCCAGATGTGATGTGAATTGTAAACTGACACATCTGAGGGAGACCAGGCTGATGGGAGATCGGCCATGACAGATAAAGGGGATTTCCTGTATAGAGTGGGTAATTTTTGAAATATAGAGAATCTAAAGACATAGTAGGGGAAGGGGAAAGCTTGCAGCTTTGGTCCCTAGGAGTAGGCAATAAAGGCAACAGTAAACCAGACAGTAAAACAATTCACTCTGGCCACTGGCTGGATTATTTGAGAAAATATCTATTTTGCTCTATCCTAGACTGAAGCAGGTTTTCCAAATGAGATTGCTAGGCATTTTTTCCTGCACAGCAAAAAAAGGAGTAAAGGCGTTAAGGGCATTCTAATTATAGCTTGCATGCCAAATCGAGGAATGAGATACCAGCGTGGGTACAGTCTTTTCTTACACCTTACTGGACAATTCTGAAGAGGTTGGGAGAAACACTGATATGGAAGGGAAGGCATTACAGAGGTTGTGACTGGATGCGAATTGCAAATGACATGCATGGATAGGGTTTTTTTCCCTTACATTTAGCAAACATAATTTAAAAGAGTAATAACTTCCAGAGTGGGGTGGGGGAGGTGAAAAGGTTCCAACAAATTGTTAACACCTACTATACAATAATCATGAAAGGTTTTTAATAGCACCTTTAGTAATAATGCATTTACTTCGTAGTCATTTACTCTTTCTGTCACTTAACACTCTAATGCTACTGAAGTATTCCATATATAAGAGCCGTTGAGATGTCCTGGCACTTATTTTCCAGCACCACTACCTGGTTCTTTAAGGTAAGAATCTCCAGGCTTTAAAAGGGAAGAATAGAACGGGTTACTTACCTGTAACTTTTGTTCTTCGAGTTGCGTCTGTGAAATTCACACGTTTGGGTTTGCGCATGCGCAGACTCCATTTCGGATTATACCAGAGCTTTGTAAAAAGGAGGGAAAATAGCTGTCAAATTAGGCCCCGCCCACTCCCTTTATAACCGTGGCGTCAACCGTTCCCGCCTTAGTCCCTTCCAAGCTAACGCCAGGTTAACTCACAGACGTGAGAGAGGGGAGGAGGGCGGGTCACGTGTGAATTTCACAGACGCAACTCGAAGAACAAAAGTTACAGGTAAGTAACCCGTTCTTCTTCTTCGAGACGTCTGTGAAATCCCCACGTTTGGGTGAGTAGCAAGCTCCTTACCGGATGGAGGGTCCACGTCTGGCTCCGGTGAAGAAAACTGCTACAGAGACGCCGCCAAGACCGCCCGACCAAAGCGGGTGTCCTGAAGCGCCCTCGTGTCCAGCCGGTAGTGCTGGACAAAAGTCAATGGTTGCGACCAGGTGGCAGACCGGCAAATGTCCTCCAGTGGAACTCCTCTTAGGAACGCCGTAGACGAGGACACGGCCCGAGTGGAATGAGCCCGCACCTGTGCTGGGGGCGGAGCGTTAGCCACCTGGTAGGCGAGGTGAATGGTCATCACAATCCATTTGGAGATGCGCTGAGATGAAACGGCCGAACCCCTGCGGGGGCCACCATACGCAATGAATAGACGGGACGAGGTTCTGAAAGACCTAGTCCTATCTAGATAAAATAGCAGGGCCCTCCGTACGTCCAAGGTGTGCAGGGACTGTTCAGCAGGCGAGGAGGGTCGCGGAAAATAAACAGGCAAACGAAGAATCTGAGCCATATGGAAATCCGACACCACCTTAGGCAGGAAGGTGATGTCCGGATAGAGGACCACCTTATCCGAGAAGAACTGGAGAAAGGGAGGGTCCGAACGCAGGGCAGCCAATTCGGACGCCCTGCGGGCGGACGTGATGGCCAAGAGGAAAACCGTCTTGAGTGTCAGAAGACGAACATTAGTGGAAGCCATGGGCTCGAAGGGTGGGTACCTGAGGCGGCGTAAGACCAGCTGAAGAGACCATTGCGGAATTGGTGCCTTAGATCTGGGGAACATATTCCGTAAGCCCTTGAGGAACTTCTTTACCGTGGAATTACGAAAGAGAGAGGCGTGTGGGGAAGCAGAGTCTTGATGCGCCACAATGGCAGCGAGTGACACCTTCAGGGAGGCAAAAGCCCTGCCCGACTCGGCCAAACTGAGGAGATAGTGAAGAACGGACGCGACATCAAAATCGCCCTCCGTTTGACCCCGTTGAGAGAGAAACTGCAGGAAAGACCTGTACTTGTAAGTATAAAGTCTCTTAGTGGAGTCCTTCCTGCTTGCCGCCAGAATGCGGGCGATTACAGGGCTATCCTCCACGCCGTGAGGTGCAACGACGGCAGGTCCGGGTGGAGGATCGTTCCGTTGTTCTGATGGATCAGGTCTGGTAGGGGCGGAAGTCGGAGATGACTCGACGCTAGCCGCTTGAGAATGGGGAACCATGCTTGCCTCTGCCACCACGGGGCAATGAGGATGAGGTTGGACCTGTCCCGTTGTATCTTGACAATCGTCCGTGATATCAATGGGATCGGCGGATACAGATATAGCAAGGTTCCGGACCAATGGAACATGAAGGCATCGCCGAGGGAGCCCCGACCTATTCCCGCTCTGGAGCAGAAGAGGTCGCACTTCCTGTTGTCTGTGGAGGCGAAGACGTCCACCTGAGGGTGCCCCCATTTTTGACACAGCATATCGAACACATCCTGACGCAGCTCCCAATCGTGCATGGCAGCTTCTTGACGGCTCAAGGCATCTGCGAGAATGTTGTCTTGCCCTTGGACATGGAGAGCTGTAGGGTGCACCCCGGTCGTTATACACCATTCCCAGAATTCGATGGACCGACGTAGCAGCCTGCTCGATCTGGTGCCCCCCTGCTTGTTGATATAGGCAGCAGCTGTGGTGTTGTCTGTAAGGATTTGTACCACCTTCCCTTGCAGAAGCGGTGCAAACGTTCTCAGCGCCTTCCAAACTGCGAGAAGGTCCAGCTCGTTGATGTGGAGCAGTTGTTCTTCGCGAGACCACACATCGTGGATCCTTCGGGAGCCGCAGTGTGCACCCCAACCTTGAAGACTCGTATCCGAGACCACACGCACGGATGGAGCCAGCGTTTGGAACGGGAGACCTTTGGTGAGGCTCACTGTGCAGGACCACCAGTGAATCGTCGGTATCAGGTATCGTGGAAAAAACAGTCGAAGCGACTGGTGGTCGCGGCTGGGGGAGAAGTTCCGAAGCAGCCACAACTGAAGCGGCCTCATCCGCAGGCGTGCGTATTGAACCACCGCAATCGTGGAAGCCATCAAGCCGAGGAACCTCTGGACTAAGTGAGCTGTCACCTTGCGTCTTGGCTTGAACCTGCGCGCAAGCAGCCTGATCGTGTCGACGCGAGGAGCAGGAAGATAAGCTCTCGCCTGCCTCGAATCCAGCACGGCGCCGATGTAGGTGACCCTTTGTTGAGGCGACAGAGTGGATTTTTCGAAATTGATGTGGAGACCGAGTCGTGTCATAGTTTGTAGTGCAAAGGCGATGTCGCGGAGAGCTTGATGACGAGATGGCGAGACCAGGAGCCAGTCGTCTATGTAAGGGAATACAACAATGTTTTGAGAACGTAGAAAAGCCGCAACAGGCGCAAGAAACTTTGTGAACACTCTTGGGGCTGATGCCAGCCCGAAGGGCAGAGCTTTGAACTGGAAAAACTCGTTGCCTAACACGAACCTGAGAAAACGACGAGACGACTTCCTTATGGGAACGTGGAAGTAAGCGTCGCGTAGATCTATGATGGTGAACCAGTCCCCCCGTTGGAGGAAGGGGAGGGTGGCTTGCAGAGTGACCATCCTGAACTTCTTCTTGGTCACGAATTTGTTCAACCGTCTCAGATCTAATATCGGGCGCAGTCCGCCATCCTTCTTCTCCACCACGAAATACCTGGAGAAAAAACCGTCTGTGACATCGTATGGGGAGACACGTTCTATCGCCTGCTTCTGTAGAAGGGCAGACACTTCTGCCTCCAGCGGTGGAGACGGCTGGGTAACGCGCAGGTGTCCCGTTGGGGGTTGTCGGTCGAACTCTATAGCATACCCCTGTCGTACTATGGTAAGTACCCAACTGTCCGATGTAATGCGATGCCATACAGGTAGTGGAAGTGGAGAAGCGGAAGGGGACTGCGGAAGGGGGGCGGCCCGCAGGGTTGCCTGCAGTAGAGCAGAGTCAGGTACGACGCTGCTGCTTCTTGTCCCACTTACGTTGAGGTTGGGACTGGCGAAAGGACTGCCTCGACGAAGGTTGCCTTGGCTGATAAGTGGTCCTGGTCTTACCCTTATCCAGAGACGATTGCTGTGGCTGGAAAGTCGGGAATTGGCGAGGTTGAAAGTTCTTCTGGCGGGGCTGAGGTTGAGGATTTAAACCCAGCTTCTTGGCAGTATTTTTCTTCTTGTGTAAGTTTTCCATGATGTCATCAGTATTATCATTGAACAAGCCTTCCCCATCAAAGGGCAGGTCCTCAATGCGGCGTCTCGCATCATCCAAGAGCCCCGCAGACCTCAGCCAGGAATAACGCCGAAGAACAATGGCCGACGCCAGAACCCTTGCCGAGCAATCCATGGAGTGGCTCGCAGAACGTATCTGTTGAGACGCAAGTTGCGCGCCTTCTTGCGATATAGTTGTCAAGAGGGTGCGTGCCTCTTCGGGAAGAGTGTCTAGAATGGGCTCAACTTTCTCCCACAGGTGAGCCTGATAAGCCCCCATCATGGCTTGATAGTTCGCCACTCTGATGGCCAGCGAAGCAGAAGAGTAGATACGGCGGCCCATTTGATCCAGCTTCTTACCCTCTTTGGAAGCAGGGGTAGTCAACTCAGCGCTCCCAGACTTTCCCTGTGCGGTTTCCACCACAATGGAATTAGATGCCGGGTGCTTTAATAGGAAACCTGATTCCTGATCAAAAACTTTATAAATGGCATCAACCCTTCTGGAAACAGTCTGTGCTGAGGAAGGTCGACGCCAGATTTCCTTTCCCAAATCTATCAGGGATGGGAGCATATCCACAGAAGTTGGCCTAATGGCATCCTTCTGAGGTCGTTGGAACACCTTGTCAGAGCGAGGTGCGGGGGGCTGCTCGAATTCGAGTTCCAGCGCCTGAGCCATCCGAGTAACGAGGGCTGAATAGGCACGAGAGTCCTCCGGAGGCGGAGCTGACTTCGGGGTCGGAGCCTCGGAGTCGGGCGTAGCCGCAACAGAAGAGTCATCATCGGAATCCGACCCTGCCGGCGAGACAGACTTGGCAGGCGAGGTTGACCGTGAGCTGGAGGCTCGCGGAGGAGTTGCCAAGGGACTAGCCTCCCTGACGCTGTGCTTGGAGGCAGTCGCAGACGGGACCGGGGAGGCGGAGCGAACCCGATGGCCCTTAGAAGTGCGGCTCTTCGATCCCGCATCCCTGGTTGTATCCTTGCGGCCGGCAGGCGACTTGGAGGTTAGCGCCTTCCGAGGCCGAGCCGCCCCTTCGGATCCGTGCCTGCCAGTCGCCACGGATGAACGCGGGCGATGGCGGCTCCGTTGGCTGGCATCTCCGTGCCCTGCAACGGACGCGCTCCTGTCTGTAGCGCGATCTCCTGTGGCCATGCTCTGATGCAATGGCGGGTCAACAGGAGGGTACCCCGGGTGCCTAGGGGATAGCCACGGTGCCCCCCTGCAGCAATGGCTATGATAGTCATAACAACTGCCATGTGGGAAACCCCAGTCTTGAGGTGGGTGACAGGCGGAGTAGACCGGCATCTGGTGTCCGAACCTTGAGCGTACTTCTGAAACCTCAGACCTCGGTGACATAGATGCCTGACTCATCATTTGATCAGGGGGTAGTTGGGTCCCCGAAGTGACGGGCACCTCAGTAACAGAGACGGAGTCCCCCATGTTGTCATCTTGCTCTTGAGATAAAATGGCGTCGCTGTCAGTGAGGGATCTAACAGGCGAAAGGGTAAGTAGAGCCGGCGGCTGTGACGGCTTAGCCGTTCCAGACTTTTTGGCAGACTTCTTAACTTTTTTGGGGTCAGACACAGAGGAGTCGCCCTTACTCTTCCTTTTCTTAGAGTCCTTTTTGGAAGAAACTGAAGGAGGGGAAGAGCGGGCTGTTTTATCCCCCTCTTGAGCGGGAGCGAGTTTTGGCGGTTCAGCCGATTCTATATCGGTCGCCGCTGAAAGAGATCTCTCCCACAGATAGGAGCGGAGCCTGGAGGCTCGGTTCTTTAACGCAGTTCGGGTAAATTTCTTACAAAAGGTACAGGCCTGGATCTGATGCGCCTCCCCCAGGCACAGAAGACAGCGATCGTGACCGTCCGTAAGAGGGATTTTAGCAGAGCAAAGGACACAATGCTTAAAAGGGCCCGCCGAGGCCATAAACTAACGAGAGGCGCACGAAAGCTCTGGCAGCCGAAGTAGAGAGTTTCTACCGCAGCGGAAAAGAAAAGACTAAGGCGGGAACGGTTGACGCCACGGTTATAAAGGGAGTGGGCGGGGCCTAATTTGACAGCTATTTTCCCTCCTTTTTACAAAGCTCTGGTATAATCCGAAATGGAGTCTGCGCATGCGCAAACCCAAACGTGGGGATTTCACAGACGTCTCGAAGAAGAACCTGGTGTTTCAAAAGGACTTTAAACCTCTATCTTCTGCTGCCTGCAAGTGAACCATCAGCTGATATGAAGAGCACATGACTAAAAAAATCACATTACGATTGATGCACTTGGATCTTGAACATACTGCAGAAATGTCAAAGATACATAGCACAGAATTCCAAAACTGTGATGCATAGAATTCAAAAGCCATACCAAAAAGGAAGTCAAAATATGCTTTTATACAAACCAGAGTTTTCTGCTGCCAGCTTTCTGATAGATTCTTTCAATCTGGTTGGAGACTGTGCCTAATTCACACACCAGAGATGGAAAAGAGAAGATAAAGGGGTCAGTTACAATGCAGGTGTTCAGTAAATTCGATAATTAGTAAATTCTGTCCCAGAATGTCAATGTAGCACTATTCATGCCACATGATGTGAGAAAGATCTGGAAGGTACCTATTTCCATACTGGGTATATGTATGGAGCTGTGTGTGAGGTGTATGTGGTGGTGTGAAGTATCTAAACATCAGGACTTATGTTAACTCACTACATGGGTTTCTGAAAACAACAGTTGTAATACCAGGTTCCCTTCACCGAATATAACTGACAACTTAGTCCTTACAGACTATAAGCTAACATTAAGTACAGTAAAACCCCAACATACAAACAGTTCTACATACAAAAAAATTGACATACAAATTGAAATAACTGATCTATACTATCCATACAGTGATGGGATGTTACCGGTTCGGACCGGTTCGCCTAAACCAGTAGCACCCATCAGGAGTGAGTGGCCGGGGTGGTGGTAAACCCCCAGGCGACCAGTTCAGCTGCCTCTCTGGCCCCTGTCCAGAAATGTATTTTTTAAATATATTTTTTGCTCCGCCCACGGTGATGTCACAGTGGGGTAGTGAAAAATTTGACAACCCACCACTGTATTCATACCCTGAATCATCAGTGATGTATTTTCAAGAAGCTAGAATTCACACTGGGAGTAAGGAGTGATAAAATCCCCATTCACAGCCCTTCCCCGGCATTCACCTAGTTCTGGATCTAAATGAATCCATTATGCAGCATATGGTATGAAGAGTAGTTAAAAGAGTTAATAAATTTAACGGTCCATTCCACTTGTGTACAACATACCTGTTTCCCATTTAAAATACAAAGTGCTTTAATGGAGAAGGAAAATAACAACCACAAATTGCAACATGCCTGTCCATTATTCGCGTTCAACAATAGATGGGCAAAACTGCTTCCTGCAATCATACCTTCTTTGGTGATGAAATTCGGTCCTTCCCTTTTGAGCAAAATGTTCAGGAGAATTGCTTGGCTTGCTAAGCAGTTGCAGTCCTGACGAGGAAGAACCACCGAGTGTAAATCAATAAAAAAGAAAAAGTCAATGTTATAAAGAAGAAAACACAGGGACTGCAGTGGGTCGAGTGGTTAAGACGCAAAAACTGATGACTGGAAGGTCGGAGTTCAATTCCTGAGCACTGCACAATGGAGGGCTCCCAGATTCATTGGGGGGAGGGAGCCACACCTAGAAAAGAAATAAACTTTTCTGCCCAGGATTCTAGCCAGTCTACTTCATTTCTCTCCAGGCTTTTCCTTCACCTGCTCTAAGACTCGGTCAATATACTGTGCCCCTTGAGAATAGTATCAGTATCCACATGTTTTCCATCTGCAAATGGTGTGAGTCCAGTGAATAGCACAGAAGATGTAAATAACTTTAATATGTTTCCTTCTCTATACTTACATTCATCAGTCTGGTCAGGTTATCCTGCTATGGTAATAGAGTAGACCCTACTGCCAGCGACTCAACACCGAGCATCAGGCGGTGGTTAACTAACCTGACCACCCTGAGTACTAACGGCCTTGGATTGCAAAGTCCACAGGGAAGGGTGAAGGTCCCCAAGTGGATTAAATCCCATTTGAATCCATCTGGATGAAGAGTAGCAGCTTCATCCATCCTGGCCTGGGACTGAAGAGGACTTTGTATACCAAAAGCGCTCAGGACCAGAAAGTGACTTGCGGAACTGGATCAGTGATACGGGTATTACACTGCGATGCAGAAGGCAGGTGAAAGGCCACTGCATTATACACACCATGATGATCTCCAATATTCAGATTGGTATGACAGAAGAAGAATACTTACATTCAACTTTTGAAGGATATCATAAGTTGGTCTGCTTTTCCATTCATTTGCATTAATATCTGGCTGCTGTTCCAGTTCAGTTACATTGGGAGTGCTAGTTTGCCTCTTGACTTTTGAATGCTTTGGGAGTTCCAGTTCCTCCAAACTCTTAAATTCTGGAGTTCTGCACAAATACACACATATACAAAACCAAGTAACTGATGACTAAGAATCCAGTACACACTTCAAGGATCAAATTAGAAAATAATAATAATAATCTGAAAGATGATTTGAGATGCTGCACATTAATGTTACACTGCACTATGATTTCAAGGATACTGTACTTACTCCTCTGTTTCACTGATTCTTAAGAAATCCAGTTGTTCAACCACTGCTCCAGAAATTAATGTCTGAAACAAAAGAGAAAGGGAGACCGAGAAATAATAAAAAATTACCCCCGATATTTTAGTTTCTGTGCAGGAGATCTAGCTAGTAAAATGGTGGTATACAAAACCTACTGCTTGACACAAAAAGCACCATGCTCTTTAAAGAAGACAATGGCGGGAGGGAGGGGGGAGCATTTGCTGCAGAAGCAGACTGACTGGTCGTTCCCCCCCCCCCCACCATGCCTAGGTCAGATGTGAAACTGCCAAAATGAAGGCACCATTTGCTGAGTTCATTCTGCACTCCCCTTCGCCTGACCTAGTGTGAGAAAGATTAGTTGACAACACAATGTGGCCATTACCAGGGCATTATGCCCGATTGTGATTCGAAAATGCCACAATCTTCGAGGAGGGTCTTCCTGTGTACTGATAGTTAAAGAGCAAAGAGACACACAGAAAACTACAGAAGTAGAAGAGTTTATTGTCCAAACCCGTGACAGCAAGAAGACCACATTTACTGCATCCCTGACAGATGTTCTAAATTTAAACCATCTCTGACACATCCAAATTCTGTTAGAACATTCCCTACAGAAGAGATTCTGCCAACATCTGAATCCACTCCGATGTGGAACAGCTTTTCCTAGGAGGAAGGTCTTTCCACCATTTAGTCTAAAAGTTTTTTGCCACCTCTGGTCACCATCACTAAAGCAGGGGTTTGCAACCGACGGCCCCGGCCCCAGATGTCATTCCATCCAGTTTTTGGATTTCATTGGCTTCCAGGTATTTGTGAGAAATTTGACTATTTTTATTTCTCCTTGCAGCTGCATTGTGTTCTGTGATGCTAAATCATACATCTATAGCAGTGATGGCAAACCGTGGCACTCCAGCTGTTCATGAACTTCAATTCCCAGAAGCCCAAATCCCTGTAAATCCACACGAATAGGTTTACTGCATGTACCCAGTAGTAAACCCATTCGTGTGAATTCACAGAGACTTGGGCTTCTGAGAACTGAAGTCCAAGAATAGCTGGAGTGCCAAGGTTTGCCATCACAAATCTATAGCTTTATCTGGCTTAATTTGTCTCAATTTCTATCTTCTCCCCAACCCCTACAGTCTGAATCTTATGCCCAAATATTTTTCCTCTGCTGGAGAACAATGCTGCACTTTCTTTCATTAATATTTTATTAAACGTGGATATTATTTGCTATTAATTCATTGAATATTCATACAAACCGTCTAGGAAAATGTGTTACAGGGAAGCAATTTTGAAGTCTTTTTGTTAACACAGGTTTCCCAGCAGTGGCAAAAAGGTTACAAATATCAGTAAAGTGAAACTTTAAATTTATACAGCAGGATGTATTTAGAGAGCAAGCTAACAAGAACAGAAAAAGAAGATCGCACTCTGGATACAACTGTTTGGCGTCTCTGCCCCCTCTTTATTGCCAAAAGTGTTCTTCTCTGTTTAACTGGTATAATCCTCTTGAACACAAATTATGATAAAAGAATATAAGCTGCAAATGTAGAAAGTACTGTGGCTCGGACAGGAAACCGTACAAATTTTGCAACCAAAATGGATATAAATATCTTTATGAAAAGATTGTAAGCAAAGATTATGCAGCTCTTCCATGAATTAAAATCTTTAAGTCTAACTAAATAGAGATCATGTCATAAGCATACAAATGCAAAGCCTGGAAATAAGTTATGAATGTGAAGTGCATGTATTAGTGGCATTTCATCATCTCGGTGTTTTAATTTTTTCTCCCTTGTTTTAATGAAATGGACAATATCCAAAACATGACAGAGAATAAATTCAGGAAAGTAATGTTTAACCATTTGCAAAAGGAAATGAAGTGTGATTAAAACAGGACAATTTTAGTGTTCAAGTGGTCAAAGATCGGTTTCACGGAAGTAGTGTGGCTCCAGCAACAAATCCAAAACTACAGATCATGGATTTTGCTAATAAGTAGAGACTGCAATGGCTTAGTTGTTAAGATGCTGGACTTGGTGACTGGAAGGTTGGCAGTTCGAGACTCAAGTACTGCACGATGGAATGAGCTCCCGTCTCTGTCCCAGCTCCTGCCAACCTAACAGTTTGAAAGCAAGAAACTGCAAGTAGATCAATAGGGAAAATATCAGTGGGAAAATATCTCAGGGACATGAAAGGAGCCTCATTCGGGCGTCCCCTGAGTGGTGTTTCTCCAGCAAAAATCCTTTCAACTCAGAATAATTTCTGGCATGAAATTATTATAGAAAAACAGTGGGAGTTACAATCCAGATTGATTTGGTTAGCCGTGCAAATTTTGGCTTGAGCAACCAGGCCAATGAATCACAAGGCTGCAAAAGCTAACCGTGACAAATTTTATCACAGTCTGCCATCATCTAATTAGGATCATACATAAATTGTAGTCACCTTCGGATGTGAGAAATGTGATAGGTTTGCAATGAGACACCTTCTGTTCCTCTGAGCTCAAAGGCATAAAAGATATCTCAATAACTTTTTAAAAAACAGTCTTGTGGGAAGCTGGCTTTAAAGGTTGGGGGGAGAGTAGTGGGGGGGGGAGCTTTGTTTTACGTTAACACCCATCATGAATAAGAAATACAACATAAGCAACGGTGATTGTCAAAGAGATAAAACATTCTTCTAAAATGCTTATTAATTATTAAGAAAACCTTCATAGAAAAGCAATGAGTGTGGCACACAAGTGCCCTCGAAGGACTTTTGAAATAGCCCAGCTTTAAGAGAATAGCACAAGGGATTACTTTGTAATAGATGTCAGAGGGAATTTCCATATGCAATATGACAGCATGTCTTTCTAATCAGATGAAATATTACTAAAAAGGCAGGCAAGTCCTCTTGTATGCATGCAAAACACACACAGACCCCTCTGAATTTGTATCCCAGAAGGAGCAAAATAATTATAATTAAGATCATCAAGATCTTCTAAACTATCAATATGTATTTGTCCATGCGTGCATGCCTATAAGCACACTCTTTGTTCATGCCAGAGGCACCACCAGCATATAATAACACACAAAGCTAAAATTTGTTGTTGTTCAGTCGCACAGTCGATTCCGACCCTTTGCAATGACCCCATGGACCACTGTCCGCCAGGTACCTCTGTCCTCCACCATCCTCCTCAACTCGCTCAGCTCTGTGCCCATTGTGTCCACAATACCATCTAGCCATCTCATTTTGGGCTGCCCCCTTCTTCTTTTGCCCTCCATCCTTCCCAGCATCAAGGCTTTCTCAAGTGAATCCCCTCTTCTCATTTGATATCCAAAGTACTTTAGCTTCATCTTCACTATTTGACCTTCTAAGGAGCAGTCAGGGTTGATTTCTTCTAAGATTGACCTATTTGTTCTCCTTGCTGTTCAGGGGACTCTCAAAACTCTCCTAAAACACCACATCTCAAAGGCATCTATTCTTCCGCGCTCAGCTTTCCTTATGGTCCAGCTCTCACAACTATACATTGCCATCGGGAATACCATTGCTTTGACTTTACAAATTTTTGTTTAGTATAGCTAAAATTAACACATCTAAAAACAAAATAGAATTAGAAAGGGCTAGATGACATCTACCCAATATCAGCTTCACTTCAACAGCATTTCCTCTTGCCAACATAAGATCCTCTTCAGTGCATGTTGAGGGGCATCGTGTGCACTGTATCTTATGGGAGATAATTTGTAAGAGTGACCAAATTCCCTCTAAATACTATACTTAACTGTACACAGAAAAAGATTCCCATACCTGTAGTCTGTCCACATGAACCTTCACTCCACCAACGACTCCCTTCTTGAAGCTCGCAAGCATGTCCAGTATTGGAGTGAATCGGCTTCCTCTTGAGTGTGGGAACACAGAAAAGGTTCAAAACGGTAAAATTTATGAATAGGAACCTCAATAAAGCAAACTTCAACTCTCATTTGATTTTTGGTAGCTGTCAGGGCTTACCTTATATTATCTTCCCGAATAAGCACAAGGAATACCGGACGGCCGTGCATTTTCCAGTACTGCTTGATGAATTGCAAGGCGTTCTGCGGCAACAGAATAGAGCAAATATAATACTATGTCTTCTTCTTCAAGTGCCGTATCTGAGTCCAAATACTGGCAATCATCATGGCAATCAGCCATTAAGATTGTCCTGGGAATATAATGCGGTGGCCTTCCATCTACCTTCCGCATCGTAGCATGGTACCCATACCACCGTTCCAGTTCCAAGAGTCATTTTCTGGTCCTGAGTCCTTTGGACACAGAAAGTCCTCATAAAATCCCCAGGCTAGAACTGATGGAGCCACTGACCTCCATCACAATAGATTCAAGTGGGATTTAATCCACATGGGGCCCATCACCCTTCCTGTGGACTTTGCCACTCAAGGCTGTTAGTCCTCAGGGTGGTCAGGTTAGTTAAGCTGCCACCTGACGATCAGTGTTGACTCACTGGCAGGATGGTCTACTTCAGTGCCCCCCAGTCTTTGGTTTTTGGACTTCAATTCCCAGAAGCCTAAGTCAAATCTCCAAAGCACTGATTAGTCAATGTATTGACTTAGGCTTTTAGGAATTTAAGTCCCCCTGTGGGACGTGTGCCCCATATTGGGAACCAGCGATCTACTCTATTACCATAGCAGGATATCCTGGTTAGATTGGGGAATATATTTAAGAAATGACTCCTTGGGCACTCCTAAGAATTGTCATGGGGAAAAAGCTATCAAAAGAGGGGGGCAGGGCATAAAAGTAGCCCAGACGGTGATAATGTTCACCCTTGCTCAAGCTGCTTCTGTCACATCAACCTTTTGCTTCTCCTTTCCCCCCCCCCTCCATCCTTTTCAGTTCCCCCTCTTATTGCACTTTTAGAGCTGTGTAATTATTTCTAAATTTAACATTCCACAAAACTTGTTCTGGGTGACTACCCTGTGATAGTTTTCTGCAACTCATGTTACCATTTAACACCCCATTACACTTCCTTTATAAGGGCCATCTATCTTCAGCCTTCATCTTTGTCCTATATGTATGATACTTAGGACCATTTAAATGTTTAAAACTCCTGTACAGAAAGCACTTTCCCGTAAGAAAATGAGTATGTTTTTGTGATTGCAAAGCTAGCAAGACTCGCTCTGTCACCAACACGCACATGATCTGTGCAACTCAGTCCAATGCAGATTTATTCAAAGTAAGCAATGCTGTATTTAGTGAGGGTTGGTCACAAAAGCATGTGTGGAATCACAGCTTCCAACTGAAAACATACCACAATGGGTCTGTATCCCTCATTTATGAGAATAGGGTCCAACAACCTAAATCAGTGATGGCGAACCTTGGCACTCCAGGTGTTCTTGGACTACAATACCCAGAAGTCTTAGTCAGCACTCCTGCTGATCAGGGCTTCTGGGAATTGAAGTGCAAGAACATCTGGAGTGCCAAGGTTTGCCATCACTGATCTAGAGCAGTGGTTTCCAACGTTTTTATGCTGCGGGCTTGACCACACTCCCTGGACAGCTGAGCGGGCCAGACCACGCTGCCCCCAGAAGCGGGCCTATTTATGGCTGTCATAAATGCGGCCACTTCACGTTTATGACAGTCGTGGGCATGTTTACACATGTGCGGAAGGACTTTATGGCTGATGTAAACCTGTCTGCTTCCACTTCCATGTACGGCGTCATCGTTGTGGGCCACATGAAATGGTGCCACAGGCTGGGTCTGGCCCATGGGCCATAAGTTGGAAACCCCTGATCTTGAGTCTAAATACTCAATATATAACGTGCACCAAGGTTTTATAAAAAGTATACCTTAATGTCATCAATCAGCATCATAACATCTTGAGACATGTAGAAATCACTCAGATCAAAGATGATTGGGTAGCAAACAACAGTTTTGCCCAGTATTCGATAAATCTACAGAATAAGTAGATGAAAGCATTTTGTTAAATACTGTATATAGAATGTCAATAGCTAGGAAGGTTAAAAACAAAAAATAAATATTGATTTATAACTAAACAAGAAAGAATGTGTGTTGCTTTAATTAACCAAGTCCTCAGACAAATCATTCAAAACAACAATAGTGAAGGCAGTGTTTTCCAACCTTTGGTTTTTGGACTTCAATTGTCAGAAGCCCAAGTCAATTCCCCAAAGCACTGATCAGCCAATGGACTGACTGAGGCTCCTGGGAATTGAACTCCATCTGTGGGGTGTGGGACCCACATTGGGAACACTGAGTGAAGGGTTTGGCGATATTAAAGTATGAGCTTTCATAGGCACAAATGTACTTCAACCCATGCATGAAAAGCTTCAGTCAGGTTATCATGGAGATGAAATTGCCAAACTGTCTCTGAACAAATTCTTCAGTAAAATTAAATTATTCCATATTGAAATTTCATATACATTTATCTAAGATGCTCTTATCAAGTCCCACTGAAATCTGTTGAGCCAACGTCTGTGTAGACTTGCGTAGGTAACCTGCTTTCCAACTCTAAAGATTTAGATCACATACACACATCCCATCTTTATACTACAGCATGCAGAAGAGTAATAATAATAATAATAATCTTGTGTCAGAAATTACTCTGGGTTGAAAGGATTTTTGCTAAAGAAACTCTGCTTCAGGGTATGCCCAAATGAGGCTCCTTTCATGTCCCCAAGATCTTCTCCCACCAAAGTGGTCCCTATTTATCTACTTGCAATTTCTTGCTTTCGAACTGCTAGGTGGGCAGGAGCTGGGAGAGAGATGGGCGCTCAAACTGTCATGCAGTACCCGGGTCTCGAACTGCAGACCTTCCAGCTAACAAGGCAAGCTTCTTAACCACTGAGCCACCGCAGCCCCCATGCAGAAGAGTGATTTCTTTCAATGACCTTTGATGATCCGAGGCAGCCAATTGGACGATCAGGTCTTCCTGAGAGGCCCAGTTTCTCGTTAATCCCCAGATGGAAGTAGGCCTGCGAGACATCAAAGTGAACAATAGACCTAAAGCTAGCTGTCAAAAAGCAGAGCAGGTGGAAAGAGGATCTTGTTTGGGTTGGGTTCATGTGGGTGAGGAGACCAGAATTGCTAAACTCTGGCCTTTTATTAAAAAATCCCAAAGTGATCAGGCATGGCAACAGGTCAAATCAGGATATTTTTGTTCCTTTTGGGGGGCAGGTGTACAAAGAGCAAAACCAAATTAGAAGATGGAGGAAGGAGCTCACTGGCCCAGGAACAACATTAAAAGAAGATATAGCTCCCCTCCAAGAGGAATGGAGGAAAGGAAAGGAAAGGAAAGCTCTCACCAATTTCTACTTTGTGCACACAAGGTAGCTCCTGTGAGCACATTAAGTCTTAGGGGCCTAGCAGCCAATGCAATCCATCTGCTGCTTTCTGAGCCAAGGAGACGGCAGGGAGCAGAGTCAATGGTTTTGCTGCACAGTGACCTTTTCAGAAATTAAAGGTCATCTCGCTGCAGAGTAGCTTGGGTGGGGTGGCGTGCAATATAGCACTTTCCTGCTCACTAGGAGATTGTTGGAGTGGCTTGGAAAGAAAGGTAAGCAGGTGTAAAGCCTGGAGAGAAATGTGGAATAGGTGTTTGGAGGATAGTTCTTATTTTTATAAGCAGCAAAAAGGTCTACGATGAAACTGGGAAGAATTCAAGTGTTGCTATTACCACACTGCCCATAAGCTTTATAACTATTAATCTCACATAAGCCTCAGACTAAAATATAATGAAATGCTCCTAGCCTTGTTCATGGAAGATTTTAAAATTCTGTCTCGGTGCAGATGACTCTCTCCACCATCAGCAATTAAGTAAGTAATGACACATAATGAGTCCTTTATTAAAGCAGCAACTTTGGTATCTAATTCTGGACCTAGCTCAAAGTATCAGTAATGATTTTAAAGTCCTTTATCTGAGGAGCCGAGATACTCGAGTGGTTGTCTTCCCTTGAATCAATCTGATCTATTGAAATCCTTGTCAAATGCCTCCATGCATATTCCCAGAAATACACATAACTGAGACCAAGGGCTTTGCCTGAACACTTGAATTCTTCCTGCCACCAAAGACATCTACCATTTAATGGTTAAATCTTCCTTTTTCAGAAGATTCTTGGGGCATAAATGGTCAAGGGAAATACAAGCTTCTCCTCTGGCAACTCCCATTTTATAGGAGTTTAATTGCAGCAGTTGATTTATTATTATTTGTTTCTGGCTATTTATATTTCTCTAGTCTTCTTTGCTGTTTTCATGTTTCAACACTGCCTTGTTTTAATACTCCTTTTACTGCAAATTTATTGTCCTTATCACGGTGTGATATTATTTTTGCTACCTGTCATGGGCTCATAAAAGAAAGTATATATTGTTAAATGAAGTAAGTTAACAAATACACTTGTGGAAAAATGAATGACTTTGATCTATAGACAATGAAAGTCTTAAGATTTCCTAGACAGGATTGGTTGTCACTGAAGAATCATCATTCTTGCTTATTTATATATTTTTTGTTATTTCAAACTTTTCATTTGATTCTTTTAAATATAAAAACTATATGACACAGCAGAAAAACACTGACTTTCCACATAAGCTATTCTCAGTATCCAGTACAAGTCTACATGTTAAAAAATGAATCCCCCATCCCTGTGGTCCAGGACAGAAGTATTTTTTGTAACATGTTTAGCAAATTTTTGCTAAAGACCGGAAATAACTCTATTCTCCCAGAACTATCCAAAACATTTGAAATGTTCAGGATTTTCTCTGCCAAGGGATATGGAATTAATACTACTTTTATTTTATTGAAAGTCATATCTGCATCTCAAAAACTGCTGTTCTACAATCTCATACCATCCTACCCTCTGTACAATTAAATAGATCTGGTATGCTAAAATAACTACTTCTTTGCTTCTTCTTTTACCCCATTGGGTGTTGAGGGAGATGCAAGGTTCTTCCTCTGGCACTTCTAGCGGACTCCACCAGTGTTATTTGGTGTTCTTGTAACACAGCGGTTCCTAATCTATAGCCCGCAGCACTATTTCATGTGGCCCGCGTCACTGCCGTCATCGCACCAGAAGTGGACACATTTACGACAGCCGTAAATGCACCCAAGGCTGTTGTAAACGCATTTAAAACAGCCACGGGCTCGTTTTACAACAACATTTACACAAGAGGAGACCACCAGTCCAGCCTGCTCAGTTGTCCAGGGGTCGTGATCTGGCCTGCAGCGTAAAAAGGTTCGGAACCCCTGTTGTAATATTTCTATGATCTTCTCTCTTCACCTTCCTCTGGGTCTGCCAATCCAATGGCCACCTACAGACGTGAGAGCTCTGGCGTATCAATGGAGGTTATACCATTCATTTTCAACAAAAGGAACAATTACACAAGAGAATGAGACAGCCCGAAGGCCTGTGTATGTAAACAAGTATAAATGGGACTCAGAATTGGACAGATCTATTAATTCTATGTGTATTTCATTTAGAATGTGTATGGTGGGTTGCATCATTTTTAGCCATCAAGTGGTGTCAGAACATCAAAAATAATATACTGAGCTTAAAGTATAATTGTTTGATATAATATAAATTGTTCTTTATATTGTGGGATGGGCTTTGACAGTACAAGACTGGGAGCATTACTAAGCACAGAAAACATACTAGAAGAGATTTCTTGGATTAAAAAAAAGAAAGACATCCTCTTACTAATTCTTGCTACTTTATTTATTTGAACATTCCCAACCTTGCTGTAAAACATTTGCATACGTTTGTTTTGGACTGGATCCTAGATTAGCTAGAATGAAGCAAAAGCTGGCCAGTTCATCACTGCTTAGGAAATGATGAGGCAGTTTATCTTTGAAGATAAAACTAAAAAGGATATCTTCCTTACTTTTACGAGCTCCTTCTGTGCCCATATCTGAATGGGTTCCACCTGCTGAGGAGTCTGCGTTTGAATTCCATATGTGTTCAGGAAAACCTGTAAGCTGTAATTTTAAAAAATAATAATACAAGTATATAAAATGTGAAATATTTGTTTTTAAAGAAATCTCCTACTTATTTATCTACTTGCACACAGACAGCACTGGCTCTTTGGCTGTAAATTGAGATGAGCACTGAACCCTAGAGTCAGATATGACTGGCTTTCAAGCAAGGGCAACCATTCAAAGAAATGCAGTGAAACTACAGGTACTTTTAAATGAGGTCTTATTGAAATAGACTTTCAGAATATTTTAACTCTTGAAAGCTGTAAGAGTCAAGTTGAATAGACTCCCAAACCCAGTAGAACATGAAGTACAGGTAAAGCAGAAGAAAAAACCCTTCTCTGTTGACCAGGGAAAACAGATGACCACATGCCCAGTGTTTACACCAGGGGTGGACAAACTACAGCCTGCAGGCCAGATCTGGCCCCCTACACCAATTCATCTGAGCATGTGCTGTAAATGTACCCATGGCTGTCGTAAATGCGTTTATGACAGCTTGTGGGTGCATTGATGGCAGCATTCTGCACACACACAGGTGTGTTTTACTTCCACTCTTGTTGGGAGGAACCACGTGACTAGCCCATGGCCCGAAAAAGTTTGGGAACCCCCTGGTTTACACCAGCCCTGCCCAATCTGGAGGTTTCATATAGCCTTCTCCTTCCAGAATGACATTCACGAATGTGCCTGAGGAAAGCCCTACAGCTTGAGCAGACACACTTTCATGTGTTCCGAGCCGGTTTCAAGCCTCATGGCATGAGGTTTCCAGCTCCAGTCTCCTCAGCAAGGATATTTAAATGCAGAGAGACGTGTCCTTAACCTGGGCAGCTTACCGTTGGCTTTCAGCAATCAGTGCAACTTGTACCACCAGATCATTTTCCAGAGGACCCTGAAAACGTAAAAGAAAAACCATTTTTTTTTCCATTTTGGAATCTGCTGACTGATAACTAGATGTGATAAGGTGAGGATGAACTGTCATTGGCATTCTCCAGCAGAGAATTTACACATATACAAAGCCACAGAGTCATATTACAAAGTTGAGAAAGATAATCAAAGATCATCTAGTCCCGTGATGGCAAACTTTGGCACTCTAGCTATTCTTGGACTTCAATTCCCAGAAGCCCAAGTCCCTGTGAATCCACACGAATGGGTTTACTGCACGTAGGAATTGAAGTCCAAAAACAGCTGGAGTGACAAGGTTCGCCATCACAGGTCTAAGGTGACTTAGTCAGTAGACGTCCTTCACAAAAAGAGCTTCCAGCAAAGCACACGATAAGAGCATAAAATGCTGATTGCCAGGGAAGCACTGCATGGGCAACCTAACCCGCTATGGATATTTAAGCCTCAGCCAAAGTCAATGCAAATCAGGCACCTGTGACAGTGAGACGGATTGAAGACAATGTTTTCCAATTATTACTATAATTCTCTGACTCTTAGAAGTGTGATTAGTCCTTTAATTGAACATCGAAGCTGACTACTAAACAATGCTTGCTTCTCAATCTTTCAAGCTTTTTTCGCTCTGTGTTGATCAAGTCAGCAGCTTAGAAGCTTAGGTTTTTCTCTTACACAAGCCCATAACTGTTTGGTCTCAGCGCCTGTTTTTACATGCATCAGTGGCCTCCATGGCAAACAGACATTCCTATGTACAATGGAGAGAAATAAGACATGTACTGTTTTTCCTCCCTTAATGACATAGGATCCTAGTGCCAGGAAAGGAACCTCATTCACGAAGGCTCTGGTTTGAACTAGGGACCGCCTGCAACCTGTGAGATGGAAGAATGCAAGATCAGAATGCTGAAAATGTATCTACCTGAGCAATGGAGGTGATTAAATTCTAGTCAGGTAGCATCCTGCTTCACTCTGCCAATTAAACGCCTCTTGGACGAAACAACACACAACGCAGTTGGGAAAATCACAGAAACTGGACGGCGTCTGTATGGACCATTTCCAAGCTTTATTAAGGAGTTTCAGGTTTGATTTTCCAGGCTTGTCTCCAGAAGTGCTAAGCACTTGTGTGTGTGTGTGTAATTTTAATGAGAGTGATTCAAAGAAGATTTTAAATCAGGACTTTTGCTATCTACATATTGAGCTGTTGTAAAATTAAGATATTGGTCTTCATTCAGGTTTTTCTCCTGTTTTCATACAATTTTGCTGGCAATCAGATGAGAGGACCATCTCTGTCTGTAGACTGAATGTCTTAGTACTGTTTTAGAATTTAATTTTGAAGTTTTTATGCGTCTAATTGTTTTCTTCACACACTGCTAATCCCCCAGCAAACATCAGCAACTGGGTGTCTAACACATGTAACAAATAGACAAACAAACCAAACATCTGCAGCCAAGAGATACATCTCCTTCAATCCAACATTTGGTGTTTAATTTCCCACTGAAAGGTACATAAAGTGAAAGAATTTAGGTACACACAAATGAAATAGATAAATGTCACTGAAGCTAAAAAATCTGGCAGACAGCTTGTCCTGGAATTCACAGCGGCTGTTTTTATTTCTCATTTAAATATTTTCCTAGTGAGCAGGAGTTCACAGACTGCCTGCACTTGATGAAGTGATTTAACAACAAGGGGCAGCAGGCTTTTCTCTCGATGATTTAAGATGCTTCAGCCATTTTTATTTTATACTGCCTGCTTATGGGAAAAGTCAACTTTGGAAATGATGAGTCTTTAGCCACCTTAGTTTGGGATCCTACTTGTATTCATTAAGCAAGAGGCAAACATTGTCTGAATGTCTTAGAAGGCCTGGATACCTTGAATAGATATCACTGTCAACTTTTACTAGGCACCACCAGAATAAAAAAAAATACTGGTTAGATCAGGGGTGCCCAACTATTTCAGGCCATGGGCCGGATAAGGCCCCCAATGCCAATTCATCCGGCCCACAAAGCCCTCATTGCTCCTGGAAGCGGAAGTAAAACACGCCCGTATGGCCCCCAGGTCATAGTTTGGGCACCCCTGGATTAGATGGTGACTTCTTAATGCCTTTATGCTATGTCATGAATGACACAAGCCACAGGTTTAAAGCATGGTAAAGAAAACAGAAAACTAAAACTTCAAAATGTATACCAGAAGGACCGCCATAATTCTGACCCGGGTTGTTCTTAAACTGCTCATTGAGCATTCTAACACACACAAAATCTGTCATCAATTTGCTGTGTCAACTTCTTCTTTTCCTCCTGTGTGTCTAGGCCATATGTGATACTGCCTAAATGAAGGCACCTTATGTTGAGTTCACTCTACAGTTTCTTTTGCTTGACCAAGTGTAAGAAAAATCAGCCAGCAACGTAAGGTTGCCGTTACCAGAGTACACCCGATTGTCATTAAAAAATAACACAATATTCGAGGAGGCTACTATGAACTTCTATCGGTTGAGCATTTAGCTTCAATTATAATGTCTGCTAATGCACTTCACAGCAATACTGCCTTTACAGGCAAATGTTTATAAACCATTCAGATAGCCTGCATTTCTGTAACACACACCCCTACACACACACACCAGCTCAAAGCTCTACAGTCTCAATTAATGAATCCTGGAATGCCATGCATCAAATGCTGTACAATCCTCAACGGAGACAGTCTTTTGTGGATTTAAAATAATTGAATTTTGAGTTCCTACATAAATATAATTTGTGTTCATTAGAGTTTGTTTGTAAATCTTGGTAGATTTAGTGGAACATAATGTTGTTTGCTACATTAAAACTCCTTTAAAGAGGATGCAGTGACAAAAACATTTAAGACATAACTTACTGTAGCCCACTATGTATATAGCCAACCAAGACTTGAAAGCCTACAAAACCTACTGAGTTTGTTTGATTGCTTATGGTTTTTAGAAATAACAATTTTTAATCCTACTTGTATCAATATAAATGGTTCAAACCAGAGACAGAAAACCTGTTTCTGGCTGGGGAAGACGAAATCAAAAGCCCAAAAACACAAAGGCCACAGACTCAACACCCTTGGTTGAAATGAATGACAAATGTGACGAATCTTAAACACTGAAATATTTTTATTAGCCTAAAATAAAACAATAGTAAAATCTCTTTACTACTGTAGAATTAAGGAATCTTTGGCAGTATCGGGTATGTTAGAGGAAGACTGGATCTCATACACTGGTCATAAAGCAAGGTTAAATGTAAATGAACTTTTAATAAATGTCTGATGAAACTATTCTGAAAGGAACGAAGGGAACTTTTATGTCTTATTTATTGGATTTGCTATTCTCTCTGGTTTATGACTATAGAGAAAATGCTTGAATAAAGATATTTTTATGGCACTGGCTAGAAGAAACAAATCGCATGTGCTCTTTCTTTAAATTTGTCATAAAATATCACGTTTTTCTTCCAACAGGCATCCATAAACAGTGACTTATGGGGAAGCAAATCATGGTTTGCATTTTTTTATCATCCTGGTTTAAAGGGTAAACTGCCATCTGTATAAATTACCATTTACCCATCCAAATAGAAGAGCTAACTACAGTCCTATTGGCATTAAAATTGTAAGAATGTGAGAAAAGACTGCACATTCTCTTCAATGTTCTTTTTCACAGTGGCTGAAATCCAGTAGTAAGTTGAAACTAAAGTCTATAAAACTGCACCAAGAGCAAAAGGTTTTTCACCAGAATCTCAAATGGTGAAACATTTAACTTATAATCGCTCTGTCTTTTATTATGTTTTAAAACAATGTTAATCTCTTGTTTACAGTGATGCTTTTGTATACCACAAAATAGGTGGGAAGGACAAAGAGTGATTTAAAAATATTTTTAATAAGTAATAACATGTGTTTTTATGTTTGCTAAATGCCTTGATAAGTATTTTTTAAAGATATGATAGGGTAAAATATCAGTCTAGTACCTTGTAGAAAGTTCAGACATTTCTTTATGAAGGACAATATAGGACAGTGATGGCAAACCTTGGCACTCCAGATGTTCCTGAACTTCAATTCCCAGAAGCCCTGATCAGCCCTGGAGTGCCAGATTTCACCATCACAGATATAGGACAACTGCAAATAGCAGAATACTATTTTTTTACTTAAGATTTTTTCATGCTAGAATTCCAGATGTGGCAGTAGGATAACTTGTCTTTGATAGATCTGGTTTTAAGATAACTGTCGATATAAGAGGTGCCAGCTACAAGAGAAAAGACTTCTGTAATGGCAATCAGCAATTCAACAAACCTTAGGTCTTATTAAATTGTTTTATTGCTAATGAGAATAACTTCAATGAAGCTCATTAATGATAGGATTGCTTTAAATGTTGAATTTGGGCTGATTGATTTTGCTTCCACAAACCTATCTAATGTTGAGTTATACACACTGAGATGACTAAATGGGTTTTTTAATTTGCTTTTGAACAGAATGAGATGGTTTAATTTGATACATTTTGTAGAGGAAGGGGAACAAAGCACTTAAAGAAGTGAAGCAGCTTTCGGCTTCTGAAGACATAATTAGGTGAAATGTGTTGCGTTCTAGTTTCACATTCCATTTTTAGCTAGTTTCTTGGCACTTCAAAGCCTGTACAGACAGGAGCATCTGTAACATTCAGCTGTAAACTGACTCTGAATAAACAAACTGACAGCATTCTTGTGTCCACGTCTAGTCAGAAGTGAGATCTTCCAAAGCCCCTGAATCTCCCTCCCAGGTAACAATGTAGAAGAGCAAAGCTTAAGACTGACGTATTATTATTTTTTAAAACCAGAGAGCCAGGCCAGCTTACTGAAAGCATTCATACCTGATTTGAGTATCTCATGCTCACATTCCGTTGATCTTGAGGAGGGATATAGCGCTTGACAGGATCAATATCTTTGACGCTTACTAAACCATCAACTGAAAGTGAAATAATGAACAATCCATCGTTCATCTTTAGGTGACTATGTTTGTCATCGTTATGCAAAGCATTATGTTGGCATTTGTGAAGACAAAATTGATTTGGGAAGAATTTCTACAAATCGCCCAAAAAGATAATGGAATGAAGAGCCTGTTGCCAGGACTATTAGCTATAGCTGAACATATCATTGCTAGAACCTCAACTCCTTTCAGAATAAATTGAATCCTAAGCCCTGGTTCAGTATTTTTTTAATTGACCCGGTCTATCTTAGTCTAGAGTAGACAAAGTTTAAATTCAGCTTGTTCATGGCTCTCCAGCTCATGTTCAAACCAAGGCAATGTTAAAGGATATCAACTGCACCCTAACTCTAGGAGACAAGGACCAACAGGGGGGATATCTAGGCCCAACTCTGCTTGACAGAAATGGGTCTAAACCAGAGGTCCTCAAATATGGTCTCCAGGTGTTCTTGAACTTCAATTACCAGAATTCCAAGTCAGCACTCCTGCTGATCAGGACTTCTGGGAATTGAAGTTCAAAAACATCTGGAAAGCCAAGTTTGAGGAAACCTGATCTAGATTAGACAATCTAAGCCATCTTGAAATATCTAATGTTGCAGTAACACCACTTGCTCAATCTCCTAAGTGAAGAATGCTGGCCCACAGTTGGTCAAAATGTCTAAGCCAGGATTTCTCAAGCTTGGTCATCCTGGTGTTCTTTGATTTCAATTAGCAGAAGCCCAAGTCAGCACACTTGCTGATCAGGGCATCTGGGAATTGAAGTCCAAGAACATCTGGGGGCCCAAGGGTGAGAAACGCTGGTCTAAGCTATTGGCAGGTTTCTTTAATAAAGATTATTTCACTCAAACCTTCCCCCTAAAGAGGCTCTTTAGTAACCATGGTATCTTCAACTTATGGTATCAACTGAGAAACCTTGCTTGTGATGTAAGGGGAAGGGTGAGCAAGATAGGATCTTTTGTTCTTGGGCAAATAAACTATTATTTACCCATTATACTAAACCAGGCACAATTCAGAACTGGCCCTTCCTCACATCTGTACCTGAAAATATCATTTTCACAACATTCACAAATATGGGACGAGAGCTCAAACATAAGAGCACCCATTTTTAAGAGACTGTTTTGGTAGTACTTTCTTACCAAGGAGTTTGGCAATGATGTAAAGTGATTGTCCCCAAAGAAAAAACTTTCCATCCCGCCCATGGTTGCTAGGAAATCGTTTCTGATTGCCAGGGTTTTTCTTCTCCAGTTCAACAAAGTCAGCTGGCACATAATAATATTTGGGTACGACAGGATAGCCTGAGAAGTTTTAAAAGACAAAGTTAAATAGATTAAAACTAAATTATCTTAAAATAGTGAGGGGAAACCTAACGAGCAATTCAATGTAAGAGCTGTTATCCCTACTTATCATTTAATGCCACAACACATGATAGAACAGAAACTGCTGTCTTGCTTTCTTATGCCTCGTTTCAGAACAGATGCAACATCTACAAGCAGGTTCTGGAAATTGGAATTTCTGACAGATGGGGGAGAAAACTGCATTTTTAAGAGACACCGCTTGTATTCTGGTGCTGCAGTAAGACATATACCTGCTGGTGATAAGGGAGCATGAATGCTTCAGGCCACAAAAAAAATATGAACCTACATCGTGAGTAGAAAAAGAAGATTTGTTAGAAACACAATGTGTGCAGTCATTTTTGGACTTGTCGACTGCAACTCGTATTCGAGAATGCATTTTTCCCCCTTGAAGCAGGAAAAATACCATCGATGTGAATTTGTTTAAGGTAGATCCCAGCTTGCCATGAAGTGACCCACACACTGTGATCAAGGAGCCATCTCCTGCGGCACACATGAAATGAGACATGCAGGATTTAACACTGGGGATGCAATGGAGTGCCACAGCCTTGAGGATATGGACAAGGTGCACCTTCACAGCCAGTTCATCTGGCACGGTCTCTTCCGCCTCCATGACCATTAGGAATCAGAGTTCCTCTTCTGCTTATTTTGCCGTTGGACCTAATATGATGGTTTCCAGTGGCATTTCCTCCACTGAGGGAGCCATCACCCCACCTAAAGGGGCTTATCCGCAAATAGCTGTTGGCCCCTTTAGGGAGTCACGTTAGTTAACCACCACCTTACACTTGGTGTTGAGTCACTGGCTGTATGGTCTACTCTGTTACCATAGCAGGATGTCTGGCCAGACATAAATTTTTGGACTACTAATTTATAAACGAAGAGGAAAGGAAAATATTACGGTAACTAGTGGTAGATTACATAGTACAGTATTCTATTTCTGCCATTGTGCTGCCTGTGCAGTGCTGTAGCCAGCTTTCCCCACCTTGCAGGGGCAGGCACACAAACAAACCAACATGCTAGGGCACTGATGATGAACCTTTTAGAGACCAAGCACCCAAACTGCAACACTTCTTTATCGCAAAGTGCCAACATAGCAACAGGGGAGGAAGGAAACACTCCCACTGGGCTGCTGGGCAGAGGGGCGGGGCAAACTCTATACTGGAGGGTGTGAGGAAATGCTCCCATTGGGCTGCTGGGCATTGGGGCGGGGCAAACTCTGCATGGGTGCCAACAGAGAGGGCTCGGAGTGCTACTTCTGGCACACGTGCCATAGGTTCGCCATCACTGTGCTAGGGACTAATTTTACCATCCTCAGAAGGATGGAAGGCTGAGTCAACCTTGATTCCCGGTCAGGATTGAACTCACAACCTTTTGGTTGCAGTACAGCAGTTTTACCACTGGACCACCAGGTCTCCTTGAGTACAAGAGAAGGATACAGCATAGGTACCGTGTTTCACCAAAAATAAGACACCGTCTTATATTTATTTTTCCTCAAGACGACACACTGTGGCTTATTTTCAGGGGATGTCTTATTTTTAGTATGCCACTGGCTGCCTGTCTTTTTTACCGCTCTGCGCCGAGATGTTGCATAGCGACGCCTATCACTATGTCTTATTTTCGGGGTATGGCTTATATTGCGCAACTGCTGAGAAATCTTGCTATGGCTTATTTTATGGGTATGTCTTATTTTCGGGGAAACAGGGTAGCTACTAGGCAGGGGGCAGAACTATCCACTCACAGTATTCTTTCCATCCAACATCCCATGAAAAGAATTTTGAAAAACTATTCTTCACTCAATAATACCCCGTGATTGGAAACATTTCCCTCTGGAAGGAAAAACCACTTCAGAACAAAACCAAATAAACGTATTTGGAGAATGAGAAATACAGACGAAAAGATCAACCATTCCAGCTTTTCCATTTGGTGCTTTAAATGTTTGTCCCCCTGACTCACACACTCAAACTTATAAATAAAATTTAAAAACTGTTGAAACGACTGCAAACAAACTCCCCCTCCCCCCAAAAAAAAGGGACAAATGTTTTATAATGTTACGGAACATCCAGATTGATGTAAAATGTTAAAAGACAAGCATGATAAACTGTAATAAGGGTGGGCTATCTAGTAAAATGATTCACTTTTGCTGTTTTAATTACTCATAATGGGCTAATAAAAATGTACAGGGCTGAAAAATTAATGATTTATACAGTTATTTAGATGACTAGACTAGGAGATTAAAACCTAAGGAGTCATTTCTAAAACATGTATCCGGAAGCGCAAGGCTTTGTATTAACAACTCCTTGGAACGAAATGCATCCATTATCTTGCTGATATAATTTCTACCAAAAAGTCACACAACTAATATTTTCAATAACAGGAAAGTGGCTGCAGGGCCTCAGCACTTAAGAAGCTCGCCTTGTTAGTTGGAAGGCCGGCAAGTTGAGACCAGGGTAATGCATGACGGTTTGAGCGCCAGTCTCTGTCTCAGCTCCTGCCAACCTAGCAGTTCAAAAGCAAGAAATTACAAGTAGATAAATAGGGACCACTTTGGTGGGAAAAGATCTTGGGGACATGAAAGGAGCCTCATTTGGGCATTCCCTGAGCAGAGTTTTTCCAGCCAAACTCTTTTCAACCTGGAATAATTTCTGACATGAAATTATTATATAATAAGAGAAAAGCAGGTACTACACAAACTTCATAGTTAACCTATCAGCATTTCGTTCACCAGATAATAAGACTCTGTTTTATTATGAGCCATATTTTCATGGAGAAATTAATTAGGTTTTATGTTCACACTTGGCCTGGAGCTCTCCTCTGGTAAGTACATGGTTTTTCCTTCAAGATTAGGTTTGCACTTGCCAGAATTGTTTTCTACAGGACCTAGTTTGCAAAATCCAAACCTCTCTAGTGGCTTGACTGTACCTTCTGATGTCTGCTGCAGTAAGGGCTCCAGAAGCTGCTGATATTCCTTAACTTGTTCTGTGTTGCCTCGGAAGACTCCTAAAGGCAAAGCATGAATACTTGATTAACAAAAGCCATGCCCCTTGCTTGAAGGCTTCCTGCACAGTATGAATCACAATAAATAACAGCAGCGGCCTTTTCATTAAGAACCCTTAAAATCACCCATGAGGTTAATCCAGATGTGAACCGGCTTAAGCAATATGTAGCTCACACAGCCATTGCTAGCAATTTCTTCTCCACTGGCAAACTACAGTCTAACACATACATGGTATTTCCCCCCAGGAATAACTTTTGCAATTCCTAGTTTGCATGCTCCTGTCGTCTGTCCCAGCTCTTGCTAACCTATCAGTTCGAAAGCAAAAAATTGCAAGTAGATAAATAGGTACTGCTTTGGCAGCAAAGGTAACAGTGTTCTGTGCACTATGGCATCTAGTCATACCTGCCACATGAACGTGGAAATCTCTGCATATGAAAAGCACTGGCTCTTTAGAGCAGTGATAGTGAGTCTTTTAGAGACCGAGTGCCCAAACTCAACAGGCTGCCGTCTGTGCCATGGAGGGGCGAGGTGAACTCTGTGCTGGGTGGTGGTGGTGAGGAAGTGCTCCCATTGGGCTGCTGGGCAGAGGGGCAAATTCTGTGCTAGGACAATGGCACGCATGCCCACAGAGAGGGCTCCAAGTGCCTCCTCTGGCATGCGTGCCATAGGTTCACCACTACTGCCCTAGAGTCAGATGTGACTGTTTTCAAGCAAAGGAGGCCTTCATATCTAGACACACAGACATGCACAGGGTTCTGTCATTAGCTTAGCTCGAGAGCTGGTGTGGGACAGCGGCTAAATCCTACATTCAAATCCTTAGTTGGTAACACAACTCCCTCAGATGACCTTGGAGGCCAGTCATCCTCTCTTAGCTTGACCTACTTTCCAAGGTTGTTGTGAAAGAGGAGAGCTACGTATGCCACCTTGAATTCACTGGAGATAAAAGAGGAAAGAAATGTAACAAAAGATTGAAAACAAATATGAGTCAATGGAAGTGTTTGCTGTAATACAGGGGTAGGCAAGCTACAGTCTGTAGGCCGGATCCGGCTCGTGGCACCAAATAATCTAGCCCCCACCTCCACTGCCGCTGAAATTGGCCACAGAGTCATTTACAGCAGTTGTAAATATGTCATAAATGTGTTTACGACAGCTGCAGACTCATTTACGGCAGTCGTAAATGGGGGGGGGGGGACCACCAGTCCAGCCCCCTTAACTGTCTGAGGGAGCATGACCCGCCCCTGACTGAAAAAGGTTGGCAAGCCCTGCTGTAATAGGTCAGAGCAGATGTTTCGATAGTTTCCAAACCTTAAACAAAGTAAATGAGCACTTCTTGGCTGTCAAGTAAATGATGGCTAGGTACAGCCAAACGCTGCAGACTCAGATATAGAGCTCGTAATAGAAAATCAGTTTATTCTACATTCATTTTACTTTGGTTGCAGAATTGTCACTGAAAAAATGTGGCATAAGCAGATTACAGCCTTTCCTCTTAGATTCCGAAAGCCATTTTGTTGCTATATTTCACAACTCACCCTCTGACAGAATAAGAACACAAAGTCATACTTACCATCTATCATCATGAAAAGGAAAAAGAGGGGAAACTCGCATTCAATCCCATCAAAGAGCTAAAAAAAAGGAAAAGAAGGAAATTTAAAAGGCAAGCAGATATTTTATTTATGGAAAAATATTCCAATATCCCAGGGTAGACTTAAAGAAGCAGACTAGCATGAAGACAGGATATCTTTTTAAATGTAACAACATATTTGGACAAAATGAAAAACAAAGTATATTTTTATTTCTATATAAAGATCTGCAGTTCTTCTAAAGTGTCATAGCAGTGTTTTAGTCCCTGAATGTGTCATGCATTTTTTTCTCAGCAGGAAACTGTTCATTTAAATTAAAAAAGGAGAAAATAAAAGCATTTGGAGGAAAAATGGGGACTTCATTCAGATAACTTTTAATAGTGAGCATTAATATTCAGCAGCACATTGTGAACTGATTATTAATATACTCCAGCCTGTAGTCAGCTGTGAAATTAAATAAAATGATAAATAATGTGGCTATTTGTTAGAGGGAAACAAACTAAGCACATTTACCTCTGAACAAATCAATTCAGGGAGGAATGTGCTGATGCCAGGGTTCTTGGTAGTGCCCATTTAAACCACTACAACAAGTAATGTCTTCTTCACTACAAAAGACAGCTGAGGAAACTGGACACATTTGTTTTGGAGAAGACAGACAACAGGATAGCCATCTTCCAATAACTGAAGGACTGTTCCATGGAAGATGGAGAGAGCTTTCTTCTGCTGCTCCAGATAAACAGAATCCAAACCAATGCATTCAAATTACAAGCAAGCATAACCTGATTAAACATAAACAAGACCTTTCTGATAGTGACAACTATTCAACGGTGGAATACATTATCTTGGAAGAAGCTGAGCTTTCCTGGGTTGGAAGTTTTTAAAGGAAGCTTGCGTGGTTCTCTGGTGTGAATACTTTAGCTGTGAATTATTTCCACCAGCAGGGAATTGATCTTTACATATCCTTGGGTCTCAGCTCTACAATGCTATTATTCTTTGCATTCTACTGAATCAGACACTAGAACATCTCACTCTGTACGGTTTTTTTTACAAGTGACAATAGCTCTTTGTAGTCTGTCTCTCTAGTTCTGCTATCTGAAATCCTTTAGATGGTCTATGGTCTTTCCTTTCTATGTGCAAACCTCCCATGCTGACTATTCTCTACCCATAGGCTGCCCATTCATAATCTGGCCCTAAGGCCAACTTCAAAAACTGGTTTCAAATCTAAGACTGAACACTGGTTAATATTGCAACTGATGCAGGAAGCAATTTGTAGAGATGAGTTAAGGTGCGAGAGCACATATTCACATAGCTCACTCTTGGTCCTAAACTAGGTTACGATTATTATGTCTACAGAGTCCCTTACATTCGACTGAGCCAATGTAATGCCACCAGCCTTAAAACTTCTTGTTGTTGTATCCGAATCCAAATACAGATATTGGCGATCCTCATGGCAATCAGCCATGAAGACTGCCCTGAGAATATAACACAGTGGCCTTTCATCTGCCTTCTGCATCGCAGCATGGCACCCAAAGTACCACTGATCCAGTTCCACAAGTCACTTTCTGGTCCTGAGGCCTTTTGGCACTCAAAGTCCTCACTGGCCCCAGGCCAGTATTGATGAAGCTGCTGCCCTCCACCAAGAGGTGTCAAAGTAGGGTTTAATCCACTTGGGGACCATCATCCTTCCTTCTCAGTGGACTTCACCACCCAAGCTGTTAGTCCTCAGGATGGTCAGGTTAGTTAACCGCCGCCTGACACTCGGTGTTGAGTCCCTGGCAGTATGGTCTACTCTATTACCATAGCATGATAGCCTGGCCAGACACGCCTTAAAACTTAAGGTTACCTACTTGAACTTTTTCTGCTTTTAGAGAATCTTGCAGAAAGACTACTGACAGATTGTCTAGCAGAATTTCAATTATTGTCAGCTTCACCATAAATGAGCATGGAAAAACATGTAACCTGGCACTGAGTTCAGAATACAGAAACGCCAATGTTTTTATCTACATTTAGTCTAAAAAAAACTTCCATTGGGAATTTTGGACAATGACAATGCAAGAGATATCAACAAAATAATCTATTTATGAGTAACCTAATGTTACTTCTTTTTTTCTTTTTTCTTTTGGTTTAAGCAAACATCGAAAAATGCAACTGTCATCTCCTATTAAAAGAACACTAGAGTATATAGGAAGTGCTGTTATAATCTGCAGTGAAGCATGCACAATCACATCAGTATAATACGGGTAATTAGAAATTAGGGTCTGACATTGAGAATCAGGATAATTAGCAATGTAAAAATGTATTCAGGTTGGCACCACACACACACTTTTTTTTTTGGCTTTGCAATCATAACAAAGTATGTCAACAAGAAAGGAACAAATCCTATATGCAGGCACACTTCTAACACTCCTGTACATATTAATACAGGGGTTGCCAAACTATGGCCCACAGGCGCATTTTACTTCCGCTTCCAGGAGCAATGAGGGCAGTGTGGGCCAGATGAATTGGTGTCAGGGCCAGATCCGGCCCATGGACCATAGTTTGGCAAACCCTGGCTTAAGCAGAGAAAATGGCAGCCTAAAATCTATCTCGTCCTGTTGCAAAACAAAGATTGCAAGGCACATCTTACTTCTGCTTCTGGTGGGCGGGACTACGTGACTGGCCCACTGAACCACACAACTGGCCCATGGCACAAAAAGTTTGGGCACCCCTGTATTAATACATTCCCAGGAATCTTACCTTAATTTCTGCTGGCTTGTAGTACTGGCGATTTTTGTCCTCCAGGGCCGTTCTATAGCCATCCCTCAAAAACCGCTTAAACCCGTGCTTGCCTTTTAACTTCCTAACCACTTTATCAATGGTTTGGCTGTACAAGGCCTCGTCATCCACAGCAAACGCAGGGTAGCTAATACAGGGCAGGAGAGCAGCATCAGTATTCTAAGGAAAGAAGCAAACCTTCATCTAAATCATGGATGACCAGACAAATTAAGTAGTAAGCACACCTTGGCCCTCCAGCTGTTCTTGAACTTCAATCCCCAGAAATCCAAGTCTCTGTCAATCCACACGAATGGGTTTACGGCCCGTACATGCAGTAAACCCATTCACATTGACTGACAGAGACTTGAGCTCCTAGGAATTGAAGTTCAAGAACAGCTCCATACACACAGTAAACCCATTCATGTGGATTCACAGAAACCTGGGCTTCTGGGAATTGAAGGCCAAGAACACCTGGAATACCAAGGTTCGCCATCACTGTCACAGAACAAGCATCTAACAGCAACTTAAATTATCACTCTCATAATATCTATGCATAATGTACCCCACACAGACCAACCCCTAGCCAAGTGTTTGGCTGCTCCAAACTGTCCATGCGGAGTGCTGTATTTCCCTTTTAATTAAGTGTTAACAATTAGCAATTACACTTCTATACCGCCCCATAGCGCTCAGTGCAATCTCTGGGTGATTCAGAAGTTAATTAGCATTTTGCCACCAATATGCTGGGTACTCATTTTACCAATCTCAGAAGGATGAGTCAACCTTGATCCCTGGTCAGGATCGAACTCACAACATTTGGCTGCAGTTTAGCCACAGTACCAACAAGGCTCTTATTAGGCATTAGGGGCAGCTTAGCTATAGAACGGCAATATGTACATAGGACTGACCAGGTGATGAAGTCTGGAAATGGAAACTTCTTCGCATGTATGCTCAATGTACACTTTGGGGCATAAAAATTGTTTGGATTAGATTCCTTTCAAGCAGATTAACTCAACTGTGTCTCTGTTCAGTTGACTGGACAGATGGCCCAACCCTCTGAAACTATGCCCAGTCAATGTATTAAAGGAAACAAAATGAACACTGTTCGCAATGAATAATGGCATAAGTATAAAACGGAAACAATGCAGTAAGTTGAAACAGACAATTGTGTTTATCCTGTTCTTTATTTACAGGAACGCAAGACAGGAAAAAACAGAGAGAGAATGGAAAAACACGAAAAGATTGATAAAATAACATTCTGATGCATAGAAATAGAATACTGTGGCCTTCATTTCTCCATTTGTTGGAAAAATAGATTGTGCTTGCAGCATGTAAGAGTGAAAAAAATGTGAATAAATAACTCTTAGGGCTTTTTCTATTAATTTTCTAAAATTAAATTCTAATTTTTCCATGAGACAGCACTAACAGTGAAGATGAATGGGTTGCTTAATCTACAGAAATGCTACCACAACCCGGAAGAAAGAAAGAGGCATCGTGCCACGACTGTTAATTTTAAGACAATGAAATGGAACTCACTGTGATGCTAATGAAAAGTACCTAACGGGAAAACAGCACTCTTGATTAAAAGCATCTTTAATGACACGAGAGCACGTGCCCTCGAGCAGAACTTACTCCATAAGAAAGTACCACTCAAAAGTATATGTATAAAGATGGCCAATATATACCTCTTTCCTTGAACAGAAGCATATATTGGCTATTTAATGCCCGAAGAGTAAAGAAAAATAAATAAAGGCTGTATTTTCTGCTTCATAGCTTAGAGCCAATATGTATCATGGATTCAGATCTGGAAGTTACACTGCAAATAGGTCATAAGCAAAGGAATTCAACCTGATTTGTAATCCATATACATTTTTAGTATTTCAGAAGCTGACAGCAACATTTGAAATGTTTGGAAATTGTTACCCTCAAACACAAGACATTTATGTTGGGGAGCAGGGGGAAAGTGACAAAAAGAATTTATAACAAGAACGTTTGGGGGGGGGGACCTCATACACTTCGCCTACATTTTATTTTTAAATGTATTGCTTTCACACTGCATTTTACTTACAACGAGGGCTAGAAGTTTCCTGTTAACAATTAAACCGCAACACGGGGATTCTTAACACTTTTATATCTGTACAAGAACGAAGGGGACTGCGGTGGCTTAGCGGTTAAAACGCTGAACTTGACAATCAGAAGATTGGTAGGCCCGCAGTTCGAGACCCGAATGCAGCACAACAGATGAGTTCTCATTTCTGCCTCAGCTCCTGCCAACCTAGCAGTTCAAAAGCAAGAAATTGCAAGTACATAAATAGGTACCGCTTCAGCAGGAAAGGTAACAGCATTCTGTGTCTAGTCATGCCTGCCACATGACCACAGAAATGTCTGCAGACGCAGACACCGCTGGCTCTTTGGCTATAAATGGAGATGAGCACTGAACCCTAGAGTCAG
Organism: Furcifer pardalis; assembly: GCA_030440675.1. Lineage (NCBI taxonomy): Eukaryota > Metazoa > Chordata > Lepidosauria > Squamata > Chamaeleonidae > Furcifer > Furcifer pardalis. The sequence continues at coordinate 107,993,806 of CP126892.1, read as the reverse complement.
ATGCGATTGGCTTTTGTGCAAGGGTGAGATTCACAAGAATAATGACATCCAGTTTTTGTTCCTGAATATGGGTTTATGTCAACATATTATAGAAAACCAAAGCATTGGGACTTGTCACATACTAGTCTCAATCCAGCAGAGGAAATTTACAGATCATCAGATACAAATTGTTTGCTGAACTGGAAATATAAACTGACATTAGGTTGAGGACACAGTCAACTGCAAATTACTCTAAACAGGATGCACATTCTGTTGTTCATCTGAAAATCTATCCTTAGCGTAGTGATGTGCAACTGGTTTTGCCTTAATACTTGATTTAATGTCCTGCCAGAGTTGCCTCGCCGTTGTCTTTGTTAGCCAGAACAAGGGTGAAGAAAAAGAACACACAGTTATTTCCTAGATGGACACAAGCATTGACAACTGGTGGAAACACTTTTTAAAAAACGGAGTGGTCAAACCACAGCAATGAGTGCCGTAGGAAGCATCATCGTGGTTGGTTAAAATGATTTTGCAGTGTTTCAAAACACAATTATACTTTATAAATCCTCCAGACTATTGTAAATACAGCAAGTCTTTTGTGAATGAGACTGTAAGCCGCCCTGAGTCACCTCAGCGAGTGGGCGGCAATATAAATCTGAATAAATAAATAAAATAAATAAATAATCCCAGTAAACCATTAGGGGTCGGATTGATGAATATAATGTTCAGTGGGATTGCAATCAAAACATCACCTTTTTCCAGACTTAAACGTTGCTTTTCCCCTGGGCGTGAAAAGAAAGATCTCTCACAATAATCTAGAAAAGGTCCCCCTGAGTGCTAATATTTAAAGAACAAATTCTATTTCTGCCCTGATCAACAAATCTAGACTACTAAAAAGGATGTTACAGTGGAAGTATAGTAAAAGTACTTGCTTGAAAGCCCGTCGTATCTGACTCTAGGGTTCAGTGCTCATCTCTGTTTATAGCCAAAGAGCCAGGGCTGTCTGCGTTTGCAAACATTTCCGTGGACATGTGGCAGGCATGCCTAGACACTGGAGTGCATGGAACAATGTTTACCTTCCCACTGAAGGGGCCCCTATTTATCTACTTGCAATTTCTTGCTTTTGAACTGTTAGGTTGGCAGGAGCTGGGACAGAGATGGGATCTCATTCCATCATGCAGTACTCAGGTATTGAACTCTGACCTTCCAATCTTCAAGTTCAGCATCTTAATAAATGCAGTTTCTTTTATCCAGATTCTGTTAGCACAATTTTATCTTACTTACATGAGATCGTGATTCTCGAGGAAGCAATGAATAAAGCGTTTGTCTGTTCCGGTTGTGAGCATCAAGGTCTACAAATATGACGGACCATGAGCAACCCTGCAAAAGGAGCAGAGAATTAATACTACACTGGATATGCACAGCAATGTCATCACAATATTTGGTAAATTTAATGGATTTCTTGCATGGTAAAATCATTACTGGCAATTCATAAAACATTAGTGTCAAATAGCTTATATGTCCACCACAAAAGTATATACCAGTGGTGACGAACCTACGGCACGTGTGCCAGAGGGGGCACTCAGAGCCCTCTCTGTTGGCACACGAGCCGTCACCCCAGCAGTCCAATGGGAGCACTTCCTCCCTCCTCCCAGCACAGAGTTTGCCCAGCCCCTCTCTTTGGGCACTCGGTCTCTAAAAGATCCACCCTCATTAGAATATACCATTATTTTGCTAATAATAAAAGGACTTACAATTCTAGTTTCTAACACAGCTGACCATTTCTAAAATCCGAGACATTATTTGTACATTAAGTAAATCAACAAGAGCTACTTTCTAAGTATTTCAAAAATCACAAAAACTTTGAACCAAATCCTCATCTATGCTGGCCACGGGGTTCTGGATGCCACAGTCCAAAACACCCATTTCTTCAAGCTCTATTAATTTCTGGTTCTTATCTTCCACCCTGACCAGAACAAGCAAGGCATTACAACACTGGCTTATTCTTGTTATCTACTTTTTTCCCTAGGACACAATGGATGAAGCTCAAGATGACAAAGCTGTTTGGTGATAATGAAGCCAAGGGCACATGTGTTGGAATAGGGCAAAGCAATGGATGAAAAGTCTGGCTATCTGATGGATCCCAAATTGTCTGAGGGTAAAAGGTGAGAACCCATAACAATGCTGATAAAAGCAACTGATGAAGCCCCGTATGAGAGAAAGAAAATAGAACTGAACAGGAGGATGTTTGTATGAGCAACTGCAGTCGTTTAATGTCTTGATCAAAAGAACTAGAGGAATACAAGAGATAATTCAATGAATTTCCTTTTTCACAGTGGTTACATAGAATGGCTAGAGGGGGAAGCAATGGCTGTTAAAGGAAAAAATAGCTGATTCTGTTAGGCTTTGCATCCTGTACACCAAGTGGCAAGAATTAATTTTCTAGCCTACTTTCTTTATTTTAAAAAAAGACTTGGAGACGGAACACACTCTACCATATGGATGTTAAATGGCCTTTGATCTACAATGAAAGCAATTTACTAAAGACCAAGCGGTTAATTAAAAATGGAGAACGAACAAATACTTAAATATTTTTACTACCTGATTGCCGAAGAGGTTGAATCCATTAATTGCTTCAAGGGCTGCTTTTGCTAATCCAACAGAACTGCAAAAGGAGAAAAGAAGAAAGGAAAAAAATTGTTTCCTATGCTTTCAACTTTGGAAATAAAATCCACTGAAGTTTAACTTGTACAACAGATTACTTTTGGCTGAAGACTTGTGTGGGGAGGAGGGTTATATGTTTATGCATTATGCTTATTTTAATATTTTTCAGCAATTTACCTGTAAAAGCCATTGGCTAACTGTATTTTTGGAATCACCTTGCTTTTGGAATTTTGGCATTGTAGAGTTGAAGATGTTGCCAAGAAGGAACCAGGACAATGTTGATGCTCTATATAAACCTCTTTCAAGCAACTTGAGAAATAAAATGTATGTTTCTTTTTCACATATTAAATTCAACATAGCTTTGCCTTCATTAATCAACAGATATGGTTTCATCTTCCTCTTTTGTGTCCCAATCAAACCCTGGACTGCCAAAATGAAGCCCCTTTCTTGACTTTGTCATTGTCCAAACCCAACTCCTCATCAGTGCATGCCTTTGGCAGACCAGTAAAAGAGCTGGATTCTGTATCTCTCCACATTCACACCATGTGTTGTTGTCCACCAGCAGCCCCCACTTGAACCTGTTGGTCTTGCATTTAAGGACTCCAACCTTCAGCCTATTCCAGAGTCCTCCAAATAGGGGAGGTTGGATTCCTTGGCTATTTCCTCCTTTAATGTTGTTCCTTGTCCAGTGAGCTCCTTCTTCCATCTTCTAATTAATTTTGCTCTTGTGTACCCTCAAGAATGTTTGATCTTGCCATAAAGCTCTTCCTGGATTTGAGCCAGTGGACTTGAGGGTCATATCTGTTCATAGGATGTAGAGATATGGCTACTTGCATAAGAAGATAGCAAGGCATTTATTTGTCCCAAGGAAAGTACAATCAAAAGTTTGACAGTGGAGAGGGAAACTGGAGGAGCAATGGTAAGGCTAAGCTTTATGGTGAGGGCAAAAGAATACCACCTTTTCAGCCACACCTTTATTTATTTATTTTTATTTATTTATTTATGTAGATTTATTATCCCGCCCCAATCAGGCGAACCTGACTCTAGGCGGCTTACAGAAAAGGGGGAGAGACTATACACAGTAAATGCAAAACAATTAAACAATCCCCCTATAAATTCAGAAATTAAAACCTTAAGGTTTAAAATCACTTAAAAATCAATTTACAAAAATCTAAAAGATTTAAAAAGTTAAAAGGTTTAAAAAGGTTTAAAAGAGCGAGGGAGGGGTGGCTGTCCCATCAGATCAACCACCCAACATGGGACCCCATATTACTAGAGCCCCACACCTGCCCTGCCAGCCAGGTTTTTAGGCCCTTCCAAAAGGGCAGGAGCTCTGTCTGTAACTCAGTTGGCAGGAGGTTCCAAAGGGCCGGGGCAGCCACAGAGAAGGCCCTCCTTCTGGTGCTAGAGAGATGCACCTCTCTAGCTGATGGAATGATAAGAGAGCCTCTCTGATCCGCCCTGGTGGGATGGACAGATGTTCTTGGGGTGACGGGTCTCTTAAGTATCCTGGCACTACCTTTAGAATGGACACCAGTAAAATGAAAGAAGGCTGCTTAGTAACTTGATAGAAATATCTTTTGTCAGAACAAGCCCTAAAATATGCATGAAGAGCAGTGTTGGGTTTAATCCTGGTTTTGACTTTCGACAGTCTGTCCAGGTTCAGAAAATTAAAGCCAACTCTGTAGCAGAGTCAAGGATGTTTATGGATAATAAAAAGAAGCCAGAGAAATTAAACACATTCAAATTAAAAACAAGCTTCAGTCTGGTGACTTTGCCACTACCCCACAGAAAGAACTTCAAGCAAGGATGGATATGGTAACAAATGTCGCACCGCATGAAGCATATTTATCATAAATATAGCTTGTGTTGGAACATTTTCATTAACAGCTTTACTATGAAACGTTGACTTTAGACTGTTCCTTTATTTCTAACCGTCACACCAATAGGTTTCAAAGCCTTTCAGAAGCAGTGCCAGGGAAAAAAGGCTTGTGGGGTTTAATTCTAATTGGTTCAACAAGGAAAAGCTGATTAGGTTGGCTAGAAAACTCTGCTATAAGCATCTGCCATCAAAGGCTGCTTTTCCATCCCTATATTCTGCTGATTGGAAGTCATTCTTACCCTAATAACGGATGATGACACCTTAACAGAAGGTGGACTGGCTAGTGTGTTCTCCCCTTAATGTCAAGCCTCGTAAAGGATGAAGCGAGGGAAAAGTCTCTAGTCTAAGAGGGCCACTCCTCAGAACTGGTGTGCCACAAATTGAAAATATCTGCCAATGGAGTGATGGGTGTTAAATGCCTACATACACAATGAAGTGACCTTTTGTACATACTTTTTTATATCTCACAACAGGGGTTCTCAACCTTTTCAATCCAAGGGCCAGGTCATGCTCCTTCAGAAAGCTTCGGGGGCTGGACGGCCATTTTGCCCTGCCAGCAACACATGGCACTTCCGAGTGCGACAGCGGTGGGGGCCCCCACATGAAATGGTATTGCGGGCTTCATCTGGCCCCCGGGCCGTAGGTTGTGTTACAAACACCAAGCAATCAAATTGGGATAAAAGACTGTAACCTGATCCTTAGTTAACTAGTTGTTTAGATAAAGGTGCTTTTAATGGGTTTTTATCGCTTTTAATTGTGATTAGTTTTTGTGTTCTGTGAACTCCTCAGAGTTGGATGGCAATACAAATTAGAATAAATAAATAAATAAAGGTCAATATCTCCTTTGCTCGAAAGACAGTCATGTCCATTTCTAAGGGGTGTGTGTGCTCATCTCCATTTACAGCCAAAGAACCAGCTCTGTCCATGTCTGCAGATTATTATTATTATTATTTCAAATTTATATCCTGCCCTACTCAGGAGAACCCGACTCTAGACGGCTTACAAATCATAAAAATAGAGCACAATAGATACAATATAAACAGCAAATCAACGATATACAATAACCAAAATACACCATGAACAAAAAGTAACAGCATAACATCATACAATATACAAATACAATTGGAAACAGCATATAACAACATGAATAAATATAAAATTAACGGTCAATGTAGTTAATAAATCTTACATAAAAATACAATAGAATAAAAAAATATTATAGTCAAACCGGCAGGAAAATTATACAATACTGTATAGTCAATTACAATACCAAATTCAAACAGCCTCTCCACCCCAGCCACAAATCAGACCAGGGGCAGCTGTGACAAAAATTCCACTGCCCATCGCCATGGTGACCTATAAAGCCCCAGCAGGTGTTTCCGTGGTCATGTGGCAGGCATGACTAGATGCCAGAGCACACATAATAATAATAATAATAATAATAATAATAATAATAATAATAATAATAATAATAATAATAATAATAATAATAATAATAATAATACTGTTACCTTTCCTACCACAGCAGTACCTATTTATCTACTTGCAATTTCTTGCTTTTAAACTGCTAGGTTGGCAGGAGCTGGGACAGATAGTGGGAGCTCACTCTATCCTGGACCACTAGGGTCTCAAACTGCTGACCTGCCAATCTTCCGGACATCAAGTTCAGCATCTAAACCATTTAACCAAGCTCCAAATCATAAGTACAAGTAAAACCTCATATAACACTAAAACCTGGTTCCACAAGTCTTGGTGTTATATGATTTTTAGTGTTATCTGATGCATGTTAAAATCCTATGGGATCCATAGAGATACATTGTAACCACACAGGCTTTAGCGGTTGTTATCTGAAGCATCCCATAGGATCTTAATGTTATCTGATGAAATCCTTCCCCCCAGATTCCTTAATGTTATGTGATTTTAGTGTTATTCGATACTAATGTTATATGAGGTATTACTGTATATAAGTATAGAGCTGACGTTAACATCCAGGAGCTTATGACTTCAGTTTTACAGAAGTTCCACTATCCTAATACTGTAGTTTATTTCCAGGCTTTATTTTTAAATCCACCAGTTCAAAGAATTAATACATCTGTTCTAGTGCTCCAGAGAGAGGAAAAGATGGGTATGGAATTCCTTTGTGGGGTTTTGTATGGAATTCCCTGCCTAGAGAGATTTATTCTAGCTTTCACACTGTCTACCATCTAACATCTGGCCAAAGCGTCCATTTTCCAGAAGTTGTATTTTCCAGGTCAGTGAGTCCTTCTGAACCAATTGTTTAGGATTGCTTTCATCTGCTGTGGTTGTCTTCCACTCATATCGTTTCTAGAATACACATTTAAATGCTTTTACTATGATGTGAAACTACCCTAAGCAATGTTTTACAGGGAGATTGTGCAGCCTATATTTCTAACAATTAATTTAAAAAAGAAATCTAAAAAAGAACGCAAACTTGCACTGGAGACAGAAGTGCTCCAATCCATTTTTTTAAATCGCTTTTACACTATTTAAAAATAAATAGGTACAGAAATTTCATGAAAGGACAAGGCTCCTGTAAGAGGTACAGGCATATACTGTCAACAAACATGTGGTATCAAGGCATGATAAACCAATCACTTGGATAATTTGATTATCTCTTAATGGAAATGCTCCTGTCTGAAACATCATAAATGAGATAGGTTTTTAAAAGAAACAAGATAAGCCAATTGGCACCATTTCTCATGTTTGAGACATCAACAGCAGTATAAAAATAAAAGTAGACATAACTGAACATCAACATTAGCTGCGGTGGCTCAGTGGTTAAGAAGCTCGCCTTGTTAGCTGGAAGGCTGGCCAAGTCGGCAGTTCCAAGACCCAGGGACTGAATGATGGACTGAGCACCCATCTCTGTCCCAGCTCTTTGGGGACATGAAAGGAGCCTCATTTGAGCATTCCCTGAGTGGAGTATCTCCCGCAAAAATCCTTTCAACCAAGAATAATTTCTGACACTAAATTATTATTATAACATTAGCTGCTGCCTTTTGTCTACAGATAGGGTGTAGATGAGAATGAATATAAAAGCTTGTATATCTCTAACAGATGTATCTATAGTCAATATGAGCTAGTACATCAAAACAATACTGAACAACTACTGCCAAAAGCAAGTGCTGTGATCAGGTACCAAGGCTGTTGCTGGATTTGTTTTGTCTTTTTGTTTACTGATACTTCATAAGAGACCTACTGATGCTTCATTAGTACTCTAAAAGCAAAGTGCTCCACTGCTGAATTATGATTCCCTCTTGGAAGATCCTTAACTATAGGATTCTTGAAGAAATATGTAAACCCTAAACCTTCACTGTAATGGATCATACAACCAACATGGTACCCACTAGCTAGGCGATTTTGAGAGTTAGAGTTCAAAAGTTTAGAATGATGCTTTGGAGTTCTACTGTATTTTTCTTCATTCCCTATTGCTTCATCTTAAAATGTTGCCAAAAGCACATTAACTTGGAACACACTGAAATTATCTTTAAAACCATTTTCACATCACCAAAATGCCAGCTCCTAACACTGTTCTCATTAAATTTACTCCCATCTGGGGTGCTAACCCGTTTAATGGCTTAATAAACATATTATTATTATTATTATTATTATTATTATTATTATTATTATTATTATTATTATTATTATTATTATTATTATCATCATCATCATCATCATCATCATCATCATCATCATCATCATCATCATCATCATCATCATCATCATCATCATCATCATCAATCTAGAACCCTAGGACACAAGAGTTTTAGTGATCCAATTCAGTGGTCCAAATCAACAAAAATGTACTATGGATGTAGGGGATAACAAGGTCTTCAACCAGGCAACAAAGATCTGACATCGTGGAGATATGCAGCTCCCAAGATGTAGAACTGATCTAAGGAATCCTGGAAACATCCTCTGCATATACATTTTTTTTTATGTTCACAAACATGTAGTATCTTTGTGAATCACGGAGAACAGTGCTCTCAGCATAAAAAAGAAATGATATGTAGGTGTTTGGGACTGAAGGCTGTATTAAGCAGGCAGCCAGGCAGATGAACAAACAAAATAACTTTAATAGGGACGGACAACATGACAGCAGCCTATTAGAAGCAGAACAAAAGAGAACAAGTAGAAAATTCCAGCCCCCTTTTAAGGCTGAGTACAAAGATGCTTTGGAAACATGATGATTATCAGCAACACAGATGGGGAATGCCAAAAATGTTTTTACAGAAGTCCTTGGCAGATGCTTGAAAACAGCTTGATCAAAATGGTTACAGGACAAATGAATATTTCAGGAGCCTGAACACATGGGAGGGAAATGGTACTAATTCTAGAAAGAAGTTGCAACGCCTGCTTTCCAAAATTCAGGGGAAAGCTGCAAATTTGCTATCACTGAGAATTCAGCGAGAAATTCTGTGCCATGTGCAAAAACACTATTCGCCTTTTCTCAAGAAGGAGCCCAAAATACAGGGTTGTGACCTCTAAACTATTCAAAATGCATTATTATTATTATTATTATTATTATTATTATTATTATTATTATTATTATTATTATTATTATTATTATTATTATTATATAGCCATAACTCCATGATTATCCCAGTGTCCTCAGGCGAAAACCTTCTGTAACATGATCAATCCACACATCACTGTTACTATATTAAAGACCAAAGCAGCATGACATTCTCCTTTTATATATTTGTGTTGGGCAGAACATAAGGATAGGAATGGGTTTAAAAAAGCAACAGAGAACTAGGAAAAGGTCAATGTCTCCCTTGCTCAAAACCCAGTCATATCCAACTTTAGGGTGTGGTGCTCATCTCCATTTACAGCCAAAGAGCCAGTACTGTCTGTGTCTGCAGAAGTTCCCATGGTCATGGCAGGCATGACTAGATGCCAGAGCACACGGAAAGCTGTTACCTTTCCCACTGAAGCAATACCTATTTATCTACTTGCAATTTCCTGCTTTCAAACTGCTAGATTGGCAGGAGCTGGGACAGAAACGGGAGATCAGTCCATCATGCAGCACTCAGAGCTTGAACTGTTAACCTGCCGACCTTCCAGTCATCAAGTTCAGCATCTTAACCACTAAGCCACGGCAGTCTGAGAACTAGTGCTATACTACCACAAGAAAAACAATAAATATGGTTCTAGACTAGAGCTTTCGACCACATTATTCAAATGTCATAACAAACTACAATTTGACAGATGGGGGGCTCTGGGCTCAAATGCTTACATGGTATCTGGCTTGGGTTTGAATGTAAATATATATTTTTTCAGATGCATCTTTTCCAGTTCAGATGAAATGGGAATTTAACACAAGCTGTAACAAAGAGGAGGGTGGAACATGTGACCCTGAAGCATAGCACCAAGCCATACTTTGGCTGTGACATCTGAATGGACTTTTCCTCCTTTACACTTCTGAACATGATCCATCTGGTTTTCAGTGTTCTCTTTCCAAAACAGAAACCTCTGGTTTTTGACCTTGACACATTCTCTGAACACAACTACTCATATAGAATAATAATAATAATAATAATAATAATAATAATAATAATAATAATAATAATAATAATAATAATAATAATAATACAGTAATACCCCGTATAGCGCGAGTACCGTATAGCGTGAAAACCGCATAACGTTACAAGATTTTTGGAAAAATCTTGTATCGAATAACGTGATTTTTAACGTTATACGATACAGTTGTTCTTAGCAGCAGGGCGGCTGGAAAGCTAAACGGGGTTCTCTGTTCAGCTTCCCAGCCACCCTGCAGCTACGGAGGCAGGGGTGGGGAGGCTGGAAAGCTGACGGGGGGCTCCCCCATCGGCTTACCCAGCCACCCCACAGCTGCGGAGGCATGGGCGGGTGGCTAGGGAAGCCGACAGGGAGCCCCCGTCAGCTTCCCCAGCCACCCTGCAGCTGTAGATCGGGTCCTCTGATCTCTCTGGAGGTGTTTCTGAGCTTCCCCGACGTCCTGAGCCAGTGCAGCAAGCCAGAATGTCAGAGTTCGAATCCCGACATTCTGGCTTGCTGCACTGGCTCAGGACGTCGGGGAAGCCCAGAAACACCTTGGATCGGGTCCCCACACCTCCCTGGACCCAGCGGGGGGGTCAGAAACCCCAAAATTGGTAAAAAAAACCGGATGTTTTTTTTTACCAATTTTGGGGTCTCTGACCCCCCCGCCGGGTCCAGGGAGGTGTGGGGACCCGCTCCAAGCTGTTTCCAAAGTTCTCCCACCTCCCTGGAGGCTGCAGCAAGGCAAAATGTCAGGATTCGAATCCCAACATTCTGGCTTGCTGCAGCATAAAAGAGGGTGGGGGAAGTTCAAAATTAGCGTGCATCAGCTCTAGGGAGGTCAGGAGACCGGATGCGTGCTAATTTTGAACTTCCCCCACCCTCTTTTATGCTGCAGCAAGCCAGAATGTCGGGATTCGAATCCTGACATTTTGCCTTGCTGCAGTCTCCAGGGAGGTGGGAGAACTTTGGAAACAGCTTGGAGCGGGTCCCCACACCTCCCTGGACCCGGCGGGGGGGTCAGAGACCCCAAAATTGGTAAAAAAAACATCCTTTTTTTTACCAATTTTGGGGTTTCTGACCCCCCCCCCCCGCTGGGTCCAGGGAGGTGTGGGGACCCGATCCAAGGTGTTTCTGGGCTTCCCCGACGTCCTGAGCCAGTGCAGCAAGCCAGAATGTCGGGATTCAAACTCTGACATTCTGGCTTGCTGCACTGGCTCAGGACGTCGGGGAAGCCCAGAAACACCTTGGATCAGGTCTGCCCACCTCCCTGGACCTGGCGGGGGGGGGGGGTCAGAAACCCCAAAATTGGTAAAAAAAAACGGACTTTTTTTTACCAATTTTGGGGTCTCTGACCCCCCAGCCGGGTCCAGGGAGGTGGGGAAACCCGCTCCAAGCTGTTTCCAAAGTTCTCCCACCTCCCTGGAGGCAGCAGCAAGCCAAAATGTCAGGATTCAAATCCCGATGTTCTCGCTTCCTGCAGCCTCCAGGGAAACAGGGCTTTTTTAAACATTGTGTGTTCAATGTATCGCACAACGTTAAAAACCGAATAACGACGGGACTTGTGGAACCAAGTCATAACGTTATTCGGGGTACTAGTGTAATAATATCCCCACCACCACCTGGTATTTGTACCTGTCATCACTTGTTTTTATCGTTTTTTAACGTTTTATCGTTTTAATGTTTTAAATTTTTGCTTCTGATGAACTCGTGAATTTTTAATGTTTTATGGTGTTGTGTGTTTATAGATTACCCATTGCGGTAATACATTTTGTAAGCCGCCCAGAGTCGGGTCTTCCCGAGTGGGGCGGGGTATCAAATTCGAACGAATAAATAAATAAATAAATAAATAAATAAATAAATAATAATAATAATAATAATAATAATAATAATAATAATAATAATAATAATAATAATAATAATAATAATAATAATAATAATAATAATAATAATGAGAAGAACAGCAACAACCTATAAAAGATGAAAGTGTGACACTAAAAAAATATAGTTCAGGGTCTACAGAAGGGGTTCCCAACCTTTTTAAGCTGGGGCCCAGGTCATGCTATCTCAGTCAGCTTCAAGGGCTGGATGGCCATTTTGCCCTACTTGCACAATGGGGATGGCCATTTTGTCACAACAGCTTCAATGGAGTGGCCATTTTGTTTCTTAAATGCCCTTGTAAGGGTGGGAGGTCACATGAAATGGTGCTTGTGGGCCTTAGGTTGGGAATTCCTGGTCTACAGAAACAGTTCTAGTTCTTGAGTTAACTTGCTGATATAATTTTAATGTACACTAAAGCAACAGAAGGAAGCATCTGAAATTAATAGGACTGCTGCATTTTTAGTGCAAGGAGAAGGCTACAAACACATAAAACTGCAGACACAAGCTACCCCATGACTCCCTTAAACGAAGTGCACACTGAAATAAAAGCACCGAGCCAATACATGAACTTTTAGATATAACAACTGTCATCGTGACTTCTGTTTTAGTCTACAATATTTGTAAGCTTTTTTTTTCTTCAGGAAAATTATTATAGTTGTCATTGAAGAGGCCACTGTTCTACTGACTTCATTGCTAATGGAGCATAAACAGAAGTAATATATAATTTCAGAATTTTATCTCAAGCAGGCAGGGATAATAAAAAGATTCCAGTTACAAAGTTTATTGGTATTCCTAACACAGAAGCAGACCAAGCATGGAAGGCTTACTGTGCCTTGGAGTCTGTAATGATTCAGTTACATGAACCATTAGATATACTTCTTTGAACACCTCTAGAATTAAGGAGTACAGCTTGATATTCAAAGTTACATTTAAACCTGCAGGGATCGGCCACTTGACAGGAAAAGGAGATTCTTAGTCTGTAAAGTGGGCATTAACAAAGCAGGATATACATTATGCACAAATATTCACTTTCATTCTGTATCAAGATAGGAAAAATTCTTCACTTATTTGAGATTGAGTAGAGAAATAAACAAGGCTATGTAAGTGGAGACTGTTCATATTCATTGATATGCAATGATACTTATGCTATCAGATAACCCATCTGAACTGGAAAACTCTTTTTCTAAATTACCCTCCATGCTGTGTCATAACAGGGATTTTGAGATACTGTACTGTATGAAACAGCCACAAATGTTTCACCATTGCTTCTTTCTATGCAATACTAACAAGAGTTAGCTTGACAGTCACACACATTGTCTAATGAAAAAGATCCTCAGCCAGTGTAACCTTTTACTTCTGCTGTTGCCCATCAGTTACTCCAAGAATGTCTTAGCCTCATCACCCCGGACAGTCTCAATTCTCTTCTGTTGTAATGAATGTTAATTCCTGATGAGGTTTGGTTCATCTTACTTTGGGGTTCCAGTTTTGACCATTGTAATCTGAGTAACTCTGCTGCCGACTAATAGTTTAGTCTTCTAATGATATTGCTCTCAAACCACACCACCATCACCATACTAAGGTTGCATTTAAGATGCTAGGGCAGCGATGGCGAACCTATGGCACACGTACCAGAGGTGGCGCCCAGAGCCCTCTCTGTGGACACATGCACCGCCCCAGAGTTTGCCCCTCCCCTCTGCCCAGCAGCCCAATGGTAGCGCTTTCTCCCTCCCCCAGCTCAGAGTTCACCCCACCCCTCTGCCCAGTAGCCCCATGGGAGTGGCTCCTCCCTCCCCCAGCACAGGATTTGCCCCACCCTTCTGTCCAGCAACCCAGTGGGAGAGTTTCCTCCCTCCCTCCACCATAGAGTTCGCCCTGTGCCTCTGCCCAGCAGCCCAATGGGAACACTTCCTCCCTCCCCCCAGCACAGAGTTCACCCCGCCCTTCTGCCCTCTACCTTGAATGCAGTTCAGTGCTCCCGTTGTTATATTTACTTCCTCTTTCCCACACACCAAAATCCGGCACACGGTAGGCTCTTTCAACACAAAATACAAGATTCTGTATGAAGGCCACCTAAAAGAAGGAGAGGGGGAAATAGAAACACAAAATGAAACTGGAATGCTGTAGTATTCTAGCCTGTATTTAAAAGACAGCACACAATTTAGAGGGACTGCAGTGGCAATTGTTACCTCTGTTTGTAAGGAGTTAACAAACATTGTTTTCCACACAAGGAAACAAACTCCCATTAGCTTTGCTCAACCATTTAAACTTGCTCAGCATTTTCATCTACTACTGGAGGCAGCTCATTTACCTCTGAGGGGAAAAGAAGTAATAAGGAACTGCTTCACTGCGCTCAATAGTTGTAACATCCTAAGAAGTGTACTGTCTAAATGTGACTAAAGAAAGTAATAGGGGAAAGGGAGGGAATCTTCCTTCCTTCCGTCTTTTCTTCCAAAGAAGTCTTGAAACGTCAAAACAGTTTCATCTGTATTAAAACTGAGCCAATTCAAGCGAAGCCAAAATCGGTTGCAAGTTAGCAGGAAATTCAAAGTGAAATAACATCCAACTGGGCAACAATCTTTATTATCTTCTCTAACTGCTGGTTAACTGATTTTCCACCACAAGAAGAAGCATGATGGTTAAGAATGATAACCGTGTGCCAGGCAGTTTGTGATTCAAATCCCGGGCACACATTCAGCAGCAGCTCAGATGAATCACTGTCACTCAACTCGTCATCTTTAAAGGATGGATAAGAATATTTCCCTCCCTTCCAAAGTTGTCGTATAGATGTGAGGATTACTGAGATCACTAGCCAACACTGGTAGGGATGACTACATACTCTGGAACAGTGTTCTGAAATGCCCCGGGTGAGGGACATCTATCCACCCCGCACCGCCTCCAAAATATTAGGACAGAAATGTTTCCCTCCCTGTTAATGGCTGCTGGTGGTTATTTCCAAGCAAATCTCTTCAATGAAGAAAACAATGCACATGAAATGTGTACAAGATCTATGTCACTTGCTTCAGCAAGATGAACAAGCCAAATTTGTTTTGGCTGAGGTTTTAGAAATTGTCTGTTGTGTGTGTACTTTTTAAAGAAATAGCAGTCATTGAGGGTAAGAAGCAGGTTGAGTTCAGAACATAGAGAAGACTGGCTAGACCTGTCATTTCTGTGATTAAAAGGCCCTGCAAGTTACAATCAGGAAATCAACTTGGACAAAAAGGGTTTGGTTGAGACCCAATTCTGCCTCCTTTCCTCTCTTTTTAATTGTTATTAAAAGAAAGCTGTTGTCAAAATATTCCATTGTCATTTCCAGCTTAGCTTCCACAGTTGTTATACATTAGTAAAGGTTGCCCTTGCTTGAAAGCCAGTCATTTCCAACTCTAGGATTTAGTGCTCATCTGTTTATCGCCAAAGAGCCAGCGCTGTCTGCGTCTGCAGACATTTCCGTGGACATGTAGCAGGCATGCCTAGACACCGGAGTACATGGAACACTGTTTACCTTCCTACCAAAGTGGTCCCTTTTTATCCACTTGCAATTTCTTGCTTTCAAACTGCTAGGCTGGCAGGAGCTGGGACAGAGACGGAAGCTCACTCCATCGTGTAGTACTCGGGTATTGAACTCTAACCTTCCAGTCTTTAAGTTCAGCGTCTTAACCACCTGAGCCACTGCAGTCCCCCCAGCTTGGCTTACAAAGTTGTTATATATTACTGATGCACAAAATATTATAATGATTTTGCATTTCAGATGAAGAACATTAAGAAAATACACCCACATGAAATGAGATCAGGAACTGTTTGATTTACAATTATCTGTAGGAAATTATATAGATATATTTGTGTGCATTTTACATTCATACTGTATCTAGATCAACAGTAAGAACTTCATTACCTTGGTAGTAACTTAAAAAAGGGAACAAAATAAATTCCATAAAATAATGCAAAGCTCTAATGTATAACATCTAACTCCACTAATGCAACCGATATTCCTCTTGAGATGAAGGATTTTATGGTAGGCAGTTATTTTGATTTATTATCCAAATCAATTTATGTGGAAATCACAAGGAACTGCAAAATGAGAATAGCAACCAAAAAAAACCCCAGGCACATTTAAATGACAGTTTGGCTAGCTGTCTTCCATGACAGGGCCATAAATTTGGGGAAAATATGGAACTGGGTCATATTTGTTTCCAATTTCTCTTGCCAAGGAGCTGAGAGAACAACTTCTGTTCAGTTTGTTTATTTCATTTTGAAAACAACCCTATGAGTTAGCATATCTGAGAGTAAACAAAGTAGAACAGAAAAAAAGACAAAAAAAATGTGGCACCTTAAAGACTAACTCCTGTATTTAGATGTGAGCTTTCGTGGTCAGAGTCCCCTTCATCAGACATAAGAGTGAAGCCTCGTGGCATCAATTTACACACACATTTCACCTACTCTACCAGGAGTGATCTGCCCATGGTCATCTACAAAGCTTCTTGACTGAACGCTGGTTGGAACCATGGCTTCTGTGTTTATAGGTAAAGACTGCCTTGCTCGAAAATAAATCGTATCTGACTCTAGGGATCAGTGCTCATCTCATTTACAGCCAAAGAGACAATGCTGTCTGCATCTGCAGACATTCCAGTGATCATGTGGCAAGCATTACTAGATCCCAAAGCACACGGAACATCCTTACCTTCCCACTGAAGCGATACCTATTTATCTTCTTACAATGTCTTTGCTTTCGAACTGTTAGGTTTGCAGGAGCTGAGACAGACAACAGGAGCTCACTCTGTCATGCAGCACTCAGGTCATCAAGTTCAGCATCTTATTTTTTTTTAATTTTTTTATTGATTTTATTACTCTAGTTTCTCTTCAGATCGTATAAATCTTTCGCCTTTTACAAGTTCAGCATCTTAACCACTAAGCCACCGCAGTCCCATGTTTACAACCAACATTAAAAAATGCAAGTGTTGGGCAAGATCAAACATTATCTCTGCTGCTCGAACCATCTGGCAGAAATTCAGTGGTGAAAAACATATACAAAGGCACATGGTTCCCTCTCTCCAGCAAGTTGTTAGGTGTAGAGGAAAGAAATTGTTTGTCTAATTGCCTTTGTTCTCCTATTTTCCCCAGCAGGATTCTAGCCTCTGAAACTGCACTTAGGGAGCATTTTACTCTAGTTTTATATGGCTTGAAAGAACAGTTCAATGTTTTTATTGTGTTGTCATTGTTGTTTTTACTGGAACGCACTGATTCATACCTCATCTGTGTTGTAGATAATCTGAAGACCAGATGATATCATCTCAACCAAGTAGAGAAGGAACAGTGACACAGCATTTATCTGAGGTACAAGGAAAGCACAAGAATGAGGGCACAAGTAAAATGAGCACTTTAAAATCAAAAATAAGAGAATCCTCTAAACCACTTCATTCATTTTAGGTTATATTTATGCCTCTCTTGCTCCCTTCCAGAGGAAGCCACGCAGCTGAGATGCAGATAAACAGAAGTGGCTAAAGGGCAACTGTCAAGAGGGTGTGAAAATAACAGTAACAGATGGAGCCTTAATGTATACCCTATGGAGCAAGGAGGCTGCCAAGCTTCACCAGAGCAGGCAGAGGTGAGCTTGCTGTTGTAATTAACTGTCATCTGCCTGAACAGAACCTTCCTGACATAAAATACAGTTTGGGGATGCAGGGAACGCCCTCAACAAATGCTGCTTGTAACGGCTTTCTTAGCATCTTTTAAATACAACATCGGGGTACACAGAAAGAGCCTCCTCAAAGACTGTGAATACAATCGGGCATATCCTGGGCAGCAACATTGCCAGATAATTTTTCAAGTGTCTGTCTTTCAATGTTTATTGTGACCATTTTAGTGATATCGTTTTCAATGAGAAACAAAGCAGGGGATCTTTTAATCTTGATTTTTTTTAGCCTGTTGAATTTTTAATTCTTTTAAAATTCTTTTAACCTAAATTTTATGGGGTTTATGGCCACTGATGAATTTTTAAGGCGGGATTAGTCTTTTAATGTGTTGTTATTCTTGTTAATCCGACCTGAGTCGCTTTGCGAATAGGGCGGCATATAAATGTGAAAATAAATAAATAAATTACAAAATAACTTCTTATTGGTATGATGAAAGAGGGAAAATCAATTTGCCAAGCGCCTCAGTTTGGCACACCTTTAAAGAACTCCAGTCTTTAACACACATTGCAGGGAAAGACAAAATTAGCCGATGCCAACATCCTGGGAAGCATGTTCAAGAAAATAAGTTCATTTTCCTACCTGAAGGTGTCCATATTCATCATGAGAAAAGACCTCATCACCAGTATGGGCACTAAACACAGAATGCAGGCACTTGGATGGTTTAGGATCTTGTTTATACTGTTGAACCTTTTCGGGGGGGAAATGTGAAAATTAGTGATTATTTATGAACCTAAATATTTAAGTTTCCACTACAGAAGATAATTCTACCACAGAATTATCACAAGCCATGAAGGATAATTTTGGATTAATAGGAACAGTGTTACACAACAATAACCAAAGTGATGTAGCAGACAGAGTAATGGACTGGGATTCAGAATACCCTTTAATCCCTATGCAGCCATAGGGATGCATGAGGGTCGGGGTGCAGTACTGGTAAGGGTCTGAAAGGTAAAGGTCGCCCTTGCTCAAAAGCCAGTCATATCCGACTCCAGGGTTCGGTGCTCATCTCTGTTTATAGCCAAAGAGCCAGCATTGTCTGTGTCTGCAGACGTTTCCGTGAACATGTGACAGGCATCACTAAATACCTGAGTGCACGGAATGCTGTTTACCTTCCCACAGAAGTGGTCCCTATTGATCTACTTGCAATTACTTGCTTTCAAACTGCTAGGTTGGCAGGACAAAAAGTCTCATGGCTTTAATCAGGATTTCAACTTTTTATGTATTTACTTGACAGATTTGATTCTTACTTTAAAAACATTCTACAATACAGTGGAACCTCATTTAACAAATGGCTTGGTTGACATAAAAATCGCATAACAAAAAGAAATCCATAGAAATTGGTGGTTCAGTTTACAGAATTTTTTTCGGAACGGGTTAATTGGTTTTCAGTGTATTCCTATGGGAAACCGTGTTTCGGTTAAGGTATTTTGGTTTTCAATGCATTCCTATGGAAAATTGCACACAATGCATTCCTATGGGAAATTTGGTTTAAGTAATTTTCACTTTAAGAAACGTCCCAGGCAATGCATTAATTATGCTAACCAAAGTTTTATTGTAAAACACAATCACAAATACTTGTTGACAAGACAAGGAGCCTGAAAGAACAAATCCTACTCCTGAATCAGTCCCACATGGAAAATCCTAGGGCCAAAACAATACCCAAACAAGCCTTATATCCTACATCATTTCCAATTTATTTTCCTGTGCCTAAACAGAAAGGGAAAAGATAATACATAATCTTTAATTAGCAGAGTGGTTCATTGATTTCTAGTGCAATTAGTGAAAACAAGTAATTACTCCAGATGTTTTGGGCCACAACTCTTAGAAGATCTGATCTTTGACCATGGTGGCTAAGATTTATGGGAGCAGCAGTCCACAATGACCAGCAGCTAAGAAAGTGACCTTTGAGGGCATGTGGCTTTTGCTGCTTGAGACTTAGACCAGGAGTTCTCAACCTTTTTAAACCAGGGGCCGGGTCACGCTCCCTCAGACAACTTCGGGTGCTGGATGGCCATTTTGTCCTTCCTCCACCCAATGGCACTTCCTGGTGTGGTGGAGACAGTAGGGGGCCACATGAAATGGTGCTGTGAGCTGCATTCGGCAGAATCCCTGACTTAGACCAAACAAATACACTTGTTCCACAGTTAAACAAGCCTGCAGCTGTGATATGGCAATCATACTGATCTGTTAATAAATGTAGTAACTATATGGACCTAAAGAAAGATTATAGTAACTGTTGGTTGAGATTTCCTGCAGTTACAGTAAGCAGAGCTGAAGAAAGTTGTTTTCAAATTACAACTAAAGAATTCTGTGAGATGATATCAAAAAAGTAATCTTCCCTAACTCTGATCCAAGCTTAAGAAAAATGGGTCTTCATGCCTACCAACAGGAGTTTTGGAAAGAAGAAAAATTAGTTTACTGCAAAAGTAGGCCACCTTGAGCTACCTGCAGCAAGGGGAAAGACAGAGCAACAGTAGATTTATAGGTTAACGTCTTTCTTTATTTTTAGTTATTCTTATTTGCTTCCATTTCTCTTCAGGCTGTCACTGTGCAGTACAAAACAGTATTCTATGACTGAAGAAACTTAGGATTATGGTAAATCAAACCTTGAAAGATAAATTTAGAGAAAACAGAAGCTGGCAAACTCTGTACTGTTCCAGTTATGATTAAGCGAAACCTGTCAGAGATGCCTTTGATATGAAGTCTCTAAAATACTGATTTTGGACACCTAAGTAAAATGAAAATATAAGTCATGGAACACTTCTTTAAAAATCCATCAACAAGAGAGCGATATGCGTGGTCCTATGCTTTCACATTGTAAATGACTGTCACCATTAGTACAACCAGTAACTTCTTTGTGCTCCAGAATAAAATTACTTCTGCTGTAGCATAACATTTGAAAAGATCTTTCTTGATAATGATGTGCAATGTCAAGCCTGGGTAGGCAAATTATAGGCTTGTTAAATAGCTCTGCCATCCACTAATGAATACATTCACTTTCTTATTTGTTATCATTTTATTACATTCTTTTTCTGGCACAAGATTCTGCATGCACCCAACATTTCAAAGACTGAGCTTAGAGAACCATAATTTTAGCGAGAGACAGAAACAATCCCAAATAACGCAGGTTAGTTTATTCCTGTTCTAAACGTCATTCTATTATGAAATGTCATTAAAACTATGGGAAAAGATGGCTTTTCCTAATTAAGAAATTGTGAAAAGTTTAGTCATGAAAATACTAGCATATTATGCAGCTATCCAGATTTCAATAATTCCAAGGATACGTCAGTTTCACTGCCTGAAATGAAGTCTATCTGAAGTTGGACATCTAGAATGCTGGTCAAAGAATCAAAGCTAGCTTTAGTACACCTAAATGTCTCCCTTGCTCAAAAGTCAGTCGTTTCTGACTCTAGGGTTCAGTGTTCATCTCTGTTTAGAGCAGGGGTTCCCAATCTAAGGCCCATGGGCCAGATCCAGCCCACGACACCATTTCATGCAGACCCCACCCTTCCGAGGGCATTCAAGAAACAAAATGGCCACCCTTTGAAGCTGTTGGGAAAAATGGCCACTCCCATCATGCAGGCAGGGCAAAATAGCCGTCCAGCCCTCAAAGCTGACTGAGAGATTGTTGCATGCATGACCATGACTAGAGTGCATGAAATTCAATTACCTTTTCCATTGAGCGGTACCTATTTTTATACTTGCAATTTCTTGCTTTCAAACTGCTTGGTTGGCAGGAGCTAGGACAGAGGACGAGAGCTCGTTCCATCGTGCAGCACTCGGGTCTCGAACCACTGACCTGCTGACCATCTGGTCCTAAAGTCAGTGTCTTATAGTTAATACTTAGGAAAATAAGTTTTGAAGTTGGGACGCATAAATATCCATTGTTTTTACAATCCTCTGAGAATGATTCTCTGGTAACAAACATCAGCTTTATGACAGGGAAGTAGAATTCATACATCAAGCGATGGAAAGAAAGCCATTCCATTTCTGAAGCATAAGACAGGATACTTTGGGGGGGGGGGGATGCCAACTCATAAATAATCTTTCCAGAATTATCTCTATCAAAGATGGCTGCAGAAAACCATGTCAAATCAACCTGTGCAGGAAAGTGACAAAGACCTTACTTAAAGGAGACCTTGTCACATTGAATTTTTCAGAGCAGCTCGAAGAGTGAAAAGACATGCCATCCTTTAAATACCATGGTCATGCATTCTTAAAGTCCCTGCTTTTTTTAAAGGTCTAGTGAGAATAATCTGTACACTAGCAATGCCTTTGTAAAAAAGAAAGATCACTTGATGCAATTTGTTATTCCTTAATATCTTTCTTCCCTCACATAATCAGAGGTGGTTACTATGTTCAAATCATTTGGAGTTTCTACAATGTGTTTAAATTATATAATTTAGGTAGAAATGCTCCTTTTTTAAATATATATTTAAGTACCCTCATTTTAACTTCTGTTGTTTTTGTTGTACTATGCTAGTCTTGGACTGCAATAAAGATTGATTGATTGATATAATTTATATTAGAAAAGAACTGTTTCTTTCTGAAGGAGCTAAAAACAAATGAAATAAGCTCAGCAATTCAGCAAGACACACTCATTCATACATAGGTCCCATGGCACAGGGATGGCAGAAATGTACAGCAATACCCCGGATAACGCGAGTACCGTATAGCGTGAAAACCGCATAACGTTACAAGATTTTCGGAAAAATCTTGTATCGAATAATGCGATTTTTAACGTTATCCGATACAGTCGTTCTTAGCAGCAGGGTGGCTGGAAAGCTGAATGGGGTTCTCCGTTCAGCTTCCCAGCCACCCTGCAGCTACGGAGGCAGGGGTGGGGAGGCTGGAAAGCTGACGGGGGGCTCCCCCATCGGCTTCCCCAGCCACCCCACTGCTGCGGAGGCAAGGGCGGGTGGCTAGGGAAGCCGACAGGGAGTCCCCGTCAGCTTCCCCAGCCACCCTGCAGCTGTAGATCGGGTCCTCTGATCTCTCTGGAGCAGGCAGGAGACACGATCCAAGCTGTTTCTGGGCTTCCCCGACGTCCTCAGCCAGTGCAGCAAGCCAAAACGTCAGGGTTCGAAATCCCGACATTCTGGCTTGCTGCACTGGCTGAGGACGGGGAAGCCCAGAAACAGCTTGAATCGGGTCTCACCACCTCCCTGGACCCGGCAGGGGGATCAGAGACCCCAAAATTGGTAAAAAAAAAAATGGATGGATCTGATGATAAGGTGTTATATCTCTCTGTGTTATATCTGATGACATGAAACATGATGTTTCTATGGTCTACAAAATCGAAGAAATAGTAACAGAATTCATTAAAGAATAGTATTCACATGTAACAGAGATCCACTACTTCAGTGATGGCTGTGCAGGCCAATGTAAAAATAAATTTAATTTTATTAATCTTTGCCTGCATGAAAAATATTTTAAATTCAAGGCCCAGTGGTCGTTTTTTGCGACTAGTCATGGGAAAACTGAATGTGATGGGATTGGGGGTACTGTGAAAAGATTAGCAAGAAAGGAAAGTCTACAGCGACCTCTTGAAAATCAAATACTGTCTCCATTACATTTGTTTGAGTTTTGTAAATCAAACATTACGAAAGTTAATTTTTATTTTATTTCTAAAGATGACATGTCTAAGATACGCTCTGACTTGGAGAAACGCTTTGTAGACATACAAACAGTTCCAGGAACCAGAAGTTTCCATAACTTTAAGCCAATAGACTGTTTGGGGAACTTGGAAGCAAGAAGGATCAGTACTGACGAGAAACCCGCCCTCACGTTTGACTTAAAGAACAAATTAACATCATTTGTGAGAGAAGAAAATTTGAACCTATCATGCTATGTGGCTTGTAAATATGACAATCTATGGTACTTTGGAATCATAACTGAAGTGAACAAAGAAGAAAGTGGTGTGACAGTTCAGTTTTTACATCCTGCAGGGCCATCCCCATCATTTTATTGGCCTAAGCGAGAGGACATTTGCGCTGTGCCTATACCTCATGTACTCTCAATTGTTGATCCTCCTGACACTTCAACTGGAAGGACCTACAGGTTTTCTGAAAAATGTATGAGGTCAATTGAAGAGAAAATGTCAAACCTCCATTAAATTTGTTACTGTAGAAGTTGAAGAATGTAAATATTGGAAATATCAAATACATTGGTAAGTTTCCAGACCTTATCGTTTCTTTATGTTGTTGAGTTAGTCTAAAATTAAGTTATTGAAGAAGACAATTCTGGTTAAAATATTATGTTATCAACTGATGATAAAATAGGTAGTTGTCCAATCTTCATAATAGTCTAAACCTAGAGAATTTTAATCCCTTAAAATCCTTATTACTCAGTAAAATCGGTGAATAAAACAATTTGAAAAACTAATATATAACATAATGAAACACAACAAAGGTATCAAAACCCCATCAATTTTTTTTCTGCATTTGATAGCCCATTTAGTAAGGATAATTTTGAAAAAAAAGATTTTGTGATTATCACATGCCCTTTCTGTGATATGGAATTTTACGCTGACCTATGTTTTGGTTTTTAAAAAATACAAAGATGTAAACGAAAATATGTTTTCAGACTTAGTAGGTTTTCTTAGAGGTATTATGTATTTTTTTCTAGAATCCTCATTTTCTGAAGAAAAAGACTACAAACTTTCATCAAGATTGGATGGTAAATAAAAAAGTTATAAATTATTTTCAAAATGTCAGCGACCTTCATTTCGCGACATCCGTTGGTTACAATTGCCAAAAATACCAAACTTCAAAAGCCTATAAAATGGAAACGAAGTGAGCTAGAGTGTTAAAATTTGGCATGGGTACTTATCTTTGTGGGTAGAACAAATAAGCCAAGTTTCACCAAAATCTGAGATGTTGGGTGAGATAGCCTGGTTGAACTGACACGGAATTACCCAACTACCTGCCTAAAACCACCTGGGATTGAACATTATCTTTTAAAAATGCCATCTTTCAGGACATTAAAAGGATAACGTCACAATTCTACATTTTAACGGTTATACATATTTCTCATAAGTCTAAAAACTTCCAATGCAATGGTTCCCAACCTTTTCAAGCCGAGGGCCGGGTCACACTCCCTCAGACAGCTTCGGGGGCCAGACAGCCATTTGGTCCAGCCTGCACGATGGGTATGGCCTGTCATTAAAAAGGAACCACACATGGCACTACTGGAGGCCGGGGGGGGGCATGAAATGGCGCCATGGGCAGTATCTGGCCCATGGGCTGCAGTTTGGACACCCCCTGGTCCAATGCATCTGAAGCATTAAACCAGTGAACTCCTATCCATCAGCAGCTTCATTCCAAGAGCAACCAAATGATGGATTTTCTGGAACATATTCAAAGAGTTTATTTACAGTGTCAAAAGCTTCTTCGCCCGTCAATTTTAAATGCAATTTGCCCAAAGCCCAAAAACAGACCTTTCCTTGGAAGTCACAATGTGGCATTACATCTGTTGCCTTTTTAATTTGATTCCTATTTTGAACATTTTTATGCTTACAATTAACTTAATCCCTTAGAACTAAGTGAATGCTCGTGTCCACACTGCAGTGTTTTACCTTATCAGCCTGGCGCATGTAGCAGTAGAGAATTCCTCGCATACATTTTATGGCAGAATGTTCCAGCTCATGGGTTCTTCCCTTGTCATCATCAATGCGCCTGGGTGAGAGAGATAATCCATGAAAGAAATTGGAAATGCCTTCAGAATGAAGTTAAGGTACCAGCATCCTTTTTTTGTGATAATTAAGTATAAAGTGTTTTTTATATAGTGACATCGACTAACTATAATACAATGAGGCATTATCAACCTTGTCCTAATAAAGGCAACAGCTCATTTTCAAAAAACAGCCACTGTCTAGGACAGTGATGGTGAATCTTGGCACTCCAGATGTTCTTAGACTTCAATTTCCAGAAGCCCAAGTCAGCACTCTTGCTGATCAGGGCTTCTGGGAATTGAAGTCCAAGAACAGTTGGAGTGCCAAGGTTAGCCATCACTGGGTAGGACACAGAAAATAAGTCAAAGAAAGGTTGTCTTCATGCCGTTGTTTTTCAGCTTCTGTACATAGATACAGTGGTACCTAGCTTATGCGTTCCATGGGATTGCTCTTTAAGTGAGTTTGCTCTTTAAGCAAAGCACTTATTGTAAGACCAATTGTGACTTCTGGTGAGGGGGATTGCAAACCCCTATTTAGTTGTTAAGCGAGTTTTTGGTTGCTTTTAGTTGTTAAGCAGGGCAACCATTCAAAGGAAATTCTGCTCTTTAAGAGAGTTAGTCTCTAAGCAAGGCACTCTTTATGCAAGGTTTTACAGTATAGAGTAAGATTGTTAACTGAAAAATAGGATGTGAAACAATGGATTCAAATGACATAAAAAGATTCTTACAAAACATAAGAACTTCCTGATGATTAAGAGCTACTTAACAGGGGAATGGATTGCCTCAGAAGGTGGTGGACTGTCTTTCGGTGGAGGTTTCTAAACAGACTTTATATGGTTGTTTCTCCAGGATATATTAGCATAGATTTCCTGCCTCAGGATGAATAGAGAGATGAGACAAATATAACGTATTAGACCAAGTATATTTGATTGGAGTCTCCCAGCAAAAGCTTTGAAATATCAGGATCTTCATGAACTTTGTTTTCCTAGTATTATGTACATTTTTTCAATTATTGCCAAACAAAAAATATTTAAGGCCACTAATGAATATGTTTGTATACTGTATCAAGACTTCTTATAATCAGGTTCAAAGCTGAGGGACTGAAACAGGAGAAGAAAAAGATGTAAGGCAAATCCAGCTGCTTCTGATAACATACAGGGGGAAAGTAAGAACCACATAAACCTTCAGATCTTCACTACCAATTCCAGTATCTATTCCTCAGGAAAAGGAATTAATACTGTCATGAAAGGAAATTGTCAAGGAGTTCTCTACAAGATATGTATGAAAGAATTCAAGAGGCATCCTGGTTCGCTTTTATTAGTTTTCTTTGTGCACAGTTGTATTTATAACTAAGTGTTCTACAATATTTTTTAAAGCAAAGGAATTAAACTAGATGTACACATTCCTAAAGTTGACATTTCCATCCTGTGATTAAATGAAATTCCTCAGGTGAAGACTCCACTGGTTAAGAAGCTTTGGGTTTTGAGTTGCATTTACTAATGGTATTGCAAATCAATAGCTGTCATTTTAAAGAAGGAACAGGAAGCACTTTTTAAAATGAACAGGTTCAACCCCACGAATAGTAATAACACTGTGAAAAATCAAACACCTGGCAATCAATATTTCAAGCAAAAGCACTGATAGAGTGATCAGGCTTCTAAGAAACTGCAAAGCCAGTTTAAACCAGAAAGAAAACTAGCCTCTGCTGGTGAAAGCTGTTTGGGGGGAAAATCATCTGCACTTGATGGGAAATTTTGTGCATGAAAATGAAATTATAATTAGCTCTTCAAATGAAAATCTTTCAGAGCCGCACTCAAGAAGAAGAAAAATTATCTTCTTGCAGTGTGATGCTGGCTGCAAGGAAGGAGATGTAAATTATTTAGCATTCCCATGTCATTTCTCTTGCCTCATAAATAGTTCAGCTAAACTAACACTACCTTCCTGCATGTTGTGCACTGGAAGAAGAATGCAGACTTTGAAAACCAGCAAAAAAACAAACAAACCCAACACTCTGAGTTGATAATAAAGTATAAATTAATTTATTCCATCCTTCTTGGAATCAAATTCCATGTAATGTCTTATGGTTGACCTCTTGGGTGCTATAGATGACCCAAACTATACTAGATGCTGAAGCAAACATTTCTCAAAAGTCAACTAATATACATATTCAACAGATAATTTGGATAATGAAGGCATTTCCATTTTAAAAAAAACCTCTCCCAACATTTACCATTGCAAACATAGATAACTTTTTGTTGTTTCTGTTGTTTTTGTTTTAAATTTGAGACCTTCAGTACCCAAAGCTTGTCAAATTACACTTACAGTATGAACATTACTTCAAAATAGTTTCTGTAAACAAATACTAAAAGGCTTATGGCATTGGAGGCGAACCTATGGCACTCAGAACCCTCCCTGTGGGCACCTGTGCAGTTCCCCTAGCACAGTTTGCCCCACCCCTCTGCCAAGAAGCCCAATGGGAAGACTTCCTCCCTCCCCCAGAACAGAGTTTGTCCCATCCCTCTGCCTAGAAGCCCAATGGGAGCATGTACTTCCTCCCCTGTTGCTGTATTGGGACTTTGTGATTTTTTTTTTTTGGGGGGGGGGTTGCAGTTTGGGCACTCAGTCTCTAAAAGGTTCACCATCACTGCCTTATGTTATCTGGGAAAAGTCTGGCCAGGTTAGCCTATGGTAATAGAGTAGTGTATTAAATCCCACTTGAATCCAACTGGATGAAAAGCAGAAGTTTCATCAATACTGGCCTGGGGTTGAGGAGGACTTTGTGTGCCAAAAGGGCTTAGGAACAGAAAGTGAATTGCAGAACTGGATCAGTGGTACAGGTGTCATGGTGCGATGCAGAAGGCAAATGGAAGGCCACTGCATTATATTATCAGGACAATCTTCATGGCTGATCACCATGAGGATTGCCAATATTTTGAGTCGGATACAGCACTTGTAGAAGAAGTGGGTGGCTCTCCAATTCTTTCTGAACTACTGTTTCCATCATTCCATATCACTGGCCATGTTGGTGAAAGCTGCCAAGAATTCGACAGTGATGGTCTCCTTGCAAAAGTTCAGATCCTTGATGCAGCAGCAGGAGGACTGCATAGTTAGTCTCTGAAAAGCTGCTGCACTAGTTGAAATCAAATACATGAACTACAGTAGACTTTGGCTTCAGATTTTAATGGAAGCAAGGTTGTAGAAAGCAGTTGAAGAAAGTCACAAAAGCAAGCACTGGATACAAATCACACTCTGATGCCAGAAATGGCAAGAGAATACAGTACTTATGGAATACAAAGGTATCCTTCAGACAGCATGAAGGGCAAACTCATTTAAATGAGCAGGTACTGAGAAGTGGAAGAGGAAATTATGTAAAAATGATATTCTGAATGGCACCGGATATTTAATCAACCACTAAATGAAGCTAAAAGCTTCCAAATCTATATATACTGATTTTTAAAGTCTAAAAGGCATCAGATGATAGTGTATATTATACCATACTAATGAAACCTTTGATTAAAAATGACTTGAGTTTGAAAATAGGCTAAATTTGACAAGTGGGTAAAATTTTCCTTTGAATGCAAGTTAGAGTACGTTGGGTAAAGGTTACATAAAAACTATGGAAAACTGGGATGGGATGGCATTTTAAGATTAACAGAAACCTTCTAACATCAGGAAACTAGGTAGTATCAAAGGCCATCTTATAAGAAGTTCTCAAGATAAGTTATCTCCCTTCACTCTGGGGAAATCAATGGCAAGGGAAAATGACAGATTATGCCACAGCCTAGCAGTTTTTAGCCATATAAAATGCAATAAACAAACAAACAAACATGCCTGTCCTCAGAGTTGAAAGCTTGACTCAGGCCTAACATTATTTCCTTGAAAAGCAAGGTTGCAAAATGTAAAACATTTTAGAACTAAATAATTGTCTTTGAGGAAGAGCACTAACACGGTTTTCTAGCCATTGGAAAGATCTTCTGAAAAGCAGAATGGTCAGAATCTGTTTCTGCCCAAGAGCATAGGGAATTAAAGAATTATTTCATGTTGAGGGATGGGAAAGAGGTGCAAAATTCATTCATTTGCACTGAGAAAACAGAAGTGTGAAAAGGCAAAAAGGTACATGCAGCAGGTTTCAAATCCCAAAGGACTAAAATTGCATACAAACATGAAGACAACAGTCATTGTATACAAACGCAAAGTGGTGTTCAATACTTTAGTTCTGGGGTTCCCAAACTTTTCAAGCCAGGGGCCAGATCATGCTCTCTCAGTCAGCTATGAGGGCTGGAAGGTCATTTTGCCCTGCCTGCATTTATTTGTTTGTTTGTTTGTTCAAATTTATATTGCCGCCCACTCGCCGTGGCGACTCAGGGCGGCTTACATACAATACATTACATTACAATACAATATGTTGGGGTGGGCACAGGGGGAGGGGCGGTAAGGTCCTCATCCTGCCCTGGCTTCTTCTTCCCCTGGCAGTTGGTATAGGCACAGGGGGAGGGGCGGCAAGGTCCTCATCCTGCCCTGGCTTTTTCTTCCCCTGGCAGTTGGCATAGGCACAGGGGGAGGGGCGGCAAGGTCCTCATCCTGCCCTGGCTTTTTCTTCCCCTGGCAATTGGTATAGGCACAGGGGGGCGGCAAGGTCCTCATCCTGCCCTGGCTTCTTCCTCCCCTGGCATGATGGGGTGTGTGGCCATTTTGTCCCAACAGCTTCAAAGAAGTTCCCATTTTGTTTCTTGAATGCCCTTGGAGGGCTGGGGGGCACATGAAATGGTGCCACAGGCCAGATCCAGCCCACAGGCCTTGGGTTGGGAACCCCTGCTTTAGTTGTTTCAAACCCCTCACTGGCCTCTGACAGAAATCTATAAAAATCATTGTTCCTTGTTTTCCTACGCTTTCAACATTTCCCCTCTTTTCTATGCTCTTCTACAAGTTTCTGAACAATTAAGCCCATGTAGCGGTGTTTGGATTCATCCCCATGGACCAGTGATGGTGAAACTTTTAGAGACCGAGTGCCCAAACTGGAACCTCAAACCCACTTATTTATCACAAAGTGACAACACAGCAACAGGGGAGGAAGGAAATGCTCTCATTGGGCTGCTGGGCAGAGGGGCGGGGTGAACTCTGTGCTGGGGGGAGGGAGGAAGCGCTCCGATTGGACTACTGGGAAGGGGGAGGAGCAAACTCTATGCCAGGTGACTGCATGGGTGCCCACAGAGAGAACTCTGAGTGCTACCTCTGGGACTTGTGCCATAGGTTCGCCACCACTGCCATACACAGTCCACACAATGCAATACAGTCAGGTACATCCTCCAAAACTGCCAAGGCAAGCATTTATTTATTTTTTATTTAGGTGGAAGAATTTTGTTGCTGCTGATCACATCAATACTATTTGGGGTATAGAGCTGAGCAACTAAATTGTAGCTTATGTATCTGAT
Source organism: Furcifer pardalis (assembly GCA_030440675.1). Lineage (NCBI taxonomy): Eukaryota > Metazoa > Chordata > Lepidosauria > Squamata > Chamaeleonidae > Furcifer > Furcifer pardalis. The sequence goes on along the minus strand of CP126892.1, from coordinate 107,963,069 downwards.
TTCTATGATTTTTATTCCATTATATGTGCATTGTGTGTCAGGGTCCTCTAGTTTCAATTAAAATTAGATCAAAAATGCTTCCTAGTTTATGGGTGAAAAGAAACCATTAAGAACGGATGCACTGTAAAACTATTTCAGATTTTAAAGTATCCTCGGCAGTTACTATGGTAACACTATCCTGTAATGAATCCTTCTATAGCTACAAGTGCTTGTCTTTTATAATTTAAATGGTTATATCATATTCAATTATGCAATATACTGATGTACCCTACCCAAATTATTTCATATTTATTTCTACATTTCTTTTGATATGTACATCTCTCTTATTTTTCAGCTTAGATTCTATCTTTTTATTTCCACTTGCCATTAGCTCTAATTTCTAGTTCCAGTGGTCCATTGAACACATTCAGAGAGGCAATCAAACAACCAACTTTAATTTCTCTTATAGCCAACTACTACAGCAAATAAGAATACGAACAGGAAAGTCATGATATACCTTCACTATTTTGAAATAGACTGTTAGGTCCACATTATCAGTAAAATGGACTATATCGCTTTAATCAACAGATGGAGGGCATTCCACATTTGAATATGCACTCAAAAACAAAAATAAACACAGGTAATTGCAAACGGAAATCAAGCATTTTGGGAAAAAGTTTATTTAAGAGTTCCTCCCCCTCACCCAAAAAAAAAGAAATGTTATGATAAAGAATACATCAATATGTGAAAAACCAGGAAGTTCTATCTGCTGTAACAACTATTATAATTAATGAAAACCTGTCCATAATTATAGAATTATAATTAAAATTGTTATACAAGTTGCATCAGTTGCTGATGACTGGCAGATATTCTGTTGACTAATTCAAAGATTTATATAATCATGTATTATAGTTACATAATTCATCCAGGCAAAATCTTAATAAACATAGGTAAAGGTAAAGGTCGCCCTTGCTCAAAAGCCTGTTGTATCTGACTCTAGGGTTCAGTGCTCATCTCTGTTTATAGCCAAAGAGCCAGCACTGTCTGCATCTGCAGACGTTCCATGGACACGTGGTAGGCATGCCTCGACACCAAAGTACACGGAATGCTGTTTACCTTCCCACAGAAGTGGTCCCTATTTATCTACTTGAAATTTCTTGCTTTCGAACGGCTAGGTTGGCAGGAGCTGGGACAGAGATGGAAGCTCATTCCATCCTGCAGTACTTGGGTCTTGAACTGTTGACCTGCCAACCTTCCAGTCGTCAAGTCAGCACCTTAATTGCTAGGCCACTAATAAGCATGCATTCTCCGAAAGAAGGTGCTACACCAACTTAACACTTTATCTAAGGCACTGGAAAATTGTGATTCACATTTTCCCTGAAAATTCAGTTTATCGTTTGGCACCGATACGGATTTTACTTCTGTTTTACTTTTTATGTGAAATCTCATAGTAGGCAACACAAAAGGAGTATCTGGCATAGCTACAAGTCCACATAAGTGTTCTCTTATTAAAGTTTCCCCAGGTGAGACTTCTATTGTATAGAGAAAGGTCCCAGAAGTTATCAAATTGCACATATAACTCTGTTTTGTGGGTTTAACATTCACTGCCCCTTTGTAATAACTTTTGGGGCTATAAACCTTAGCTTACAATAAAAGCTATCCTGAAATCATTTACTCTGTATGATAGATAACAAAGAAAAGAAAAACCCTCCACCTGTGACATAAAAGGTTCTTTTATGGGTTGTATTATTTTAAGATTCAATTACTACAAGACATTTCATTTTGCGATACCCTTGTATCAGAGTTTCCTTCCCTCTGATCCTGGTTGTTATCATTCAACATTTAACTTAATGCCATTCACTCTGGAAATATTTGCTGTTTCAATACTAATAGCTATCTTACCCTATCTAATATCACTAAATTATGTGCTGCATCAGAAGGGAGACCAGCACCACTAAAAACTTAAAACTTGTTTAAAAAGTTTATTTTTCATTTTTACTGTCGACCATGAAAAACATCCCAGTATTTTATGTTAGGGACACCATACAAATACAATAAGACTGTTGTGGCTCAAGTGGTTAAGACGCTGAACTTGACAACTGGTAGGTTGGAGTTTGATTCCTAAGTACTGCACGACAGAGTGAGCTCCTGTCTCTGTCCCAGCTCCTGCCAACCTAGCAGTTCAAAAGGAAGAAATTGCAAGTAAATAAAAAGGGACCACTTCGGTGGGAAGGGAAATAGCGTTTCGTGCACTCCGGTGCTGAGGCATGCCCGCCACATGTCCATGGAAATGTCTGGAGACGCAAACAGCACTGGTTCTTTGGCTATAAACAGAAATGAGCACTGAACTCTAGAGTCAGATACAACTGGCTTTCAAGCAAGGGCGACATTTACCTTTACCTTACAATCAATCAAGACACAGTGACATGCTGAAATGGTGCTTTACTACTTTTCATAAGGAAACAGATTCTCTAGCAGAGAGATATTCATAGCGCAATGGCTGGAAAATTACTGGAATGAATTTCATCAAAGGATATATTTGAGAAGCGGCAACTGAAAATCCAGAGATTTCCCACAATAACAATGTGCAAAAGCTAGAGATGGCACAAACTTAGCTTTTTGAGAGTTTTCACCATGAATCTAGAATTGGTTACAGAAAGGGAAAGCTCTGATCCATACTGATGCAAGATAAATAAAACAAGATAGAGCTACCTTGAAACATTTACTTATCTATTCACATTTACAGAGATGAACTGCCTACAGTAATGAAGTGAGTTATGTTTCTCTCTGTTCTGATATAATTTCCATATTTGTTCACAAAAGCCTGATATAGGAATAGGCAGACAGGTTTCTTGCTAAACATCTGAAGTTTATTTCAACAAACAAGAGAATAAGCTATTTACCTGTAGGCAAGTGCCAGTGCCCACGCACATGCGGCACAATAAAGACTATCATGTATTTTTGCCCTCTGCTTCTCACCGAATGTTTTTGTGGGGAACAGACCAGTGGTTGGGCTTTGGAAAACCAACACCGTTGACTTGACTGTCAAGAAAAAACAAACAGAAACGTGTCAAGTTCCTGCAGCCTTAAGCAATTATTTTCAACACTAAAAAGTAAAAAGAAAAGGGGATATAAGGATGAAATTTTTAATGGTTCTGCAAGAAAACAAACCAAAAGAAAAAAAATACATCAGTTTTTACTGCTGCCCCATATTTATTTACTATTTTTTTTCTCCTTGCTTTTGAAAATCAGAAGCTCTAAGTTTCAACAACTTTATTTGACTCTTCCTAGGCTTTTCCAACACTACAAAAAGAAATGTTAATTGGCATAAGTTTCATTTCAAGGAACTCAGATGGTTTTAGAGACATCTAGTGAGTATCTCACTGAATGGTCAGTAACTGGGCAAAAAAAATTTCCTAGTTCATTTGAGACTGCATAGAGAATACTGGACAAGGATGTAAAAATCTTCCTTGTCACCTAACATGGTCTAAACCAGGGATTCTCAACCTGCAGCTCACAGGCTGGATGCAACCCACAGCAACATTTCATGAGCCCCCCCTCCCATGCCTCCACCACACCAGGATGTGCCATGTGGTGGAGGGAGGGCAAAATGGCTGTCCGGACCCCGAAGCTGTCTGGGGGAGCGTGACCTGGCCCCCGGCTTTAAAAGGTTGAGAACAACTGGTCTATACCACCTTGCTAGATACAGACTATGACTTTCACCTGAGAAAGTTTCTTCATGCTGTCAGAACTTTAGGGTACATTTTACCAGATATAGCAAAGATAAAATAAAATTCCATCTGTCTGCAATCTACATACAGTAATGTTTGTCTTGTGTGGGTGTAACCCTATAGCAATATTACTAACACTCTAGATCATTCTTCTGTTATCTTGTTCAAAGGTTTGTGGATAACTTTGGTTATTAAACTGTAATATTCATAGGAAGGTATTGCCTTCCTCCTGCATTTTTTGCATTTTGTAATATTCATAGCATTCTAGGTATCTAAGACAAGCTTCAGGATAAAATAGTGAAAGAACTTTCTTTCGCATGGAAGTCATTTATGATATAATTACGGTTTCTAGCAAAAAAAAATGATATTTTTTTCATCAAGAGAAATTTTCAGTCCCATTTCACGTTTCAAAACTTTTTTCTTCAGTATTTATACATAATAATGAGAATTAGCCATTTCAATTATTCTTGAAGAAGCTCTATCTCTCCATAGTTGTTTAAATTTAATTTAACACTAGCCAGAAGTTCTAGAAATAGCTGAACATTATTTTAGACAATTGTTCTATAGTTTTTACATAATAGAAAAAAGAATAAAAGTACAGTATTATATATTTAAGAAATTTCTATTTTAGGGGAAATAATGGTGAGATACTATTTGACATAAGAAATTAAAAAAAAGATTATCGGTCAGATTAAAAAAAAACCTTGCTTTGAATATATTTCTCATTTAATCATATTCACTCCATCACTGTAACTTGGATCCAAAACATTTATTATGCAGTTAGAAGGCACTTTCATCCTTAGAAGAGGATGTCTCATATTCCCCATTTGCTCTTGTCCATCTTACCGTCTTAATAATGTAGACTTTTCTAGGTTATTCCTCGAGCCTGAATGATTCTTTCTTCCCAGGTTGGCATGGGAAGAAAGAGTACAAAAACCCTAGCAAAACAGCACTGGCATTTCTCTAGATGCAAGCCATTGTTTTCTTTCTTCTATATGATTCTTGATTATATATCCCTATCCCTAATAGCAGGAATGAGTTCTATTGCCATATTTCTTTTTAAAAATATTTTTTGGAAACCATTACACCATGTGTCAAATCAGGTGAGAATGGGCACAAGAAAAAGGGAGGTGCACATGTCATGTCCTCCCAGCTCTTAGCAAAGAAATAAATGCAAGTTGCAACACAACCAATTTAAGTCACCTCTTGTTGGAGCAAACAACACAATACAACAATTGTGGCCACAAAAGAAGGAGTATGACAAGAATGTAATTGGCAGTATTTGCTTTCTTTGTTTGAACTGCCATAAATCAACATGAATATTTGTTAAAACAAACAATGGCTTGGACTTTCAGATTTAATCTGAATACAGTGGAACCTCTGTTAATAGAATTAATGCATTCACTGGGAGGTTTCTTACAGTGAAAATTACTTTAACCAAGTTTCCCATAGGAATGCACTGAATGCAATTTCCCATAGGGATGCACTGAAAACCAAAGTACATAAACCAAAACACGATTTCCCATAGGAATGCACTGAAAACCAATTAGCCTTTTCCAGGGGGGAATCCATGCGCCAAGCTACTATTTTCTATGGATTTATTTTTGCTATGCAATGTTTATGTTAACTGAGCCATTTGTTAACCGAGGTTCCCCTGTAGTTTAATAATACATGCTCCATTTCAAGATAGATGACCAGCCAAACACATGTTCTGATGACAGACAACTCAGCCCCCAGCATTGTCAGGTAGAGCAGGAAAGGATCCTGCCTGAACCCTAGAAACCATCTCCATAGATGCCCATATTTGTAGGCGTTCTGTCAAAACAACAGCACCTATTGCCCTGTCCTATTTTCAAATTAAATTCAGTGGCCAGATATTGCAATGAGAGGACAAAAGAAACTCCACAAGGGACCAAAATTGGGACATCTTAAAAGTCCATCAACATTTGAAGTCCATCAACATTTGAAGATAATGCTTCAAGAGTGTTTCTGCTGACTATGTTAGGTTAAACTGTCATTGCAGCTTTTTAGCACTGAATAATTAAGTTCACTGCTTTAGTGATGAATCATAAAGCCATTACCTGGCTGGATTCAAACAAATGGGCAGGCACTTACTGACTGAAGACACAGCAAATTTTAGCAGGCCATATGGCTCACGGTTGGTTGCCTGCTTATTTTATAAGAAAAAAGTGAGAAAATAACTCTGCCTTTGAGCATCAGCAGAATTTAGCTCCATCCAAAACAAATCTGATTTATACAATACTTCAAACAGAATCTGTGAAACCAAACCAGCATTAACACCTAATAAGTGTCTGAACCTTTATGACCTCAATTATATTACATGACAAGAACATATATTTATTTATTGTACTTAATTACCAATTTTTTTCTTTTCAAAAGAAGAAAAAGACATGCAGCAAAACACAAAAGGACACCAATAAATGCACAGAGAAACTCCACTAAATTTGAGAAGAGCAGCTTTAAATAGCAGTCTTTCAGAAATGAGATTCACTTTCCACAGCTGCAGAAAGAAAAATGCAGTTTAGCTGGTCTCGCCTTAAAGCTTCTAAAAAGATTCATTTTCAACAAGAGGATGAAATGAAAATAAAGACAAGTCTCTTCAGGTTTCTCCGTGGAGTGTTTATCAGCGTGTTGACACAACTGAAAGCATCTTTTTCTTTGTAAGGCACAAGTTCTGAGTTAGTTTGACTGCAGAGATATAAATCTAAGACGAAAAAACCCATTTAGGGTTAAAAACAATGATTTAGCATAACGATGACTGTGACAAGCCACAATCCTGACTGGTCAAAATCCAGTTGTACAGTTCCAGACATGCAACAGTAATGGGGTCATCATAAATAGATTGCCACTGACTATAAACTGCCTTTTTAATTTTCTTGCTCTGCCCACACCCAATAAGATGAAGATGCACTCATCCTGAAATTGGAAGAGGAAGTCTTTAACCAGCAGCAATATGCCGCTAGTAATGCTGTGATGTCCTTGCACAAACAGAACCTACCCAACAAAATTTTGACCAGTATTTCCTAATGTTTAAGTAGTCACAATAATAAATACTACACACACATATAAAACACACAGATTCATACACATATGTAACTGTAAGCACATACTGTACCAAACAGGCACACATTTTGCCTTTTCTTAGGACTCACCTATTCGGTAGTAATGATCCAACTTATCCCACAGGCTCTCTCCATCCCTTGGGATATTAATGCTCTTAAGAGGTTCATACACAGAGCCTAAGGAAAGAAGTTATGAAGTTATAATTACAACTAGAGGGACAACACAAAATTAAACCTTATGAGTATATTGTTTAGAATGCCCTCTATTTATTTTCAACTCTTATATAACCCATTTTAGCAACTATCCAAAATTGATTACAATTTAAAAAAACCAGAAATGCCAACTCTCTTTAATATAACTAGAAGACTAAACAAGCAGCAGCAGTACACAACAAACCAAAGAATATTAAATCTACAAATAGTTCAGTGACATAAAACACAATCTGTCAAACTTTCAGAAGTATTTTTGAAAAATCTATGACATGTAAGAGAAAGATGCACAAGCCTCAATGGATGGGATTTTTTGATACATTTTTACTACAAATCCCATCATTCACCATTCTAACAAACAGAATATTCAGGAAGCACTGTGGCAGGAACAAAAAAAAATTAGGCTTAGCTTAGCCTCATAGCCTTCCAGTTGAGGTCTTTCTCACTGATGAGCCAGACAGAACTAGCAGAATAGAGAATTACATTAGTCCCCAATTATGCCCACAAACAGGTTTTAAAATTTGAATGACCTTAATAATTAAACTGATCATTAATTGTCATAGTTTTCTAACTGTATTCCGGCAAATCCCAGTGTTCCATGTACGTTTACAATTAAACAATCTTTAATAGCAAACAAGCTTCTCCAAAAGACAGCTTACAAATCCTTACTAATTTTGTCCAACAGTTATGGAGCTATAAAGAAGCATTGTAGGTGCTCTATGGTAAAGCTTCGTTCATGTGGAAAAATAATGGGCACAGACTGTTCTGAGGGAACAGATTGTGTCTCCTAGAACAAGCAGGGGAATGTTCTGCAAGAAAAGAAATTCCTCAGCAAATAAACAGATATCTAAATAATTCCGACAAGATAAAATATTGGAAATGAATTATAATAAAAGATTATAGTAGCTTAAACACAAGGTTTCTGTCAAATTAGAACTGATTTGATGATATGTGCACACACGCACACACACACTAAGTTGCATGGATGTAATTCTACAGTTGTCAACTAATGATAAAACTTTGTACAGTACTGATAAAATGCATTCAGCCTCAAAATCCTATACAGTACTATACATAAATCTGTCTTTAAAGAGCCACAACACTTTTTAATAGCACTTCCTCTCTAAAATTTAATGTACCGGTATATCCTTTTTCATTTTTAAAGTTCTACAGCGTAAATTCAGATCCAGTTATTTTTAAGTTAATATGGTAAATCTTAATCTGATATCCGACCAAAAAATATGCTTTGGTCATGTCACTAGTTTTTCTATCAAAGCTTTTAAAAGAAAGTTATAAAATGCAAAACTCTTGCCACTCTTACTTGTTGGCACATTTCCGTAAAAACTGCAATACTCAGGTAAAAAAAGAGGGCAGAATGAACTATTGATTGTGATAGGGGGAAAAGGAAAGAAGCTACTAATGTGATTTTACTATTGTTTAGAAGAAAATGATAAATCCAGTACATACTTGATGTACAAACTATCTAGTTTGAATTGTTGCCAGTATTAACGCCTGTTAAGGACAGTATTGTGGAATAATCTGTGTAGCCTTTCTACACAAACATGATAATATTTGATGTTACAATGGCTAAAACTACATCTACAACAACTACTGCTACTATAATGCATGGAACGAAATAAAGAAGCAAAGTCAAACATTTCCATATTCAGTCCACTTGCTTCAGTTCAAAACTAATTCAAAATAAATGAAACGATGGAAATTAATCCTGTACAGTACTCCCAAGCCTTTTATGTCTCAAATTTGATGATTCCTTGTTGCTTCTTCCACTTTCAAAGAAAATGGCACCTTTACTTTAAAACTCATCTGCAATTTTCATGTTGTCTCTTAAGGTGAAATTGTGTGAGAAAAGACGTATTGACCAAAGTCAGTTACAGTATCTGTTTTAATTTAGTAAATGTAGTTAGCTTGTTGACCACAAAATTCTTGAGGGTGGGCTACTGCACACTTTGAACACCATAATATAAAAGATAAATCTACGTAAGAAAATGGAACAGTTTTAAATAACAGTGGCCCTCCCGCCCAATTTAAAGAGTCATGCAAGTTATAATGTAACCTCAGTAAGGGTACTGTTTAACATTTTCATCAAACAGAAGACTTGTTCCTGTTTCAAAGAAAGGCAATGGCAGGTAACATAATAAACCTAAGAAAGCCTATGGACAGCAAAATCAATTATTAAAAGATATGTTGGCCCAGCAAAACACAGACTTACCAGGAAATCTTCTCTCTGCAGCCAACAATGAAATAAAACATCTATCATTACAATAAAAACAATGCTTTTTAAAACTGGCAGCCAAATTTTCAAGCAGACAAAGCAGATTTGTGACTGTTCTTTCTGATCCACATAACACTGGTATTATGTTCTCCTATTGGTATTCCAGGTAGATGCTAATTATGATTTCTCATTCTTGTAATACTTAAGAAGTGTGAAGATTCACTAATTTACTCATTTCAAAGGTTTGAGATCAAGTGGGGTAGGATATAGAGAAAGAGCTTTAATGCTACAATCTCCACATTTCAACCCCATATAATTTCTTTGAAATTTAGACTGCAAAATGAATTTATTGTCACACCTGTCACACCTCCTTTGAGGTGTGACAAAGCCTTCACACAAACACAGTGAAGGTTTGCATATAATTCTAAACTGGGGTTTAGCATTATTTGCACATCAAGAAGGCGACCAAGCAAAATGTCAGGCTCGCCCACTTCTTTTTCCCATAGAGTCAAAACAAGGAACACACCACAATTCAGTTTCACTTCAAGAGACTCCTGGCATGTTGTTATGTCCAAACCACTCTAGTGAACAACAAAGTCTGTTCTGTTTTCCTGGCTTGGTGAACTAACTAGACCTTGTTTCAAACCACAGTTCTTGCTGCACACAATAAAGTAAGTCATGGATCAGGTAAATCCAATGTGAATGTTTGTTCCTCTCCTTATGCACACAGCATGCATGATGACTTCATATTTTCAGCCAGAGTTAGCACTCTGCTAGGAATACTAATCCAGCAGCCATTTGAACACTAAGAACTCTTGGGGTAGAGTGAAATTGGCCTGTGTGGGAAGCTATCAAAGCTGCAGCTTGGAAAATCTTCTTGACAATAGAGTGTTCTTTTATTCTGGACTAGTCTTGCCCATTATTGCTTGCCAATGGTCATTCCTAGGCATTAAAGGCTACAGAAGACCCTCTGTTTGGGCTGAGCCTTTGTTTAAGCAACAGTTAACTGGCTTTTCTATACTGTACTTCACATTTGTCCCTCATCTCATATTTTCTTATTTGATACTTCTGGTCCAAAGCTTGGTAACAACACTGTTTTTAAAAAACTCACTGGTTCCTGCCTATAGGTCAATACTGACCATCAGGTGCTTTTTAGCCCTTTTAGAATCTTCTATGTTCATATAGAAAGTAACTATCAGGATCCAGTCATCAAATATTTCTTAATACATACTTCTCTCTCTTAAGTGCATGAATACGTTTCACAGCTCTGCTCTTTTTTCTGCTTGACTCTCTTGTGAAACCCAGTTTTACGATGTGCATTGTGAATTATTGGTTCCTTCAAGAAACTGCTTCTACAACCAATGGCAGAGTTAAGAAGCCAAAGGTGTCATTAAAGTTAATAATCCTTTTAACCCACTTCAAACTCAGACTCATCTTTGGATGAAGTAAACAAATCCAAGGTTAAAAGCAAGTTAATGTGATTGGTTTAAAATACAAAATCCACCCTCTCAGTCATTTCCAAAATGGGGAGTAAACATCATGTGAATTTAAAACTTGCAGCTTTGTCAAGAGCTTTCTGTATCACTTCTTAAGATATTATTGAGAGACGCACAAAACAATATTTGTTAGATCAAAAGAATACAAATCTATTTCTCTTTCACCTCATAATTTCCAGGTGACTCATTTTACTCAAAAGCATTTTAAGTAGACTAAATATGCTGCTGCCATTTGATGGCTTAAAATCTTTGCCTAAGAAATCATGTGTTCAAATTATGTATAATCAGTATTGCAAACTATTCCACAGAACAAATTCATATATAAACAAAGGATTATGGCTTTACTGCAACATCGAGCAGGAAAAGATATGCATAAATAACTTTCATTATTTATTTTGATAATAATCAAGAGAATACATTAAATAATTTTTAAAAGAGTTTTGCTAAAAAAGACTGCATGGATCCCCCCCCCCTTCCCAGTGTTACAGACTAGTCTTGTACACCATAACCTACCAATAGTCACTCCTAATGGCTTTTGAACAATTAATGGATATACCAATCACATTCTGAACTTAATCACCAACACCAGAGAGAAGAAGCATGCAGGTGAATTCCCTTAAAATTCATGCCCTTCTTAATGACCATTGTAATAAACTAGATTCTATGTTAGATGGACTCCGACCTGATCCAGGAGGGTTTTTTATGTTCATAAGTCACAAATTCCCACCCAACTAAAGAGATAAGCACACACAAAAGCATAACCCCTGATCATGCAACTTTCAAAAGATCCACAAAAGACTGAAAACCTGTGCTACTAGTGTAGTATATTCAACAATACAGCAACTAAAATACACAATAAATGCATGCATTAACGTGATGCTACTGCAGATTTTCTAATTTAATCTTTTAAAAAGTTCACATGAAGCCTCATGTTTGGGTCACAATAGCCCACATTTCCATAGTTTATGGGAACCAGAGAAGTGACCCATTCTTTGTGCTTTTGCTGTTTTCAAGGATTATGAGTGATAATGCAATAATAATTAGATTTTCTAATTCTAAGTATTTAGTATTTTTCTCACTTCATTGTTGAATACATGATGGCATTAACACAACCCTTCCAAGCACCACCTGCCCAAACTATGTTCCAGTTCATTAAGTGGACAAATTACTGTCCGACATTTGCTAGCCCAGAAAGAAGTGGTCTAAACAGTAGCTAATCATGACTTGGAAGCTTTAAACAACTAGTTATGAAAGAGAAGAACCACTACACGTGGCTCCTGGCAGGAAATACTGACAATGCTTTGATCTCTAGTTGCTATGGGAAGAGTTGTGGTACTGTTGCTTGTCCATATGGTACTCTGGCATTAGATAAGCATAGCTCACAGAGACTTGGCTCTTTGCATTGTCTCTGTTGCAAAGTAGCATTAGCATAGCAGTTTCTGACCACATTCCAGATACTAAAACTTATTCCTAGATAGCTCGGATTATTATAGTCATATTACTTCAGCACAGTATTGACAAACACAGCAAATATTATAGACTTTTCCAGCCAACAGTTTCAAAGAGCTCTTTCCAAGCACACTTTCAAAGGAAGCGCACAAACATGTGTTCTCACACTCAAAGATACCCTAGAAATAAAATCAAGTGACCTGTAAGAGGTCAGCACACTTACCAAACCATGTGAAAGCTCGGGCAGAGGCGTCAGCATCCAAACTGGCCATTTCAAGCTACTGCAGCTTATCACAAACGTCTCAGGCTAAAGTGCAGCAATTTTTGACAATGTTTAGTAAGGGTGTTAGAGGCAACCAGGTTTAAATTAAACAAAAGCAGTGTTAGCAGAGTTATTAACATGATGCAGAGCATAATAAAGAGAATAATTAGATTCATTATAGTTTATGTTTTCCCTCTATTCGGCAAAATTTTATTTTTCTACACTATAATTTTCAATACATCTCACTGGTTGAAGTACCATTACCTACATTTACATAATGCCTGCTTACTGTTTTATAACAAGAATGCTGCCTGAAGTGACATTACATATTTCTTACTAAGCCTGATATTTTGTGTTTACAACAAAAGAGGAGGGGGTCCTCTATTCCTGTGAAATAAATTTCAGATCCAAATATAATGCATTTTTCTTTAGTTAATGAAACATATAATTGCTTTAAACTAAATTAACACAGTTATATCTATTTTCAGTGTATTGTACTGTAATACAGCTTTTGTGTTGGTTTCAAGCTTTTCATTCAGGAAACTATCAATACTTTCTTGTTGTTTCACTACCTCCAGGGTCACCATATGCCCAAGCACTGGAAGTAAGGCTTGAATAAGGCCAACATTTTCAAAATTCAAGAAACCAACTCATGGACTTCAACATCATCCATCAAGGTTAAAGTCAAGAAAAGCTTCCTAAATCCAACGGCACCAATTCCACTTTCAACCGAGGCGTCTCAAACTTAACTAGGGAAAAGAATAGCCCTTGAAGGGTTATGAGCAATGAAGGAGATGTAAACAGTAAGTTACCATCTCTAATGTGGGACATGGAAGACACTGCATAAGCTGAGAACTAGGGTGACATGATGCAAAGCAAACCTAAAGAGATGTGGTAGTATTGACAATGGTGAACAATGTGAATGAGGTGAAAGACAAGACTTTGAACATCTGTCAATCTGATGCAATTTGCCTGAACAGTGCAATATCAAGGACTTGTTTGAAGCAATTGACAGGGCTATTCAAGCTGCTGAATACTGAAAAAGTAGTGTTATGTAGTTTACGTATGCATACATTTTAGATGATTAGTTTTTCAAATTATATTTTAAATTTTAGTGCTTTGGACTCTGATAAATAAAACTCAAAAGCACTAAAACACTATATGACTTGCCCAGAACCAAGACATATGGACCTGGCAAACAAAAGCCAGTGGCTCCACTTTCCTTCTACACATAGGCTCTACATACTTGAGAACCTCATCTAAATGCATCCATTACAGAATAGTGATGGCTGTATTATTTGCTGTTTAGTAATTGCTCCAGTCTGTGCCAATTTAAAAAATTGGCCAAAGTGCCAAGTGTCTGAAAAGGAATATGGCTCATCTAAAAGACAATTAACAAGCCACTGCTTGTGCTACTTCAGTATAATCTTTAAAATGGTGGTGAACACCTCAAAACTCTTATCAATAGACAACATTTTTATATTAGCACAAGAAACCATATAATTAAGATATGGGTATATATTTATTCTGTATAACATTGGTGTTTACCAATGACACTGCACATACCATTCGAATCTCGCACTGGTGAAGATAAATTTATATCAACAAATATAGCTATCTAAGGTAAATCAAGTCTTGGGGGAGAAACTACTGATATTACAATACATGTGGACCTAAATTCAATAATTAATCCCAATAAGAAACTGAATAAATCCAAAGGAACTATAGGACATTGGTAAATCAACACTTAATAAGTTTCATTAATTCAATGGCTTCAAGCTACAACTTGGACAATAACTGATTTACACTATCAAGTACTGTATGGCAGTACAGTAACACCAAACTTGCAAATAGACACAATGTCACACTGTCTAGGATATGTCTGATACAGAACATGTTTATAAGCATAAATATTTTCTTAATTCATTCTGGGCTAAGCAGAGCAAGAAAGGTATCTGCCATGTGCTTTAGCAATGACTTTTTATTTACCATTCATAAAAAGATACTTTAAATGTATTCTATACTACAATCTATTTATCCATTAAACAAATCAAAGGCTCATGTTATGAAACATGTTGCAAAAGAACAGTAATAATATTTTAGTGTCAGAGATTACTCTGGGTTGAAAGGATTTTTAGGGGACACCTGAATGAGGCTCCTTTCATGTCCCAAGTGCAGCTCTTGGGTATCGGAACCCAACCTTCCAGCTCAGCGCCTTAACCACTAAGCCACCGAGGGAGCTACTGCAAAAAGAACAGGGATGCCCTTTGGAAATCTAATGATTGCTCAAGGCTATACTATACTGTATTGGTAATTTAAGAACATATTAATGTTTACTAGCTTGTCTTACACAATGGTGCATAAACTACTTCAATTTACAATGTGCTCGAAATGGCTTTATTTTGGAAATAATTTGAAGTAAGTCTGTCTAATCAAATATGTGACAGCCATCTATCAATAGAAAAGATTTCCAAACACAAAAGCAAACGGTTTTGGGATTTGGTTCAAGTCAACTGTTGGGACATCACTATTAATGTAGCAAAGGGCAAGAGTAATGTAGGCTGGTTTTATTTTCTCCCACAAGGATCTTCTAAAAGGTTTGTACAAGACTTGATGTGTTCCTATGGCCAAGTAATTTCCAAAGGGGGGAAAAATAGGTTGCTCAACACATGCAACAGAATATGCAAGATACTGAAGCTCAAGACATTCTCTGCCATTATTTCTTGTAAGATTTTTTATTAGTGATGTTTATATCAGACGCATGAAAAGAAATGTGAACAAGCAACAGCAGTGTTTGCATCTTCGGTGTCAGCCAGAGCTGTTGCCTCCTTTTTGAGTGACTTGTGAAGCTGCCAGATGGATCAAGCAACCCAAAAATAGCCGCAAGAAGCCAAGCCAGGGGGAAAGGGTTTTCATGGGCCAGGAGTAGTGGAAGTGGAGTAAGAGAAAGTAAGACAGTGAAATGGAAAACGAAAATTTGAGTGGGAAGGTGAGGAGAGACCCTTCCACACCCGAAGGGGTAAAAGAGGAAGTAAAGAAGGTTAGGAGAAAACATTGGGTTTTTTTTTTAAGTAATAGGTATAGGTCAAAATCCCCCTTGCTCGAAAGCCAATTGTATCCAACTCTAGGGGTCAGTGCTCATTTCTGTTTACAGCCAAAGAACCAGTACTGTCTGCGCCTGTAGATGCTTCCATGGTTATGTGGCAGGCAGGAATGCAGTTACCTTTCCTGCCAAAGCAGTACCTATTTATCACCTTGCAATTTTTCCGCTTTCAAATTGCTAGGTTGTCAGATGTGGCAGATGGACTGCCAAAGAGCCAGCGCTGTCTGTGTCTGCAGACGTTTCCATGGACATGCGGCAGGTATGCCTAGATACTGAGTGCATGGAACGCTGTTTACCTTCCCACCAAAGTGGTACCTATTTATCCACCTGCAATGTCTTACTTTCGAACTGCTAGGTTGGCAGGAGCTGGGGACGGAGACAGGAGCTCAACTCCGTCATGCAGTACTTGCGTCTCAAACCCCGACCTTCCAGTCTCCAAGCCCAGCGTCTTAACCACTTGAGCCACTGCAGTTTTTTGCAGACAAACAAACA
Source organism: Furcifer pardalis (assembly GCA_030440675.1). NCBI lineage: Eukaryota > Metazoa > Chordata > Lepidosauria > Squamata > Chamaeleonidae > Furcifer > Furcifer pardalis. Next base: position 107,947,031 of record CP126892.1, on the reverse strand, counting down.
AAATCCCAACGGCATGATATTATTATTATTATTATTATTATTATTATTATTATTATTATTATTATTATTATTAGGTAAAGGTTTCCCTTGCTCGAAAGCCAGTCGAATCCGACTCTAGGGGTCAGTGCTCATCTCTGTTCCTAAGCCGAAGAGCCAGCGCTGTCTGCTTCTGCAGACGTTTCTGCAGACGCTGTTACCTTCCCACCGAAGTGGTCCCTATTTATCTACTTGCAATTTCTTGCTTTCGAATTGCTAGGTTGGCAGGAGATTATTATTATTATTATTATTATTATTATTATTATTATTATTATTATTATTATTATTATTATTATTATTATTATTATTATTATTAGGTAAAGGTTTCCCTTGCTCGAAAGCCAGTCGAATCCGACTCTAGGGGTCAGTGCTCATCTGTTTCTAAGCCGAAGAGCCAGCCCTGTCTGCTTCTGCAGACGTTTCCATGGGCATGTGGCAGGCATGACTAGACACCGGAGCGCATGGAATGCTGTTACCTTCCCACCGAAGTGGTCCCTATTTATCTACTTGCAATTTCTTGCTTTCGAATTGCTAGGTTGGCAGGAGATTATTATTATTATTATTATTATTATTATTATTATTATTATTATTATTATTATTATTATTATTATCATCATCATCATCATCATCATCATCCTCAAAGACTTGCTTTTTTTTAAAAAAAGAGACAGTTTAAAGTTGTTGTCTTTTTAAAAAACCCAACTCCCATTTCCTTTTACCTCAGGCGACGGGAGGGAGGAAAAAGCGGGGGGGGGGGGGGAAGCAGCAGCCGTGAAGGGGAAAAAAGAGTGAGGTCAGACCTGAACGCTTAGTACGGGCCCTCAGCTCCAACATTTTCCAACTCACGTCGACCATAGCAGACGCCATCGGGCCTAGTAGAAAGAAGGGGCGAGTCACGAGTGGTGGGGGGAACCACCGACTTCTCTGAGGTAAAAGCTTAAATTCCAAGACTGGCCGGCCGTTGCTAGGCCCCGCCGTAAAGCAAGCGCGCGGGGGGGGAGAGGGAAGGCACGGCGGAGCGCGACGCCGTAAAGCGAACCCGGAAGTCTGTGAGGGGATTGTGACAGGAGAGGAGGCGGCGGCTGAGGGGGAAGCCGGGCTTCTTCTTCTTCTTCTTCTTTTCCCGCCCTTTTTTTTTCTGAGGTGGGGGTCCTGGTGAGGGATGTGGGGGAGGCCCCCGAGTGTTGTTGCTGTGGTCGTTGTGGTTGTGAGGGCCTCGCCGGCGCCATGGGCCTCTTTCTCTTCCTCCTCCTGCTGAGGCTGGGTTGGGCCCTCCAGAATGTCACCCCTCAGCTTTTCGGGGCGCAGGCCTTCGGGACGCTGGCCGCCTTCGGGGACTTCAACTCCGACAAGCAGACGGACCTCTTCGTGCTGAGGGGAGGTAAGAGGGGGGGAACAGGCTCGGAGGAGGCCTGGCCTCCCTGTGGGTGTTCGGTGTGTTCATTTCCCTCTTAGTCCCTCTTTGCAGCCAAAGGGATGAAGAGTTCTGTCACATCTTGAAGCCTGATGAGGGCTGCTATGGCCTAAAACAGGGATTCTCAACCTACGGGCCGGATGTGGGCCGCGGCACCATTTTATATGCCCACCTCCACCGTGTGGTGGAGGCAGGGCAAAATGGCTGTCCAGGCCCTGGAGCTGTCTGAGGGAGGGTGACCCAGCCCCCGGGCTTTAAAACAGTGATGCCCAAACTAGGGGCCGGGTGCGGGCTCCCCGACGCCAATTCATCCGTCCCACAAAGCCCTCGTCGCTCCTGGAAGCAGAAGTAAAACGCGCCCGCCCCCGACGCCAATTCATCCGTCCCACGAAGCCCTCATCGCTCCTGGAAGCGGAAGTAAAACGCGCCCGCCCCCGACGCCAATTCATCCGTCCCACGAAGCCCTCGTCGCTCCTGGAAGCGGAAGTAAAACGCGCCCGCCCCCGACGCCAATTCATCCGTCCCACGAAGCCCTCGTCGCTCCTGGAAGCGGAAGTAAAACGCGCCCGCCCCCGATGCCAATTCATCCGTCCCACGAAGCCCTCGTCGCTCCTGGAAGCGGAAGTAAAACGCGCCCGTACGGGCGCGTTTTACTTCCGCTTCCAGGAGCAACGAGGACTTCGTGGGACGGATGAATTGGCGTCCGGGGCTGCACCCAGCCCCCGGGCCTTAGTAACCAGCTCCCTGAACCACATGATTGGCAGACAGCCCAAAAAGTTTGGGCACCCCTGCTTTAAAAATGTACTTTATTTTTATATTGTATCCTATTATTGAAACTATGTTATGTATATGTAACTGGAACTGTACCCTGTAACCTTATTTTGCAGTGTCGTTTTGTTTTGTTGCACTGCTTACTGTATTGTTATATTTATTCCATTATACTGTATGATTTTTGATTATGTTTATTACCTCTGATTGTCTGATATGTATGGTTTCTGTAAACCGCCCTGAGTCGGTTGCACCAAGTAGGGCGGTATACAAATCGAATAAATGAAATGAAATGAAATGAGAACTCCTGGCCTAAACTCTCAAGGCTGCTTCGTTGGGTTGGCCCGAAATGGCACCCCAAGTGTCAACAGGTTGTTCCCAGAGATGGGAAGCTTAATAGAAAAAAAAAAGGTTCACAGTTAGGAAATGCTTATTTAGACCAGAGGTTCTCAATGTTTTCAATCCGTGGGCCAGGCCACGCCCCCTCAGACAGCTGAGCGATCCAGACTGATGGTTCCTTGCCATACACGCTGCTGTAAAATGCTGCCGTAAAACACACCCACGGCTGTCCTAAATGCATTTACAACAGCTGCAGGTACGTTTATGGCTGTTGTGTTGTAGATGTGTTTACAACAGCCGCGGGTGCATTTACGGCTGTTGTAAATGCGTCCGTTTCTGGTGGTGATGGCAAGGCGGGCCACGTGAAATGGTGCCATGGGCCAACCTGCAGGCCATAGGTTGAGAACCCCTGACTTAGACAGTATTTATTTATTTATTTAGATTTATATTGCCTCCCACTCGCCGAGGCGACTCAGGGCGGCTTACAGTCAAAACAACAATAGTACAATAAAAATTATAAAATGCAACCACATAAAACAACCAAACCAGCCATTTAGGCTTAAATAGAGTTTGTCACCCACTTTGGGGTGCCTTCTCAAGCAGACCAAGTCGGAGACCCAACCCTGCAATGTTTGGGTCCATTTTTGGCCTAGTGGGAAAGAAATGGAGCAGTTCGAAAGCAAGAGGTTGCAAGTAGATAAATAAGTACTCCTTGGGTGGGAAAGGTAATAATGTTCTGGGTGCTCTGGTGTCTAGTCATGCCTGCCATATGGCCATGGAAACGTCTGCAGATGCAGAAATCCCTGGCTCTTTTGCAGTAAATGTAGATGAGCAGCAGCCCCTAGAGACCAGCATTCTAGCAAGGGAGACGTTTACCTTTACTACTGTACTGTGCCTTGATCAGAAAGATTGATTTATTGCTTTTACTGCCTCTTTAGGATCTGGTGGAAATGAAAAGTAAGTATCAATGCTTTGTGTCACCTACAAAGCATTGATTCCACAGTGAGATTCTGAGATTACCTCCTATTTACACATTGAATAGCATGGGAAGAAAAGAATAAACAATGTGTAACTTGAAACGATGTAACCACCATCTTCTATAATATTATCTGATTGTAAATTTCAGTTCATCTATCTTTTTGTGTTTTTCAGATAGTGAATTAAATATTTTCCTGGCAGACCAAAAAGAGCCCTATTTTAAACCCAAAGTCAAGTTACTATTAACGTAAGTATGTTGTTTTAATGCATTGGGACCCCGCTGTTTGTTTTAACTAATTTTACTGGCAAACTGTTACTGAAAACTGGAGAATAGTAGCTAGTAGGGATTAATGGTATCACATCACATTCAGAATTTGGAAGAGCAATCTTAAAACTGTTGGTTCAAGATAGGTCTTACTTTTGAACGTGAGTAGTGTCTGAGTTTATATTTTCACCATTCAGATTTCCAGTATGTATTAAGGTATGTGTTATATAAATGGCAGCTTGAGTCTGACCCACTTTTTATGCATGCAATGGCTGTCAAGGTTTTATCGCATTTATCCTTTTCAACAAAAGAAAAAGTAGATATGACCCTGGGGAAAAATCCAGCTATAAAGGCACTAAAGACATGACTCTGTCTAGATAACTCAGGTATTTGGCTACTGGAGCCAAAGGATGATTTAGTGTTCAGGGTTTTTTTTTTCATTAGAGCAGGATATAAAGTAATGGTGAAGTTATAGATATTCTGTTTGTAGTGTCACTTTGTTTATGTCAATATAACTTTCCCCCGTTTAATTTTAGAAATGTTGTGATAACCAGTGTGGTTCCTGGTGATTATGACGGTGATTCAGAAATGGATGTCCTTCTGACAACTCGTCCGCTAAACCAACCCAGTGCTGATCTAAGTGTTATAATATTTTTTGGAAAAAATCAAACATTAGGTAGGCCGCATTGATCTTTTAAAAATAGAAATAGTCCATAAAGATGGTTAGCTGTACCCCTCTGTGTGTGTGTTGGGAATACGTTACTGGGATTGTTTCTGTTGCTCCTATTCCTGATTCCTATTTGTTCAAATGTCCACAAATCTACACATGTTAAGGAGGGCCAAATTTTTCACAACAGGGTTTTACAGGCACTAAATACTGATTTAGTCTACAGTTGAAACCCAGAAAAATTGCTGCCTACCACCATAAACAGTACTGAACTAAGTAGCTAAATAATCTGGCTTGGTGTAATACAGTGGTGGCTAACCTTGGCTCTCCAGATGTTCTTAAACTTCAATTCCCAGAAGCCCCGATCAGCAGGAGTCCTGACTTGGGGTTCTGGGAATTGGTCCACGAACAGCTGGAGTGCCAAGGTTTGCCATCACTGGTATATAGTAAAGCTCCTTTACACGTGATCCCAGCCTTCTTTATTTCTTATATATGTGCCATTATATTGAAATTATGCAGCTATCTTAAATGTTTGGGATTTAAATGTGCAGCAATGGGGGAAGGAAGAGATCAAAAAACATAACCTCATTTCCGCTCATGTATTCATTTATGTACAAATGAACTTATGGATAGAATTAGAGCGAGACGCAATAATGTGTCTCCTGTGTCCCTTTCCACCTTGCTGGCCCATTGATTGTTGGGGCAAATGAGGATGGGTTAAGCCGTGGATCTGTGGCCTGAAATGGGCATGGTTACGTGAATGTTAATATTTCCCTTCCCTCTTCTTCTTGGATGGGCTTGGGCAAGCATCTGTATCTCCATTTATTTTACTTTGTTGTTCTTCTTCTGGGCCTAGGCCAGACATGAAACTGCCAAAATGAAGGCACCTTTTGGTGAGTTCATTCTGCAGTTCCTTCCACCTGACCTAGTGTGAGAAAGATTAGCTGGCAACACAAGGTTGCCATTACCAGGGTACATCCGAATGTGGTTGAAAAATACCACCATCTTTGAGGAGGCTCTTTCTGTGTACCCTGTTTTACTTTGTAATATCTTACAGGGTTCATCTAAAATAGGGGTTCCCAACCTTTTTACGCCATAGACCACACACGTTAGATGGCTGGACTGGTGGTTTCCCGTGGCATAAATGCTGCCATAAAACGCACCTGCAGCTATCGTAAACACAATTTAAACAGTTGTGGGTGCATTTACAGCTGTCATAAATGTGTCTACTTCCAGTGCAGTGGTGGCAATGACACAAGCCACATGAAATGGTGCCGCAAGTCAGGTGCAAACCCAAGCCTTTTGATTGAACAATCACACCATACCATATTTTCTTGAAACACATAGATAAACAAGAAAATAAATGCCTTTTAATTTTCTTTGTTTTCAGATATAAATCATAAATATGTATTAAACAGGACATTTCATGATGAACCACTAATCATGGAGTAAGTATACATATCTCTTGTTATGGGAAAAATTCATACACTGCACTGTGGCAAACCAGGAGTAGTGATTGTTTAAAATATAGCAGGGGTTATTTAGCCAGATGGTTTTTCAGATTTTTAGCTTTGAAAGACTTTTTTCTATCTGCAGATAATTACATGCTGCTGTTGTTTTAAAAAAAAAGATTATTGGCATTTCAGTGCTTGCAGTGTATAATTGTGATTTAGTCTATTTAATATGCTGGCATATTGACACTAAGGACTGTGGTGGCGTATGGTTAAGACACTGAACTTGATGGCTGGAAGGTCAGCAAGTCAGTAGTTCAAGACACAAGTGTTGCATGACAGAGTGAGCCCCCATCTCTGTCCCAACTCCTGCCAACCTAGCAATTCAAAAGCAAGAAGTTACAAGTAGATAAATAGGTACCATTTTGATGGGAAGGTACCAGCATTCTGTGCACTCCGGTGTCTAGGCATGTCTGCCACATGTCCACAGAAATATCTGCAGACGCAGACAGCACTGGCTCTTTGGCTATAAATGGAGATGAGCACCAAACCCTAGAGTCGGATACAACTGGCTTTTGAGCAAGAGCAACTTTGACCTTTATCATATTGACACTACCACTTCACTGATCATTTGTTTTTGTTGTGGTTTTATTTTTATTTTTATTTTTGTGGCTGCAGCTTCAATGGTGACTTAGTTCCTGATGTATTTGGAGTTACAAATGAATCAGATAAGCCACAAGTCCTAGTTGGCAGGTAGGCAAAATTCACATATTAATGTTTGAGAACATGCATTGTTATAAGTGCTTGTGTTACAAAACTGATGCCGTAAATCCTTCTGCTGCTGAGAATTTTCATTTACTTTGCATATGTGTTGGCAGCTTGCTTGTACTAACCTAGGATGTGGATTTTTGTTACTTCACACATGTTAATCTTCATGATGGCAAAAATGTATTGGAGGAGAGAGAGAATTAATTATGGCCTCTTTCTCTTTCCCCTAATTTGATTCCATTTGCTTCTTGTTCACTTGAATTATGGCTTTAGCATTTCATGGACACTGAATGCTGATCATGATTATTGCAACCCAGCCTAATGAAGACCCATTTGGGGTTGAAACTTATTTACATTTGTTATTTTTTTAGTGGTCTAACAAATGTATCACCCATGCTTGACTTTGGGTTCTGTATTTTATAAAGAGTATAGTAACTATGGCTGATGCTCTAACATTAACCATGATTGATACCAGTTCTCTTTCCAAGCAGGATACAGTATTTGTTTTTTTTGTTGTTCAGTCGCACAGTCGATTCCGACCCTCTGCGACCCCATGGACCACTGACCGCCAGGCACTCCTGTCCTCCACCATCCCCCTCAACTCGCTCAGCTCTGTGCCCATTGTCTCCACGATACCATCTAGCCATCTCATCTTGGGCCGTCCCCTTCTTCTTTTGCCCTCGACCCTTCCAAGCATCAAAGCTTTCTCAAGTGAATCCTCTCTTCTCATTTGATGTCCAAAGTACTTTAGCCTCATCTTTATTATTTGACCTTCTAAGGAACAGTCAGGGATGATCTCTTCTAAGATTGACCTATTTGTTCTCCTCGCTGTCCATGGGACTCTCAAAACTCTCCTCCAACACCACATCTCAAAGGCGTCTATTCTTCTCCGTTCAGCTTTCCTAATGGTCCAACTCTCGCAACCATACATTGCAACAGGGAATACCATTGCCTTGACTATGCGAATTTTTGTTTTCAATGTGATGTCTCTACTTTTCACTATGCTCCCCAGGTTTCTCATCGCTTGCCTCCCAAGAATCAGTCGCCTTTTTATTTCATGGCTGCAATCACCATCTGCAGTGAGCTTAGATCCTAAGAAAGTAAAATCTGTCACTGCTTCTACTTCTTCCCCATCTATTTTCCAGGGACTGATAGGGCCTGTTGCCATTATCTTGGTTTTCTTGATATTGAGTCTCAAGCCAGCTTTTTCACTTTCTTCTTTCAACCTAATTAGGAGCTTCTTTAGGTCCTCCTCACTTTCTGCCATGAGGGTGGTATCATCTGCATATCTCAAATTGTTGATGTTTCTTCCAGCAATTTTGATCCCAAATTGTGATTCCTCCATTCCTGCATTGCGCATTATGTGCTCTGTGTATAAATTGAATAAGCATGGTGACAAAATGCAGCCTTGTCTTACTCCTTTTCCTATTCCAAACCACTCCGTCATTCCATTTTCTGTCCTAACTGTTGCTTCTTGATTCATGTACAGATTTCTCATGAGGCATATGAGGTGTTCTGGTATTCCCATCTCCTTAATTATTTGCCACATTTTGTTGTGGTCGACACAATCAAAAGCCTTCGTGTAATCAATGAAACAGAAGTAGACTTGTTTCTGATATTCCTTTGTTTTTTCCATGATCCATCTTATGTTGGCGATGTGATCTCTAGTCCCCCTGCCTCTTCTGAAACCCGCCTGCACTTCTGGTAATTCTCTCTCCACGTACTGTTGCAGTCTATCCTGTATTATCTTGAGCATCACCTTGCTAGCGTGAGGGATGAGCGCAATTGTTCGATAATTTGAACATTCTTTGGCATTACCCTTTTTGGGGAGTGGAACGTATACAGATCTTTTCCAATCCTGTGGCCATTGTTTTGTTTTCCAAATCTGCTGGCATATAGAATGCAATAATTTGATTCCATCATCTTGTAGTGCTTTGAAAAGTTCAACTTGGATACCATCAACTCCACTGGCTTTGTTGTTTGCAGTGTTTTTTAGGGCCTTTCTGACTTCACTCTCTAGAATGTCTGGCTCATGTTCAATGTTCTCATCATTGTGATTATCAGGGGTGTTGAGGTCCTTTTTGTATAGTTCCTCTGTGTACTCTTTCCATCTTTTCTTAATCTCTTCTGCATCTGCTAACTCCTTGCCATCTTTGTCTTTTATCATGGTCATTTTCGCTTTAAATGTTCCCTTGAGTTCCCCAATTTTTTTGAAAAGATCTCTAGTCCTACCCCTGATATTGTTTTCCTCTATTTCTGTGCACTGTTCGTTCAGGTACGTTTCCTTATCTCTCCTTGCTTTTCTTTGAAATTCTGTATTCAAGTGATTGTATTTTTTCCTTTCTCCTTGGCATTTTGCATTCCTTCTGTCCTCCGCTATTTTAAGAGCCTCCTCGGATAACCACTTAGCTTTCTTACGCTTCTTTTCTTTTGGTATGGTTTTTCTTGCTGCCTCCTGCATGATATCCCGCATCTCTGTCCATAATTCTTCTGGCACTCTGTCTATCTGGTCCAAGCCATTAATTATAGGAAGAGGAAATATATAACATAAATTATGGTGAACGGTGACACAGATGTAACAATCGATTACTGGAAACAAAGAAAGAAACATTTTCTGCTGTTTCCCACTATATAGTCCTGCATAATAGATGGATACATCAAAATGACCTCCGTTTCAGATCCTTGTAGATGTGTGTTCCTACTTTGGAAGCCAATTGGCCATTATGTTGATTTCCATCCAGGAAAGTGAAATTATGTGTCTCTACCAAAGTCTTTTGGGCTCAAGGATCTTTTCTTGGGAAGTTGTAGAATCTGTTGCTAATGTGCAGTTTTAGGTAGTTTAAATTGCTTTTAAAAAATTCATATTTTATTGTTTTAACTAAAGATCACCCCCATTTCCATGGGTTCAGTTATTAATGTGTCTAAAACTATTCACTAAAAAAAATCCTGAAACACACAATACAGTGCTGTATATATGTACAGTAATACCTCGGATAACGCTAAGACTTGGTTCCACAAGTCTTGGTGTTATCCGATTTTTAGTGTTATCCGATACATGTTAAAATCCTATGGGATGTATCGGATAACGTTAAAGCTCCATAGAGATACATTGTAACCGCACAAGCTTTAGCAGTTGTTATCCGATACATCCCATAGGACCTTAATGTTATTCGATCCAATTCTCCCTCCCAGATTGCTTAACGTTATGTGATTTTAGCGTTATCCGAGGTAAACGTTATCCGAGGTATTATTGTATTTCTATGGTGCATTACCAGACCTGGCCACGAATGGCCACTATCTGCAATCTAAAATATAGGGCTTGCTATTATCCACAGTTTCAGGTATCTGAGATGGACCCTGGAATTTATCCCCAGCGGATAAGAAGGGCGACCTGTAGTCAGATTGTTTATATATTTTAAGCTGTTCAGAACTGATTTTGTTGTACCCCTCTCTGAGATCTCATTCTCTTTCAGTGCTGTTATCTCCAAGCATGCACTTTCATTCCACCCCATAAGCCAGAGACTCATTTCAGCTTCAGAATCATACCCCTTACACAATCATATTCTCTTTCTTACACAAAGACACATACATGCACACACTCATGCATTTCCTCCTAGTTTTACCCTTCCTCACAACCGCAACGACAATGACGACAGTTTATCTCGTGTGAAACGCTGTTCACTATTTAGTCTTTTTATAAAAAATTTCTATCTGAAGTTACAAGTTGTATCTTTGTGTGTGCATAAAACCAACAATTCTAAAATATGAATGAATGAATATTTATTAATTGATTAGTCTTACGGCCTTATCAATAACATAAGAGTTTAAAATCTGTACAATGGAAAGAAGTGCAATAAAATACAATAAAAATACAGTAAAAATACAATAAATACAATATAAAATATGATAGTTATAAGAGGCATCCCGTCTTATCTTCTAATCCAAATGGACTTTTCCACCTACATATTTCTTAAACACTTTTATTAGAAATCTTATTTGTAAACAACTGCAGGGCTCTTAATTGTGGCCTACTTTTAAGTCAGTGAAATTATACTTGATTAATCTTGATCTGTTGATGTTGGAAAAATAACATGGACAGGTGACATGGCCTTGAGTTGACTGCAGTGTAAAACCAGGTGCTTTGGCAAATGCTTTAGGTTTTCATGTACTGTAATCAGTGGCAGTGCTTATCCAAGAGGAAAAGAAATAGTTTGTTGTGAAGTGTTTTCCTCTTCCCTAGGGCTCCTTCCCTTTTGTGTCAAGAGAAGCACATTAGACCTAGAGGAATCAATCAGATTATTTTGCTGTTTCCATAGAAACAGTACATCAGTTTTTCTAACTTGTGTCCTCTAGGCACTTAAATGTTTTAATTAAGGAAACCTGCTTGTATCCTTCATAACTAAGTGCGCCATCCTTAAATATAAGGGTAAAGGGTTCCATTATTTAGGTAAATTACCTAGTAATTGAAGATACTTATACTTAAATAGCTAGATTATAGTCATTTAGACTCTGTTACTAGGAAGTGGTTTCTTCTTGTCAGAAAATATGTTTATTGTGCCCCTTTTGACAAGGCTAATTATTTTGTATTTGTAGGAATAGAAACAATGTTTTGATCTTTAAACCATTTCAAGTGTCTGGAGGAGGGGAGCTGTCTTCCTTTCTGAGTAGATATTTTCTGTAGTTTTCTGGCCATTAATCTTCATATTTTTTTAAAAAAAATCAAGATGACTTCCATTTAAATCTGTGATTTAGGGAACAGAGCCTGCATATTCCTCAAAGGTGCCCATGTGGGAGGAGAATCAGTTGATCATCTATCATAGAAAAACAACATTTTGGTGCTGTATTTTAAAAACAGGCCGTTGATTTGCAGTTTTGGAATGGGAATTCGCTGTTGCCTAAATGTAATAACACAATGCACTGGGGATTGACTCTGAAGAAGTGAAAGTTAAATTCTGAAGCATCAAATAGGCATCGAGCTGAGTTACAAATAAGACTTTGAGGGCATAAGCATCTTAAGCCCAAATCTTCTTAAAGAATACTTAATCACTGGATGATCTGGTCAGAAGCTCAGAACAGTCAAAGGCAATACTAATTAAATGTGTTTAAGAAGCAGTTTAGAAGCAGGGGAGTCCCCAACCACTGCCACCTAATTAAAAAAAAATTAGTCTTTCTTAGGAATCTAGTTTATTAGAAAGTGCTAGCTTCATCAAGAACACCTGTTATGCCTTTCAAGTGTAATAGAAAATGCCATCACCACCCATTTTTACATTCTCCTGGCAAACAGAACTGTCCTATTTTCTTTTGTCTCTTGTGCTTCTGCTAAAATTTAATCATCTAAAATCAACTGGAAGTTTTTGGACATGCAAGGATTATGTATGTAAACATAAAGAAAATAAATACATTGACTCCTATTCATTCAGTGACATAGTGATGCAAAATAAATTATATGTACATGACTTAATATTTTTACAACTAATGTCTAACAATTTTATTTCTTAGGAATTTATCTTGGCAACCTGCCTTGGATACACAGGAGAAAATGTATAAACCCCATTCTCATGCATTCATTGATCTCAGTAATGATTTCACTGCAGGTAAATTCATAATTTTGATGTTATTTTAAACTCTGTGTTGCAAGTTTATGAATAAATAAGGTATTGAGTACAGGTTACCTCCCATATCTGTGGATTGATATCTTCCATAGATGTCAGAAACCTTGGAAAGCAACAAACCCTGTATTTTAGCACACATACTGAGTCAGATGAGCAGAGCTGGGGGTGGAAATGCTTTCACCAATCTTCACGTGTGCTCAAGAAATGGCTCCCCTCTAAATATCTTTCATTAAAACACCTTTCTTTAGCAACATTACATTGTATATAGCAGGTTCTACTGGCCAGTAATACACCTTGAAAATACAAATATTTTATGTATTTCAGGGATTTTCCACTGAATATTTTTGGCCTGTGGATAAGTGAAACCAAACCTGCAGATATGGGGGGGGGGGCTGTATTAAATAGTTATGGGTGGATTGCAGCTATCTTGGGCTAAGTGTTGTTCAATAATACAATATTTTCCTTAGATATTTTAGAATGGACTTGTCTTTTGTATCTGGTAGGAGTTGTATTAGCAAAACCTGTCTTAGACCAGAGATGAGCTAAATGCTTATCTCCAGAAATGTTATGAGATTGCATAGGCAGTGGTGATGAATGTTAGGAATTGCAATCTAGCCATATCTGCTAGATTGCTATGCGGAGTATTGTTGAAAGGTGGTGTGTCACCATTTGCTATAGTTACCTTAATTTGAAGACAGGCCAGATAGCTCAGTGGTAAGCATTCACCTCTCAAGTTCACTATCAGTTATTTCCAGGCAGGAGTAAGAGATTCTGCCAGTCCATGACAATCAATAGCAAGAGCAATTACACCTCTATACTGACCCATAACACTTAGTGTACCTCTGGGCGGTCCATAAGTTAATTAGCATTTTGACCATCATGTGTTCTGACCATCATATTGCATTGGCTCTAAGAGACTTTTTGTAGCTTCTTAATTAAAAGGCTGTAAGGCAAGGCAAGATCTTGATGGAAAACTTTGCTGTGTCCCTTTGTACTGTGTGATCAGCTGTGCACTCCTTTTGTTGTCTATCTGGCTACACACCTCTGTCAGTGTTTCAATTATGGGGCCAATAAAGACTCTTGTATTAACAGCAGTTTTTGATGCCAAGCAAAGATTTTATCATTCAAAAACCTGTTTGTTGATTTTATGTTTTCCTTTATTGTATTTGTCTGTTTTATCTATTAACCATTATTATTTGAAGTGCCTGTTTGATTGTAGATTGGTGAAACGATGCTGTAAATAATTTTAAATAAGCTTCTTTGAGTTATACATCTTTGGATGTTGTTACACTATAATACTGGGGCAAAGGGGGTGATCCAGAGGCTTCAAGGAATAGGAGGTGTTTGAGGAAGGATTGAAAGCAAACTAGATTTTTATATATATAATTAAAAATAACCTCAAAAGTATACATGAAGATAAATTAGAAGGGACAGGAAAGATTCGTATCCTGCATGTAGAGAAGGAGATATTTATTTTCTACAACAGATGTAGCAAAACAGTGGAGCCAGCTAAACTATTTTTGACAGTTGTATCGTTATAAACAGCTTCACAGATTTAAAGTATGTCTCTTGCCTGAACAGCTCTGCCGAGTTTGGTTTATACCTAATCTGTTTTCAAACTGCTGTTGCATTACCCTTCCCCAGTAGAAGCTGTCATTCCAAAATGTGAAGAACTCTGCAACTATTTTCATGTAGCCAAAGGGATTTTGGACTCCAGTCTGTCCTGTAGTAGACTTTCAACACCTGCTTAAAAAATTGTATTCTAAGAATAATGTATTTCAACTAAGCGTTCAGTCACACAGTTGAGTCTGACCCTTTGTGACTCTATGGACCAAAGCACGCCAAGCTCCCTTGTCCTCTGCCATCCTGCGGAGTCTACCCATATCTACACCCACTGCATCAACGATGCTGTCTAACCATCTCAACATCTGCCTTCCCCTTCTCCTTTTGCCTTTGATCTTTCATAGCATTAGGGTTTTCTCCAGTGAGTCCTCTCTTCTCATTTGGTGGTCAAAGTACCTGAGCTTTAGCTTTAGTACTTGTCATTCTAAGGAACAGTCAAGGTTGATATCCTTTAGGATTGACCAGTTTGATCTCCTTGTAGTTCAGGGAAAACTCAAAAGTCTTCTCCAGCACCACAGTTCAAAGGTCCACCTAAGTACAGATACTGGCTAGCCCCTATTCCAGTGATGGCGAACCTTTTAAAGACTGAGTGCCCAAACTGCAACCCAAAACCAATTTATTTATCACTAAGTGCCAACACAGCAACAGAGGAGGGAGGAAATGCTCCCATTGGGCTGCTAGGCAAAGGAACAGGGCGATCTCTGTGAAGGGGGGATAGGAGAAAGTGCTCCCATTGGGCTGCTGGGCAGAAGGGCGAGACAAACTCTGTTGGGGGCGACCACATAGGTGCCCACAGAGAGGGCTCTAAGTGCCACCTCTGGCACGTGTGTGATAGGTTCACCACTACTGCCCTAGTCTGTCCACCCAGTATTTATAGGGAATCTCTTGAAGAACTGTGTGTTTTATTTACAGGCATGGGTATTCCTAAACATTGGGCTGAATCTTAATTCTAATCCATTTCTGGTTAACAGCCTAAAAGTTCTCACTATCTTTAAAATACATGTACAACTAGAGCAAAAAAAATATTTATCTAATCTGTCTCAGATGTTGAGTTTTTCTCATGTCTCTGGCTCCTGGTGAGTTCTAATCTTGTTGCAAACGTAGATTTATTATTTCAAGAAATATTCCTTGCCTTGAAAACATCATTATCAGCGGAATTAATTGCCTTGACTTGAGTAATATATTTCTGTGTATTGCTGTAACAAATTTACAAGGCATTCTAAGTGAAGTTGGAGAACATGATAAACACAAAATGTGAAAACAACTGTGTCAAAATATATAGTAGCTACTCTATCTTTGTGGGTGCATAAGCACTGCAGTTTAAAAAAAGAGGGATCCATACAGATAACAATGATGAAAGCTCTTTGTGCGAAATGCACTTTTGGAAGGCTGCCTATGTTTTCTTGGCACCACTGTTATCAGCTCCTCGATCAGCTCCTTTTTTGTCTGAGAACACTTGTGAATTATGCCTACAATTTACAGTTCATTCTTATCTCTCTAGGTTTTTACGACATCTTTCTATAGCATTGAAACAATTTTGTTTTGTACTAACTGTGAATTTGTTAAATAGAAAAGGGAAAGGTAGAATACTATATTAAATTTAAAAAGTGTATTCAGTTGAAAATAACCATAGATTTGAAAGTTGCACACCATTATTATCAGGAAAAACATTTGAAAGAGTAAGCATATTAATTCACTAAAATGAAAATGATTACTTACTTAAAAGAACTTAGTTATTAGACAGCAATGGAGAGGAATAAATGCAGGTGTCTATACTTTTCTGCATTTGTTTTAGTATTCTCTTTCTTCACCTTTTGCATAGCTGTTTACAAATCTTGATCTCTTAAGTACATATTTACTTAATTGGTTGATCTGTGTTTTACATGTCAGTTTGATGTGGTAAATCGAAATATCATCTCCCACTGTTTCCGATCCCATGGCAGTCTCACCCAGGGCCTTGGGAATTTTGCCCTGAACTAGTCTTCCCATCTGGTTGCTGGCCTTCCTAGTGCTATCCACTCTGTGATAGCTTTCATCAGGGGTCCCCAACCTTTTCAAGCCTGGGGCCGGGTCACACTCTTTCAGTCACCTTTGAGGGCCGGATGGCCATTTTGAATGGGGGGGGGAGGTTTTTGACCATTTTGTCCCAACAGCTTCAAAAGGGCGGCCATTTTGTTTTTCAAATTTCCTTGGAAGGGTGGGGACACATGAAATGGTGCTGTGGGCCAAATCCAGCCTTAGGTTGGGAGTCCCTGGCTTTCATCCACCTGCTATCTTGGAAGCAGCACATATGTCCGACCCATCGATACCTTACAATCTTAAGGTTTAAGATTCTAACCTAGAGTTTGACTGTCCTCCAAAACATGTAAGGAAGAGTGAGGCATTTTAAAATGCAATTTGTGTATCTGTTTCAAAATTGCACAGCTAGTTGTTCAGCTGAATTTTTAGGTCCCCAGTTTCCTTAGGCACTGACAGTGGCTTCCAGAGATGATAATGTGCCCATCTAAAATTCAGTGTGTTAAGGTAGGAGTGTTGTAATGAACGAAAATAAACATGCAGATGTCACATACAGTGTCTCCTGTTAGGATAAAGAGAAGCGCTGTGGGTGTTGGGAAGAGAATTAAGTAGCTGTCTGCAAAGCTCAGCAATGGTCAATGTGAATTTCAGTGTGTGCTTCCCTTTCTAAACCTCTGGCCATCTGAGTATTGTGTAGAAAGATCAATGAATGTGCTGCTTGCTGTTCAAGAGATGTTGGGTGCTTTGTGTAATAGTTTCTGCAAGGAGGCAGGCAGAGTAGTTTCAGGAAAATAGTAGCAGCTGTTCTGCCCTGTGCATAGCTAATTGTCATGCAGGCAGCATCCCTCCACACTGGAGCAAAGGCAGTATTTTGTTAACTACCTCAGATCCTTCCTTTCTAGCAATAAATCTGCTCCTTGGCCAGTAGTTTACAAGCCTACTCCTAATGCCATTTCCCACCAAGGCTATCAGAAGACCTGAATTTGAGCATGCAACCTAACAAAATTGCAAAAGAAGCTGCCAAGCGCACATTAAAACACTCTTAAGGCTGAGTACCATTTGGTCTCAGAAGAGATAGCTGCATCCCTTCTTTCATATATACATTTTTGTCTCTGTGTTTCTCCCTTCTTCCAAGTGCCTGATCATCAGCATTCTCTCGCCAGGGAGATTTGGCTGGCACCATTATTAACACCTTTTGGGGCAGGAAGCCAAGATGGCCCAGTTTTCCCAAGCTTTGACAAGTAAACAATATCAATTTAATATCAATTGTTTCTTTGGAAGATAGTAATATGCTGCAACGTTTATTGATGTGAATTTTTAAATTGGAGCATATAAATTGACTTCAGGGCATAGAATAAAAATGATAGGGTTGTTTTTCATTTTAAAAAAGCAATTCTTCAATAGAAGTAGGAGACTGCTCCTGTAAGAAGTTGTAATTGCTTGCATATGCTGGCCTGTAAAGGCTGGTTTCTGCACCTGTTTTATTCAGAAGAATATCCTTTTGAGTTAAAGGGCAAGCTGGTAGGCAAGGGATTTAAAGAACCAACTCAGTGTACAAAATAAGCATCCTTCCTGCATGCTATGAAGAAATCATGGAGGTGGCTGATGTCTATAGCAGGGGTGCCCAAACTACAGACCATGGGCCAGATCCAGCCCGTGGCAGCAAATCACATTGCCCTCACCACCCCTGGAAGTGGAAGTAAAACGTGCATGCGCAAAATGCTGCCATAAATGACCCATGGCTGTCGTAAACACACACACCCAGACATGTTTTACTTCCGCTTTGAATAACCATGTGACTGACCCGCTCAGCCACGTGACTGGCCCTCAGCCCCAAAACGTTCGGGCACCCCTGGTCTATAGTGAGTGATGAAATAAGGTAAAATATTGAAAGACCAGATGAAGCTATTTTAAAATAAACAGTTAAAAAGATGAAAAATTCTGGAAAAAATATACTTTGTCAAGAAGCATTAAGTACTGTACTCAGTTATTTTTTTATAGATCCATGGGTAATGCAGTTCATTTCCCATGGGAGGAGCTTAATTATGTTGGGATATTACCCTTCCCAGTTGTTGTTTTTCATGAGAATCAGATGCTAAATGCAAATGAGAAATTAATTGGTTTTCTTACAATAATGTTTAGTTTATGAAGTACTGAACATCAAAATAATGAGTTTCTAAAGCCTGCTGATGTGGAGTGGAGATTTTTCATATATATATATATATATATATATATATATATATATATATATATATATATATATATATATATATATATATATATATATATATATATATATATATATATATATATATAGCTCATGGCAAAATTACACATTCTGTGCCTAGAATAAATGGTGTTTCTGGTACTCATAGCTGTTTTGAATGTGAAAATCTCAAAGGATGTGTCTCAGTTGATCTGCATAATTAGAAACATAATTTATCTGTAGAAAGCTAATTTAATACCTATACAGTATGTTTAAATGGAAATTTCAGGGTTAAAATATAGACACAGTCAATCTTATCCATAGATAGCAGTTAGTTATGCCCAATATAATAACTTCTCAGAGTAGTAATTAACACTATCATAAATCAGTTGTGGTTTAAAAACATTGGTTTTAAAGTCTACTCTAGAAATTTGATGTCATACATAATTCCTTATAAAGCATTATTTTTACATATTTGTAGAATATATGAGTTCCCAACCCTTTTTGTATAATATTAGTTGTGTAGCTTTGGAAAGAGTCTCTGCTTAGAAGTGATGTTTCATTAAGTGTTTCCATGGGTTGAGTAGACAGTGATATTGTTTTGGTTTCAAACCATAGTACGGCCTTAAATTCACTAAATAGTAGAGGTCAAAATATTGGTTTTTCAGCTTTCTATATGTAAGAGGGCTTATTAGTCAGATTTTGTTGTTCAGTCACACAGTCGATTCCGACCCTTTGCGACCCCATGGACCACTGTCCGCCAGGCACTTCTGTCCTCCACCATTCTCCTTGACTATAGTTTAGTGCTAATCATGGTTTAGCAAAGAGAAAACAAACCTAACTTCCCTCCAGGTTTATACTTCTAGCCAAGCTAGGTGAAAAAATTCAGATCCTACAGGTTATGATGTCATCTGAACCTGGATAGACTGTGGTTAATCTTACCTCTTGGGAACTCCCAATTATTCAGAAAGTTATTGACACGCCCACATTCTCAAATTTTGTGATTTTTAGAGTAGAGTTTGCAATTTCTTGATTTGTGGCACCTAAAAAATATGAACAGGATTTATTCAGGCCTTTTTTGTTTAATAACATACATTTTTGCCACTTGAAATTATTAGGGAAGGGGGTCTGAATGCTTACAGGTGATCAATTCTGGATTGCAACTGTTTTATCTTACACCTTTTTCTTTGAACAGTTGCCTATTTTAGTTGTTATAAAATTGTAGAGTGTCCACTTAGTGGTGTATTGCCTTGTTTTATTCACTAGACCAGGAGCACTCAACCTTTTATAGCTGGGGGCCAGGTCACGCTCCCTCATACAGTTTCGGGGGCCGGACGGCCATTTTGCCCTTCCTACACCCCATGGCACTTCCAGGTGTGTTAGAGGGGGGCACATGAAATAGTGCTGGGGGTCGCAGGTTGAGAATCCATGCACTACACATTTAAAATTATCTCCTGAGAGCATTAATTCTCCAAAGAGTAGGATATTAATAACTTCTAGCATTTGTAAGTAAATAAACACTTTTAGAATTTGAAAGGGAGTATGAAGAAACTTATACTGTGGCACAGAGGCTAGGTGTTCGAAGAGAAGGTTATAGATATATCACTTCAAATGTAAGCTATTGCCTTTATGGTAACCTAAACTACCTCTCTGGGTGATGGTCATTCATCTTTCTGAATTTAGGGGTCCTGGGTGAAAATAGATTGCAAACCATTTTGGATTATGTCTCCTTAGGGAAATCTGAATGTAATTAAGGTGTGATTAGGGGGTTGAGAGCCACTACTTTCTACTCTTTAAAATGCAAAAAATAGAATGTTGTAGGCTGCACTTAATTGGAGAAATTTCATTTTATATAAAAAAGCACTCACCTGGAAAAAGCAGTAATATTAATGTACTGTTTGAAAGTATTGCAGTATTTAGGTAGCTATAGTAAGGCGGAGGGTGGAAAAGAAATAATAATGTGACAGCTTTTAAACTTGTTCCCAGACTCCCAAATGTAGCTGCTGCAAAATTTCTTGTTGAGAAAATTATGCCACAAACAGTTTGAAATCTACCTCTGCCTTATCCAAATAATTCTTCAAAGAAATTTTAAAAAAAAGCAGACCACTTTAACTTGTTGCTTAATTCTTTGCCTGTAGTCTGTTAATGGGCTTCTATTCAGTTTAATTCTTTTCAGATTTTACAATATAGTAACTTTCAGTGTCCTTGGTCGGCATTTGAAGAAACTAAATTGTTCTGCACAGCACACAAAAACTCTGAGACTGCTCTTCCTCAAACTGTGTATAACCAAGCATCCTAAAGTATGATTTTATTTCGAGTATCCTGTTCTGTAGGAGTGACCTCCCTGGAAAGAGCACACCACTAACGATGTAAGAGTTTCTGCATTGTGTGTTATGCAACTTTGTCTCGTGCACATGTCACACCCCAACTTAAAATTGAAACAGGGATCTGTTTAATTTGATGGCAGCAATGTTGTCCCAGGTGTAGAGCTGTGGAAGGAGATACTAATGGATATCTGAAGGGGAGCATCCATATGCGGTGTGCAGAGTGCCTGTTTTCCCACACCTCACTTACTTTCCACAGCTTGTGAGAAAAGCAATGTTAAAAAGCATGGCTTAAAGCAAGGGGTTTCCAACCTAAGGCCTGTGAGCCAGATCTCGCCCACGATGCCTTTTCATGTGCCTCCCTTGAAGCTGTTGGGGCAAAATGGCCACCACCACCCCATCATGCAGGCGGGGCTGCCCTCAAAGCTAACCGAGAGAGCATGACCCGGCCCCCAGCTTGAAAAAGTTGGGAACCCCTGGCTTAAAATGAAATGATTATGGTTGCTAAGATTCTGGAGTTTGCTCTTCCTGTCTCCAGGTAATGCAGGAGGCAAATCTCAGGACTGTCTTTGCTGAACGAAGAGGAGGAGGAAGTAGCTTTATTTGATTGTGTGTCCTGGGTTTTGTGCCTCGATGATTCATTCCCTCCTCATTCCCAACTGCTATCAAGGCTCAGTCCAAAGGTCTCTATGTTTGTGTGCTTGGTGCTTAATACATTTGTTTAGAAGGTAGCGTAGGAAATCTTCATGTTTGACTCATGCTAACCTGCAAACTCATGGGCACGTGTTGTTTTGTAATAAAGCAAGAAATTGCAAGTAGATAAATAGGTACTGCCTCAGCAGGAAAGGTAACGACTTTCCGTGCTCTTTGATGTCTAGTCATGCCTGCCACATATTTCTAAAACTGACGTATGTAATACTCTTTTATTTCTACTTCTCTGTAGCACTTAAACTTGGAGACGGTATATGGTTTATACCAGACATTTTACACTGCTGCTTCTGAAAAATCCCTTATTTTCTCTGTTTTGTTTCCAGAAAACAAAAAAAGGAAACAAACTAAACCAGTCTCCTCTTAGGGCAAAGTGAGTGGAAAGCCAAAATGCATTACAGTACATGGAACATCCATTCCTTTCTATGGACCTCTGCATTAACTTACTAAACCCTTTAGACATTTAAATTATTGCCTTTCTGTAGCTCTTTGTAGTTTAAAAAAAACATATTGTCTCATTTATTCCTCCCACATACATACCAAATAGCTAAACATTTTCTTTGTTTTATTGCTAAGCTGCTTGACACTGCAGCTATTGTATTGTTGGCTGGTTTTAAGAAGAAAAAATGAACTCAATCTCTATTTGTTTTGGAGATGCTTATTGTTCTGGGATTGCCATTTTGTACACATTTTAAAAAATAACTCTTAAGTTGTAGATATTTTTTAAAAAGCAACTCTAAAGCAGAAACTAGTAGAAAGCTCAACTATGTAAGATTTATTGTTTTTAAATGTGTACAAAATGGCAAGACCAGAATATGTTTTTGCTTTATCTGAACTTTTAGCATAGATGGAAAAACAACCAAGTCTTCTAGCACCTTAAAGAGACTAACAGATTTATTGAAACACCTCATATATGCAATGTTTTCTCATCTATTGGCAGGGGTATATATGAAATAGACAAGAAAAATGTAAAGAACTGAGTCATAAAATGGGAAGGAAGGCAAAGTCATCCTTTGTGTCTGCAGTGAGACTTATTCATTAATGAATTTACATACCATCAGGTTGAGTCTGACTTATACAGACCTTTCTAAGGTTATATGAAGAATATGCAGAAGTAGCATACCAGTCCCTTCTTTTGAGGATGCTACTCAATCCCTAGAAGCCTAAATCAATTCCCCAAAGCACTGATCAACCAATGTACTGACTTAGGCTTCTGGGAATTGAAGTCCAAAAACCAAATGTTGGGGACTAATGGTCTAAAAAGAAAACTGTATAAACCCAAGGGTAATTGAATTGATTTCTATGTGAAAAGCCTCAGAAGTATAACTGTTGGTAGGGTTGTTGAAATTTCCAAGAAATTTGAAAAATAATAATAGAGAATTTATGAAGAAAGAAACTAGTTATTAGGATAAAAGATTGATTTTTTTTAAAAAGGAGGACTAAATAATCTTTTATATTTAGATCACATGTACCTGGTACAATTGTTGTATACAGTATATCCATCTTCTGCTGACTTTTATCCCTTGTGTCGTTACAGATTTGTTTCTTACAACTTTATTAAATGACAACCAAATTCAGTTTGAAGTCTGGGTAAATCAGGTAAAGACACCTATATTCTAGAATATGAAAAATTAAATAAGCCTATACCTTCAGGGTTTATGAAACAAGAGGTCTGGTTCTAATGGTGGAAAGAACGTGCATAGAAGAAAATATTATCTTCATTGATTTTCCCCCAAACCTCTATATCTTCATGGGGGTGATCTTGTCTTTAGTGTCCCTCCCTCTGCAGGATTTTAGCATGGCTGCAAATTAAACCACTTAGTCTGCCCTAATGTGTTTGTTAACAGGACTCCTGTGGTGATGTCATCTGTTCTATGAGATTACCGACACTTAATTTGTCAGCATGACGGCTTGCGAAGGAAATACTACTTTCTTATTCCCTCCAGATTGCTCTACTGTTTGGTCTGGATTTTATTCTGTTTTTCATTGGAGACTTTGTGGAAAGATGGATAGTTTCTTTCCTTGCTCTTTAATCCAAGGTTGGGATTGCAGTACTGCGGGGGTTCCCAACCTAAGGCCTGTGGGCCGGATCTGGCCCATGGGCCATTTCATGTGCCCCCACCCTCCAAGGGGACCCAAGAAACAAAATGGCCACTCCCTTTGCAGCTTTTGGGACAAAATAGCCACCCCCATCGTGCAGGCAGGGTAAAATGCAACCAAAAGATTGTGAATTCAGTCCTGACCAGGTTGACCCAGCCTCTTCCATCCATGAGTCCCCAGCTTATTGGGGGCAAAATGCTAATTAACTTGTGAACCAGCCAGAGAGTGCACTAAGTGCTATGGGCCAGTCTAGAAGTGTGATTGCTTTGTTATTTATCACCATATTTTGATTTTCCAATTTGTTTTCTTTTTCATAGGATGGCAATTTCTCTGATGCTACATACAAAAAGAAGAAACCTAAAGACGCTTTCGTGATTGGTCAATCTGTGTTTGCCGATTTTGGTATGTTTCCCATCCTCATAGTGTGTGTATGTGTAAATACAATAGCTCCATGTATCAGAAACTCTGCTGGTATTATAATAATTTTGTGTCAGAAATTATTCTGGGTTGAAATGAGTTTTGCGGAAGAAATTTTGATCAGGGAATGTCCAAATGAGGCTCCTTTCATATCCCCAAGAACTGGTGACTTAATGGAAGATTTCATTATTGCGTCATGCTGTTATTTTAAAGCATTCATTTATGAGTGAGACTTTAATAGATAACACGTCTATAAACTTTAATATGTTTGAGAAATATTTAAATTAATTAAAGCAGCTTATACAATGATTGATGAATCATGTCAACATTCTTAATTATAATTGCCTGGTTTTTTCCCATTAAGCTTCAGAACAAAGAGAATACTTAATTTACATATAAAACTACTTTTAAGCAATCTCTGGCCAGCAAAATGTAATTTATTTATTAGTACTTTGGTGTTTTATTCCAGGACAAATTAGGCATAATTGTTGTATATATACTTGAGAAGCCAAAAGTATCTTGCTCCTAAAATAGTTTCCATTCCGTTTCCTAATGTAAACCAAATTGCTTTCTTCAATTTTATACTGTATTTAATAACATGTTGCAGTTTTAACTGGTTTCTGAGGAAATGCTTTTTGGATGTAGAATTCTTCTCTCATCAGGAAGGAATTTACAGATACCTTGCAGGTTGTAAAGATTCACATGGTATCTTGTAGCAGGTCAAAATCTGCTCCAGCAGGAAACCTTATAAAAATGGGATTCTTTTAAATCAAGTCTGTAACAATTTAATCCAGCACACAAACTTTTCTATCTTCTCTATCACAATCAAAAGTCTGGTTCCCCCCCCCCCCCCAAAAAAAAAAATTCTTCTCTCACTCAAATTCTGGATACGTAGATTGAAGGGCTACAGTGACTCAAGTGGCGAAGACGCTAGCTGGAAGGCAGCAGATCAGCAGTTCGATTCCCTAGTAATGCAGGACGGAATGAACTCCCATCTCTGTCCCAGCTCCTGCCAACCTAGCAGTTCAAAAGCAAGAAATTGCAAGTAGATAAATAGGGACCACTTCGGTGGGAAGGTAAACAGTGTTCTATGCGCTCCGGTGTCTAGTCATGCGTGCCATATGACCACGGAAACATCTGTGGAAGCTGATAGCTTTGGTTCTTCAGCTTTGAAACAGAGATTAGCACTGAGCCCTAGAGTCGGATACAACTGGCTTTCAAGCAAGGGATACCTTTACATTGAGGGAATTTTGAAATGTCTATTAATATATCATCCATTCTTCATTGTAGTACTAATCATGACCAAAATAGTCTGACAGAAATACCATCAGATATGATTTTAAGGCTCCAGGACTTAAATCCAACTGATAGTCCCAACAACTAATACTCCTGGCCAAAAAAAAATCCTGTTCTGCTTTCTCATTGCATTCTATTAGGTTTGGTGAGCATACAGGAATCTAACTGAAGACCCATTAATTAGCCACAGTTAGCTGCTGGAAATAAACACCATTTCTTTTCCACTACAATAACTACAGAAGAGATGTTGGCTGTTGAGTCAATTGGATTAACATGTGTTGACTCACTGTTCACCTGTTGATTCTGTGTATCTGCTCTCATTGAGCCTAACAGCTGGATTTAGGTGCAATACCTATCCTTTCTTCTGCATGCCATGCCTGGTTAGTTTAAGCTACAGTTTTTCTCTCCTTGTGTCCAGAATGGAGCACTGTGACCTAGATTCATCATGATGCTAACTGAGAAAAGTACCTCTAGTATATTTTTCCTGCTTGCTCAAACAGTAGTATGATAGACAACGTACAAAGGTGATTTGCTTTGTGTAATGAGACTGAGCGGTGCACATAAGCTGTGTATACAGCCCTCTTTTCCCCTAAAGATGTTTTATCTAAAATATAAATGTACTGTGTTTGGAGTCTGGAATTCAAGAAGTTGATTTGTGCTAGTAGAACGAAATCACTGGGTTCAAGCCTCCAGGTTTTATTGCAGCCTACTAACCAGGTTCTTAAAGACTTATTATTTATCCTAATACAGTATGTGTCATGCTTTGTTATGAATGCCCTTTTTAGAAAATCAGAGCTGCAGAAACCTGCAATGGTTGATAGCTTTCCTTAAGCAGTTGCTTAGATATACCCAACAATATTGTTATGGGCTTCTACATGACCTTTAATTAAATGCTGTCTCTCCTGGGTGATGTTTTGGCTGATCTCGTGTGTGGATACTGAAGACATTTAACTAAGTAAACAGCAACAGAACAAAATGAAAGACTATGAAATCTGATTTGTAAGGTTTTTGCCATGTTAGTAATTTTAAATGTTTTAAGAAATTTTTAAACATTTTTTTAATATACAGTAATACCTCGGATAACGTTTACCTCGGATAACGCTAAAATCGCATAACGTTAAGTAATTTGGGGAGGAGAATTGGATCGAATAACGTTAAGGTCCTATGGGATTGATCGGATAACAACCGCTAAAACCTGTGCGGTTACAAGATATCTCTATGGAGCTTTAACGTTATCCGATATATCCCATAGGATTTTAACATGCATCAGATAACACTAAAAATCGGATAACACCAAGACTTGTGGAACCAAGTCTTAGCGTTATCCGAGGTATTACTGTATATAGAATACCTACAAGGTAAGACTAGTTTTTCTGGGGAGCAAAATAATCCAAAGTTTCATTGTTCCATATTTCTTTAGTTTAACATTGTACTGATGTAGAAATCAGTTAATGATTTGCCAAAAGCAGATGGTGTTGAAAAATACCTTGAATACTGATGAGCATAATGTAAACACCAGATACAGTGCATTTATATACAAAGAGAAGTAATCAGGAATGGAATTTCATTTTGCCAAGCGTTATAGCAAACAGCAGTGGATAAATTCACCAAAGGGTGTGTTGCAATATGAAAAATCTGCCACATTTCAAGGAAGCATGAATTAACTCGGATTTCAGAAGCGCAGGAGGCGGCAAAACACAAAGAACCCTTTAAATGTATAGCATTTCTTTACAATTTCCCATTTGGGATGCTCCTTTTATGAAAGATTGTAAATAATGTCTTCCTAAAGGCAGGGAAAAGCCTACCAATTTGGGGTTTAGGAATACAGAAAACTCTTGAGTGGGAGTTTATAAAACTCCTTTTTCCAGAAACTGAGTGACCGCTTTGGTTAGTTGTGTTACTTGACCTGCATAGGAGGAATGAAGAAGAATTCTTTGGATGCAGATCTTTAATTATTTTTATGACCACATGATGTGGGTTTTTTATATACAGTATATATATTTCTTCTCCAAACTATGGAGATATTTAATCTGTTGCCCAGAGGCCAGTTGCAGGAAGAGTATTTTCAAACTGTAATTTAGATATGATCACTGCCACCCTTATGGCTTTTCTGGTCTTGCCCATTCCCTCGACACCCAAAGTGGTACAAGAGAAAGTAAAGAAGAAGAAAGTCTTGTCCATTTCCAAACTTGATCTGAGGAGTTTAATTCATAAAAGTTGGAGGTTAAAAATCAGTTTGTTCTCCAGGAAGTGACAAAGAGAGTGAGTAAGTATCATAAATCATTTGTCCTTTCCTCTGTGAAAACTGACGGACTGCGGTGGCTTAGTGGTTAAGACGCTGAACTTGATGACTGGAAGGGTGGCAGGTCAGCAGTTCGAGATCTGAGTACTGCACGAGTGAGTGAGCTCCTGTCTCTGTCCCAACTCCTGCCAACCTAGCTGTTCGAAAGCAAGAAATTACAAGTAGATAAATACCACTTTGGTGGGATGGTGACGGCGTTTCATGCACTCTGGTATCTAGTCATGCCTGCCACATGTCCATGGAAACATCTGTGAACATAGACAGCACTGTTTGTTTTGCTATAAACAGTAATGATCACCGAACCTAGAGTTGGATGCGACTGGCTTTTGAGCAAGGGAGACCTTTATAGAGATCATTAAGTCTTAGAAAGTTTGTTTAGTAATCAAGACAGGAAGATGCAGTATTTCTCTCCTCTCCCCCCACCCCCAAAATATTTCTCAAGGCCTGCTGCACACAGAGCAATATAACGATGAGCATGATAATGATTAATAATCAGCTTTCAATAGGTGTGATATTCAAAATTTGTGTTAGTGGCTGTTACAATAAGCTAATCAGTTTATAGCTTGATGGGGCTACCTAGTCCTGCTTTTAAAAGCACCAGGAAAATTGAGATGGAGAGGATGTGCTAATGTAATCTTCTGCATCCCCGAACTTCCTGCTGAGGTATTTACATCCCTAATTAAAAAGGACAGTGCCTTAGGAGGGTTTTTATTAAATTGAAAATTAATCCAAATAGGGAGCATAAATGTTATCTCAGTGGGAAGCGAGACAGAACAGAAAGCAAACTAGTGCCCGGAACAAAGGCTTTGTCTAGCTTGAAAGTAGCCATCAAGAGGATAAAACCCAGGAGCTTTCTGCAAAGTAAATTCTCCAAACCTATAATTAATGTACAGCCTCAAAATATCACATTACTGAACATTTAAAGGTAATGAAACAGCCTTATCATTGTTTGGCACTTACTGCCTATGAAAAAAAAGGCTCTCCTTTAGATTAATAGCTCTAAAAACTCAAAACCTATTGGCAGTTTCATTTAATTAAAGGAAATTAGTTTATACATAGATGTTTTATAGAATTGCTCACTTCAAGTTTAGGCAAATTAGCTGTTTGTTAGCTGTTCATTCGCTTGGTTAGCCTTTCTGTCCAAACCGTGCATTTTATTTATCCAAAGACTTCACAGACTATCACACAAGCTTGTAATTCTGGCCCAAGTCTTATTTGCTTTCCTGCTGAAGTAAACCCATTGAATCAGTGGAATTTACACAAGTCTTGATCTGCTGTTCGATATTTGATTGATTGAAGCAATCAATCTACTCTAGTTTGTGCTAATCATTGGATTTAGTAATCTAAATTTAGTAATCTAAACGGATATGAGCCTCAAGTCCGCCGGTTCAGATCCAGGAAGAGCTTTATGGCAAGAACAAACATTCTTGAGGGTACACAAGAGCAAAACCAAATTAGAAGAAGGAGGAAGGAGCTCACTGGACAAGGAACATCATTCAAGGAGGAGATGGCTGAGAAAGTCAACCTCCCCTACATCGCTTGGGGGACCCTGAATAGGCTGAGGGTCGGGGTCCCTAAATGCAAGACCAAGAGGCTTACGTGGGGATGGCTGGCGGACAACAACACATGGTGTGAATGTGTAGAGAGAGACAGAATCCATGGGCTCATTTGCTGGTCTGCTGATTGCTGCCAGAGACATGCTCTGATTAGGACTTGGGTTTGGCCTATGACAACCAAAGAAAGTGGCTTCATTTTTTTATTATTATTAAATTATTATTATTAAATTCAAATTTATATGCCGCTCTCCTTGCCGAAGCAACCCAGAGCGGTTCGAGCAGTCCAGGGTTCGATCAGGAGCAGTCCAGGGTTCGATCAGGAGATGAAAGAAGAAGGAGAAGAATTGGATTTAGTTTTTTGTATGTAGGTCAGAGTTGTCTTGACAAACAGGATCGTACCTTTGGGGGCCTTCAGCTATGCAGATCAGGGTGATGGTGGTGGTCTGGGAGTTGCGCCCTCCTAAAAATGGAACTTTTTGAATCTCAAGACAGAAATTCAGGGCATTGGTAAAGTGAGGAGGGAGGCCCGCAAGCACATCAGAATTGGCTCACTGTAGTTTGAATTAAATGAATAATGTAAAGGGAGATGTATTAGATAAGCAAAACACTTGCCTGTCTTGTGAACTGCCATTCATGGTTATTTGTGTGCAAGATAAACTATGTAATACATTAATTATGTCAATATTGTACCACGTGTTGGACTTTTGTCAGACTTGCATCAGATACTTTGCCTTAAGGATACTGGAACATTTTTTATTTTGGCGAAGATAAAATACAGTCAGGCTCAACCTTATTAGAAAGATGAATGACGTCCAGCATTGGGGAAGAGAAAAGCCTCTTGTGTTTTGAGATTAACAAAAAGCTTCGACAGGAGGCTAAGAAGGTTAAGGATTTCAGTTTATCTGTTTAATTATCTTGACACTTCTTTAGTTTACATTTTATCAAAATATATTGCCTTTCCATACACATGCTTTTTTCCTGATGATAAAAAATGTACTTTTTAAAAAAGCTTTCTTGTATTACATTTTTTATCTTCCTCTTTCTTTTTGCCAGATGGGGATGGACAGACTGAGCATCTGCTGCCAGCGTGCGCTGATGAAGCTTGTTCAAAGAGTGTCATCTACCTGTCTAAGCCAGGAGCGGATCAGGTTGACCAGGTTTGTTGCATATATATATATATATTGATATATATATTGTCTGCTACTTGGTCTAATCCAGGAGTGCCCAAACTACGGCCCATGGGCACATTTTACTTCCGCTTCCGGGAGCGACAAGGACAACATGGGCCAGATGAATTGGCATCGAGCGCTGGATCTAGCCCACAGGCCATAGTTTGGGCACCCCTAATTTAAGCATAGAAAATGGCAGCCTAAAAATCTACCTCATCCTGTTGCAAAACTGATTGCAAGACGTGATTACTTCTGCTTCCAGTGGGAAGAACCACATGACCAGTCCACTGGTCACTGGCCCACGGCCAGAAAAGTTTGGGCACCTCTGATTTATTTCATATGTCCTATACTAAATCAAGTGCACTGAATCAAAATCTGAAGTCCGATTCTGCTTAAGACGTCAGGATCTTAAGTTCGCAAATCTCATCCTCTTGGTTAGGTTCTTGCGTTGATCACATAGAGTATATTTGCCGCAAATGTAGCAAAAATTGTCTGGTTTATTAACACAGCAGTGTCTACTCATCTTTAGCTCAAAACAGACTCCCTATGGCCTAGCTGTACTATCCAATAAGATGGTTTCACACTAGAGACAAGCCCTTGGACAATCTTGCTTTATTTACCTATTTCTGACATCAGCTCACTGACTTGCCCAGACATGCCTGGCCACTGCTGGAACATACATGCCACCAGGGGACATGATTCATCTGAGGCAGTAGCAGGCATAGTGGTAGCTGCAACTGTTATAATGTTCCCATGTAAAAATACAATACCCAATGACATTTGAACAGCTGTTGCATGCCTATAACTTAAAATCTGTATGTGACAGGCAAATTCTGAGTTCAGATTAGGAATCAGCACACTTGATATCATGTAAATCACATGTGTTATTCCCAATAGCAAAATCGTTGTTGTGCAGTGTTGGACCAATCGAGATAAAGGCACGTATGTCTATTGGTGGAGTTGTGTTGCGAGTCAAGTGTTGTGCAAGCAACAACATAGTTTTTCCCTTTCTGGTTCACAGTGGTTTCCAGTGTTGGAGAACTTTACCAACAAAGGCACCGTATGGGGTTTTGTTCCGTACTCTGACTTCTCAGCTTCTACCAGATTTTCAGTTCCAATCACCCTTCACATTGGAGATTATAACATGGATGGGTATCCAGATGCCCTAGCCATACTGAGAAATACTTCAGGAAGGTATGGTAGTGTCAGTTTTTAAAAAAGTAATCTCACGTCTGCCTTTTTATCGATGTAATTATTCACTTTCCTTGAAATCTCATGATTCTTTACAAAGTCTGAATCTCTTTTGATGGAGCTCTGAATGGTATTAGATTGGATCAGTGTTTCTAAAGGAATCAGCCTTTTCACTCTTTTCCACTGCTTAGCAGGAATGGTACAAGAGGCAGCGGAAGAAAGGAGAATGAATTTTGCAAATACTGCCTATTTCACACTTCCTAACATACTCTGAGGGACTGTGATGGCTCAGTGGTTAAGACACTGAACTTGATGACTGGAAAGCCGGCAGGTCAGCAGTTCAAGACCCGAGTACTGCATGACGGAGTGAGTTCCCATCTCTGTCCCAGCTCCTGCCAACCTAGCAGTTCGAAAGCAAGAAATTGCAAGTCGATAAATAGGGACCACTTCAGTGGGGAAGGTAAACAGTGTTCCATGCACTGCAGTGTCTAATCGTGCCTGCCACACGACCACAGAAATGTCTGTAGATGCAGACAGCAGGAAGCTGAAGAAAGGGTTCCCCCCATTCTTTTGTCATTAAACCAAAAGATAGAATTTATCTTAGGACGCTGGGGTATTTTAATCAATGTCTTAATAATTCACCAGCAGACTTCTTCTGCACTTGTTTTTATAGACATGTGGTTTCTGAATTTCAACAGTGGTTTGCAACGTGTACACAAATTTCAGACACGCATGTCCCCATCCCACCTCCATTCCCTGCTTTGTGTCAACACCCTCTCCCATGGTTCAAACAGGGCAGCTCCAGACATAGCTTACAATGACCCATGATGAAGTTTGGTTAATGAAAAGGTCGGGATGAACAGAGGGCATCAGAAGTTTCAGGCTTGACTTCCCAAACTCCTTATGTTATGGTATGCCGCCCATGGCTTCAAGCTTTCAGAGTTCTCCTTTGCTGTGCCTTGACAGCATGTAACTCACCCAGTCCTTGGTGCAGAAAACAGCCCCACAGAGTCTAAGCACTGCGAGCTTTGTTTCTTTAGGTAGCCATAAATACCACTCCACCACTCCTCAAAAAGACTGAAGTGAGATCCAAACTAGAGCCTCCCCATTATGCAACAACATCTCAGTCTCACTGTCTTTAAGATGTAAGGAAGAAGAGGCGGTCTGCTAGAAAGAGAATATATACGTTCATTCAGGACTGAGGCCCAGACAGTGAGCCTGCCCATGTCTAGATGGCTTGTTATATTGATGTTTCTAGTCCTGTGGGTTCAGCAAGGAAATAGGTTTCAACTCATTACATCATCTTCCCATTCCTCCATTATCGATGTGACTCAGCAGAAGCCTTCTGAAGCATCACCTCTGCTGATCTCTGAAAAGGCTTCACTGTGCTGTTTCTTTACCCTGTCCTTATGTCTTCTCTTGGTCTGGTGGAAGAGAACAATATGAATTCTGCTCATCAGCATGGTATCCTCATTTTTATTTTGACATCGCTCCCAACGAGAGAAGGCAGCCTCTTTCAGCCGGGTCATGTTCTCTCAATCAGCTTCGAGGGCTGGACGGCCATTTTGCCCTGCCTGCAAGACGGGGGTGGCCATTTTGTCCCAACAGCTTCAAAGGAGGGTGGCCATTTTATTTCTCAAATGCCCTTGGAGGGGGGGCACATGAAATGACACCGCAGTCTGGATCTGGCCCCCAGGCCTTGGGTTGGGAACCCTTGTTCTAGAGTACTACTGAGGGGTTTCTTCTAGTCAGTAAAATCAAGCGTACGTGGTTGAAATAACAGGACAGAAGTCTCCTGTAGAGAGCACAGCTGGTTTTTACCCAGTTTTTCTATTTCCTTCAATAATCCAAGCCTTCACATCTGATCAAGACAAAATCTTCTTCTGTCCCCAAACAACTTCTGTCATGTTTCCCAAACTAGCATTCAGGAATTGCTTAGTTCACTCTGCTGCTGTTGCTGCTGTTTAGACTAGAGTGAAATCGGGAATCCTCAAATACCTTCTTAATGCTTTGAGCATCCTTGAAATTCCCATTTTTAAAAGCCATATAAATGCAGATTATTGTGCCAGATGTGGAATGTAATCTGTAATAAAGGGGAGGTTTTAAATGCATATGTTTTGAGTAAACAATCTTGTTTGGTCACTGCGGCATTTTAGTGACATCTAAGAGTCAGCACTGAAATAATGGATTCATTTTTATTTTATCATATCTATATCCTTCCCCACCCCCTCCCCAAGATTACCTCCCAAGGCAGTTTATTTTAAAAGCATAGCAAATTTTCACTTTATTGTAGCTACATGGCAACATCCCGGGCAGTTTCTCTTATCCTCCATACCTTTTTAAGTTGGGTGCCGGGTCACGCTCCCTCAGACAGCTTCGGGGGCCAGACAGCCATTTTGCCCTTCCTCCACCACATGGCACTTCCTGGTGTGGTGGAGGCAGTGGTGGGCCACATGAAATGGCACCATGGGCCGTATCTGGCCTGTGGGCTACAGGTTGGAAATCCCTGTCTTAGATGATACAATCTATGTTCCTCATTTATGTCTCCTGAACAAAGAGAGGGGATAAGGATTTTGGAGCATGATCAGAAGCTGGTTAAATGTCAATCAACAGAAGCATTCGTTTCATGCTCACCCAGGAGTCCATCTGATTAAACTATCTCATCTAACTGCCAGAAATATAATTGTAATATATTACTGTTGTGTCATTTGGTCAGTCTTTGATATTCTCCACTGCAAGGGGAAACATGCTGTGATGATGTGTGTTTCTTGCACAGGTCACAGCTATTGTTAATGTATAATTCCTGTGGCCAGCCTGTTCACTAGTGGTGACCTTCTCTAGGGTTAGTTTACTCATCAAGTGGGAGCCACACATTCTGCAACTAGACCCATACTCTTAGCCAGTAATGGTGAACCTTGGCACTCCAGCTGTTCTTGAACTTCAATTCCCAGAAGCCATGATCAGCAGGAGAGCTGACTTGGGCTTTTGGTAATTGAAGTCCCAAGAACACCTGGAGTGACAAACTTCACCATCACTGCTCTAAGCCTTACTGGCTAGGTAGAACCCACCAAGAGCTTATAGTCTACTGGCTTACCCTTACTTGACTAATGAGAGGCATCTGTTTGGATATTTTGTTTGAGGTACTGGAAATAAATTACTGTGGTGGCTTAGTGGTTAAGACACTGAACTTCATGGCTAGAAGGTCAGTAGGTCAGCAGTTCGAGACAATGGAGTGAGCTCCTGTCATTTGTCCCAACTCATGCCAAGCTAGCAGTTCAAAAGCAAGAAATTTCAAGTAGATAAATCGGTACCACTTTGGCTGTAAATGGAGATGAGCACCACACCCTAGAGTTAAATACGACTGGCTTTCGAGCAAGAGAAACCTTTACCTACTGGAAAAAATCCATTTGGTTGGGATGGATTTTACAGTTGCTTTGGTGTGTACTTATACCTGTGCTTATTCTGTCTAGTACAGCCACACACCCCTTCTTCTGTCACTGCTGCCATCTGGGAGTGTCTTAGAGTGCATGCTAGTAATTAAGCATGCATATCACATTCCTTCTGTTTCCAGTCCAACTTGTTTTCTGGCTTTCACTTACACACCCAATCCATAATTTAATTCTTGCTATCATAGCCAATCATCATTCCCTGCAGTTTAATTTTTATGTTATGTTTATAGTACAGAACTAGAAAAAAATAACTAAGGATGGTTACTCCTTACATTATATTTATAGTTCCGCTTAAATTTAATGTTTGTAAGGCTGATGGTATTATATAATGCAAAGAAACAGCAGCTTATTCGTAAGTCTAGCATCTGTTACTGTGCTAATAATTGTTGATTTGTTTGGCTACCTTTAATTTACTGCAGTTCCTTTAATAACCGTTTCTTTGGAAAGCTGGTGGACTTCATTCAGGTGTCAGCTTGTTTCTTCTCATTGGTTTCATCAGCATTTATTGGACTGAGCATGGTTTGGTGATTAAAAGCTGGCTGCTGAAAGTGATGTAATTGATCTGTGACTCATCTCTTCATGAAGTTCAGTTGCTGTGATGGAGAGGGAGAATACTTTAGCCTGATCAGAGAAATGTCATCTTTATTATATGAGTAGCGCATGTAGAAAGGTTTCTTGGAGAAATGCTAGAGAGAAAGGGATAGTGGAATCAGCACTCTGTTGTTTCATATTTTTTCCCAGGCAACCTTGTTATTCACCCATAATTATTCTGGGTCGAAGGGATTTTTTTTGCAGAAGAAACTCCGCTCAGGGGATGCCCGAATGAGGGTCCTTTCATGTCCCCAAGAGCTGAGACAGAGATAGACATTCAATCTGTCATGCAGTACCCAGGTCTCGAACTGCCAACTTGCCAGCCTTCCAACTAACAAGGTGAGCTTCTTAACCACTGAGACTCCATTTTTTGGTAACCATGACTATATTGGTTATGGAAGACTTGGGAATATGTAGTCTGAAAGGGTAATTTCTGCAAGCACAGATTCTGTCTCTGCTATTAATAATTTCTTTCCTTGAGTTTCCCAGCATGCATTCATAAAACCTGTTACAATTCCCTTCCTTGCTGGAACATGGTGTATTTCAATAAAAGGATGATCCAGCCAGCAGCTATACCTGCCTTGTTCAGAAAGTGCAAGCCTAGGCATGCGTTTATGACTCTTCTTCCCCTGTGGTCAAGATAGTGTTCTAGTCACTCTTCCTAGTTATCAGGATTTTATTCTATTTTTAAATGAATTTTGGAGTAAAGGTTCCAGGTGGCATTTCAGAAAATGAAATGTGAGACCCAGAAACCCGATTTCAGTCCAGGGGTACGGAATAGCTCTGTAAAATGCAATGAAAATGTTACTGATAGTGTCAGAGAGGTGATTTTTCACATCAATATTAAAATTCCATACATGTCGAGACACTGATTAGGTGAAGCTTTGCTGGAGAAACACATAATATATTATCCCTGGATGCACTGATGTTGGAGCTGTTAGCTGCCACAGATACAAATGACAGGGATGCCCTACGACTGCGAGAAGTAGTCCAAAGACTTCCTTTGCTTTTTGGCAGTCCACCAGAAAGGTAAAGGTCGCCTTTGCTCAAAAGCTAGTCATATCCGACTCTAGGGTTCAGTGCTCATCTCTGTTTACAGCCAAAGAGCCAGCACTGTCTGCATCTGCAGACATTTCCATGGACATGTGGCTGGCATGCCTTGACACCAGAGTACGTGGAACACTGTTTACCGATAAGGACTTTGTGTGCCAAAAGGGCTCAGGACCAGAAAGTGACTTGTGGAACTGGGTCGGTGGTACGGGTGTCATGCTGCAGTGCGGAAGGCAGATGATAGGCCGCTGCATTATATTCTCAGGACAGTCTTCATGGCTGATTGCCATGAGGATCGCCTATATTCAGATTTGGATACGGCAGAAGAAGAAGAAGACAAGTTCAAAACTGGCAAAGAATAAATGCTAGTTCCACAGACAGAGAACATTATTACATTTGTAAAGCATAATCTGGTTTTAATTCGGAGGTGGGGAACATTTTTGTGTACATTTATGTAAGCTGTGTGCAGGGTTGAATTGAGTTTAGTCCATGGCCGCTAGGATGATGGAGTGATTTGGTCGCTTCTTGAGGCTGTACTGGTGCAGTTTAGCGGCTTATGGCTCATGCTTGGCATGTCCCCCCCCCCCTTTATAGATTAGCATAGTTGAATGTTACAAAAGAGAATTATGAGAATAGGCATTCTTCTGATGCTGTTTAGCCACATGTTGACCATCTGTGAGCTAATCCGTCTGAAACTTAGACAAAAGTGGTTGTACATCTGGAGTCTAAAAGTTTCTATTGTAAAGAATTTTCTTCCACAGTATGAAACCATTCTCTGTGATAAAGATATCAGGCTTTGACAGATCTTTTGATCGCTTTATGCAAGTGAATATGCATGATACTCATTTCTAAGTTAAGTATGCCATTATAACAATTGAGCACCAAGCAAACACTTCACTGTGCGAGAGCATGTGTTCCTATTGAATCTATAATTTCAGCCTTTTTTGTTTAGAAAGAAAGCAATGAAAGACTTTGCTTATGGCTGTAATCAAGGAAGATGTACTCCCCCAAATAAGAAAATATTCCAGTGGATGGGAAGAAAGAAGCAAGGGATATTTTTTTCTTGAGTCTGGGTGATTTCAAGTTTGCAATTAAGCACCAGTTATTAAGGAATTCCTTACTTTTAGTTCAAGTTATAAGCTTTTTAAGAAAGCAGGCAGTTTTCCAGGGAGAGATATCATTCTGACTTTTAAGGAGTAATTGTATGCAGGTGCCTAATTGGAGGTAATTTCACTGAGATTTCAACCCGTTTTAAAATGCAGGAAGAGAAAAAAGGTAACAGGAAGGCATAGAATGAAGATGTGATCCTTGAAACATTTAAGGCAGGATGAAGCAGAGGGACAGAAAACAAAATTGATCTTTTTAAAATGCAAACAAATGGGGCACTGGACATAATTATATGCAAGGAATACATGAGAGATCCATTTTTAAATGTATGCCAGCAAAAATCTTCTCTCCCCCCACACCCAAGCAAACTGGTAAATGTCCAAACATGGATCTCACAGAAAAGTCACCTCTATCCCAGCAGTCCACTCTGGTTCCTCTCTGGATACTGGTCTGTTTCCTCCTAGCCTTTGAATTTACTAGATGTTGTATTTTAAACATATAACCTCTCTTTTTTCAGCTGGCTATATAACCCCAACTATATGTTTACAAGCACATATGTATAAGGATGTATACTCTCTCTAATACAGTGCCTGTAAATCATTATTTTTCCCAATGGCAAGAACACTGCCAAAGGTAGTCATAAATATTTATATATTCTTGTAAAATCTGAGCTGATAATTGGCAGGGGAGGCTCTTAACACGAAACACTTAACGTGCTGTTTTAGAGGGAAAAGATATTGGCAGTAGTTAACAGCTGCAATATAAAACCAAGGTTATTGTGATGTGTCACAGAATTGGCAGTCTATATGTGGCCTGAATCAGATTAACAATTGATTTGATTGTTGCCATGGGCCTTGGACTACAGGTGCTACCTGTTTCAGAAGAATGCCTAGAAAGAAGTTTATTTTATGGCTTCTGTGTTTTTAAAGCTTCCAGTGCCAAGTATCTTTTTAAAGAGGCACTTTTGGAACATTGTTTTGATATATGATTTTTGTAACTAAAGTAGCAGCTGGGGAATAAAACAGTTTCATCAAAGATTTAACTTTTTTAAAATGTTGGAAACCTTACAAATGGTACAGTTGGAATACATGCAAAACAAGTTGATATCTCTGTTAATGAAGCCATGTGTAGAGAAACAGGATGTCTCAAACTTACACCAGTTGAGAAAGTGGACCTTCTTGTTGGTATCGCTCCACCGAAGATCAGGAGAGAAGTAGCAGCAGACAACGAGAGAACTAAGCAAGAGAAGGACCTTCCACATCCTCTGAATGGATATGAGCCTCAGGCCCATCTACTCAGATCCAGAATGAACTTTATGGCAAGAACAAACATTCTTGAGAATACACAAGAGCAAAAACAAACTAGAAGATGGAGGAAGGAGCAGCTGGGTTTCCTCTTTCAAATGTTTGTTTTAGATCCTTTTATTTCTACAACTCTTACATATCTCCCTGTTGACTTTCATTGGCCTCGTTTTTCTAAATTCTTGTGAACACTGGCTTACTGAGTTTTCTGTAGAGAAGGGCTGAAATCCAGCAGTACTATTTGAGTAGGCCCATTGCATTAGTAGTGATGTGGTGAGCCGATTCCTCTGTTAGTTCCACTGATTCAGTGGCCTATTTTAGCTTACTTCTCGATTTCAGCCAGTTTTGGTTGCCATGGTTGTTGTAGTATGAGAGTCAAAGTGAAATGCAGTAATGAATGCATGTAAACCCTTCTAGGATTTTCAAATGAAAAGCAGTATAGAAATGTTCCTAAATAAATAAAATAAAGAATGTCATTTCTTCACAGAAATTACTGTTGGCTTTTAACATATTTTGTTATTTCGCTCAAACAGTTCTCAGCAGAATGATCTACCAAATGGTACTGTGTCCCATGGACAGTTAAAAACCATGTAATGATTAAAAGTGAAAACGAGAGAGGAGAGAGGGTGGAGAAAAATTCCCTTAAAAAGCAGATACGATATCTCCAGCCGTAGAAAGCCATAGACTCAAGAAGATTGCCAAAGGAAATGCATTTGTAAGTGAAGGTGGTTCAGATCCTACTCTTTGTCTTGACAAATCTCACCTGAGCAAAGGTAGGGTGGCAAAGAAAGCCATCTCTTGATGACGTAAAGGGAATTGGAAGGAGACTAGATAAAGGTAAAGGTCTCCCTTGCTTGAAAGCCAGTCGTATCTGACTCTATGGTTCAGTGCTCATCTCTGTTTATAGCCAAAGAGCCACCGCTGTCTGCATCTGTAGATGTTTCCGTGGACCTGTGGCAGGTATGATTAGAAACCAGAGCATGTGGAACACCTACTGTATTT
The DNA here is from genome assembly GCA_030440675.1 of Furcifer pardalis. Lineage (NCBI taxonomy): Eukaryota > Metazoa > Chordata > Lepidosauria > Squamata > Chamaeleonidae > Furcifer > Furcifer pardalis. The sequence continues at coordinate 107,907,325 of CP126892.1, read as the reverse complement.
GCCAGGATATAGAATGCACCGGAGTATAAGACGCACCCTGTTATTACCAAAATAGCCCACTATGGACCACTATATACAGTACAAGATGCACTCTGTTTTTCCAGTGTATTTTAAGGGGGCTGGAGTGAGTCTTATATGCCAGCAATTATGGTATTTCTCTACTTGCAATTTCTTGTTTTCTAACTGCTAGGTTGGCAGGAGCTGGGACAGAGACAGAAACTTACTCTGTTATGCAGCACTCGGGTCTCAAACTGCTGACCTGCCCACCTTCTAGTCATCAAGTTCAGTGTCTTAGCCACTAAGCCACCACAATTCATAGAATAAATTATTAGAATTCTCTGGGGATTTTTTTCCCTTTAGCAACCAAGGAATGCTAATTGAACTGAAGCAAAGGCCCTCTTCATCTCAAATTATTTGTTAGACTACTTATATTAGCGATATTAGATGACTCACCAAAGAATTGCAACAACCATTTGGTGGAGAGAAGAGGAGGCAACGACATCAGGATAGTTGCTAAGGATACGTGATGAATTGAAGCAAAATAATTATTTCCCTTCCTAGCTTTTAATACTGGTAACTACAGAACTAATTTGGGTGATTGATTACTGTGATTAAGTGATAAGAGCATTTTGGCAAACCTTTGGCTCAAGGCTCTGCTAAGAGTTCTGGAAGCCTCCTTCTTAATTGCTGGGATCTGTAACAGAGTAGAATTAAAAGGGGCCATGTGGCTTTTTAGCCATCTGGGGCATATGCTGATGCGTATAATGGCCTCATGACACAGAAGTGACTTAATTATATCCTTTTACAGTCATTTGCAAAAACGGATTCCTTGTAGTGTTCTGTTCTTGATGATTATCCATGTAATGCAGGGATTTTCAACCTGCGGCCTGTGGGCTGGATGCGGCCCACGACACCACCTCCACCACACCAGGAAGTGCCATATAGTGAAGGAAGGGCAAAATGGCCGACCGGCCCCTGAAACTGGCCTCCAGCTTTAAAAAGGTTGAGAACTCCTGAAGTAACTCAAGGGAATGAGTCATCTCTGTTCTTTCATAGTAGTTATCCAGCACTTTCCAAAAAAGATTAATGACTATCTTTGTGTTCTACCGCTGGTATGAGCTTTTCATTTAGCATTCACTTTTCAAAATTTGATCTTGGCACTCACTTCTTCTTTAGTGTCCTGATCAAACCCTGGCCTGCCAAAATGAAGCCACTTTCTTCGCTCTGTCATTGCCCAAATGCATGTCCTCACCTGTGCCTGTCTCTGGCAACCATCGGCAGACCAGCAAATGGGCACGGACTCTGTGTCTTTCCACATTCACACCGTGTGTTGTTGCCCACCAGCAGTCCCCACTTGAGCATGTTGGCCTTGCATTTAGGGACTCCGACCCTCAGCCTATTCAGGATCCTCCAGGTGACATAGGGGAGGTCGAGATCTTCAGCTAGATCCTCCTTTAATGTTGTTCCTTGTCCAGTGAGCTCCTTCCGCCATCTTCTAATTTGGTTTTGCTCTTGTGTGCCCTCAAGAATGTTCATTCTTGCCATAAAGCTCTTCCTGGATCTGAGCCGGCAGACTTGAGGCTCATATCAGTTCAGAGGGTGTTGAGGGTCATTCTCTTGCTTAGTTCTCTTAGCATCTGCTGCTACTTCTCTCCTGATCTTAGGTGGAACAATACCAACAGTAGGGGCCATTTTCCCAGCTGGTGTAGGTTTAAGGCATCCTGTCACTATCTGCATGGCTTCATCAACAGCAATGTCAACTTGGCACTCACTGCCTACACGGTAGTCTTTCCAGGATCCGGGTGTGTTTTGCTGGGAGATTCCAATCCACCACTTTGGAACCACATGTGCTAGTGTTCAAGCCAAAGAGCCTAAAGAGCAAGAACCATCTTGAATACATCTGATCTGGTTTGATTTTTGAAAGCTCAACAGGGTTGGCCCTGGTTAGTGGGTGGATGGAATGTCAAGGAATTCCATTTGGGTCAGGAAGGAATCCTGATCCAAAGTTATCCGGTGAGTTTCCTAGCAAAATGGGAACTTGAATCCAGTTCTCTTAATCTACCATACCAGTTTTCCCCAGTAGTAGTGTTCCAGTTATTCTGGGACAGCTAATAATAGAGCTGGATTCAGTGGTTCTTCCAGTTTTCCAGAACCAATTGTGGGGTGAAATGCTGTGAATCAGATCCACCAAGTTGACAATGAAACACAACCCCAGCCTAGTAACTTCCATATAAAGAAACTGTAACTATGGGTGCTGCTGGATTTCCCAGTTAATACAGCACATGGATTCCAGAAGCATTGTCACAGTGATAGCAAAAACTATGGCATAATAAAGGGGTGGGAGGGAAACGTGTTACTGAAATACTCTGGCATTTCTTTTCTTAGTGGCAAACTAGTTACTCAAGCATACTTCTTGAGATGACTGTAGATTAAATTCAGTTTGTAATATCAAGCTGTTTGTTTTGACCAATGAGTGTATTGTGCTATTGTCTTTTGCATTTTGTTGGAATGAAGCAGTGCCAGAGCTGAAAGAACTTTCGTTGCCATTAGCCAGTATGAAACCCCATTAGTTTGACATTTATGGGAAATAAATCAGGAAAGTCAACAGACATTGGCTACTCTACTCGAGGAAGGACACATAGGAATTTGACAAATGGCTGCAGATTTTCAGGCTGACGCTTCTCTGACTGTACTGTAGTTGTTGCTTTCAGCAGTGGTTCTCCTTGGCTTAGCCATCATACTAACTGACATGATGCTGATGTATGGCTCCCCTCTACGTAGAAAAGGGTTATTTTAAAAGACTTGTTATAAGATTGAAGGAAAGTGAGCCCTTGCATCTTCATTTTGTGCCATGTTTTTGACTGGATTCCCCTCCCTTTAAAAAAAAATGAATTGAAGCCACTATGGCCCTTAAAATAAATTTTAAAATACTGTACTGGGATCTAATCATGTTTCCCAACCTTTGGTTTTTTGACTTCAATTCCCAGAAGCCTAAGTCAATTCCCCAAAGCACTGATCAGCCAATGGACTGACTTAGGCTTCTGGGAATTGAAGTTCCCCTGTTGGGAGGTAAAGGCACCAGCCCGTGGTGCCATTTCATGTGCCCCCCTCCAAGGGCATTCAAGGCACAAAATGGCCACACACTTTGAAGCTGTTGGGACAAAATGGCCACCCCCATCGTTCAGGCAGGGCAAAATGGCCGTCCAGCCCTCGAAGCTGACTGAGAGAGTGTGACCCGGCCCGCGGCTTGAAAAATTTGGGAGCCTCTTAGCTATTGGGTTGTGTGATCCCCCACTCACACACATTGCTCTGTAGTAGAAAATGTTAAGGACTTTGCCACTCTGCAAATCAAGATGAAACCATGACGGTATTAACCTGCTAGAACAAGAGAGTGTAGATTGACTCAAGTGCTTCTTTTACTTCTTCAGTCCCAGGGACAACCGAGAGTCCTTTTACTACAGAAGATAGTTTCACTTTCCTTTAAAAAAAAGTAGTCTGCTTGGCAATGATTATTTGTGCTATAATTGGACGGACTGGCTGCATACCTATTTCAGATTTGACAGCTGCAGTGGTGTAGTAGAAAGATTGATTGATAGCCTTTGGCTGAGAATAGTTGAGTAGGCTGTGGCAGATCTTTTTAAGCTTGCTGAGTGACCTTGGGTCATTCTATGCCTCTGAGGATATGTAGTGAGGACTCTTGTAGTATCGTTGACTAAAAAATTTTGTAGAACAGAGCTTGCTTCACAGATGTAACAGTCACATTTTCATAATTACATACACATACAAACTAGTAGCAGGCAGAGGATGGAAAAGCAATGAATCAAAAAGATATCAAGTGAAAGATGTATGCCCTGGAATGACTAGACATCATCTATTTTGTGGCATTTTCACCCCATAAATCACACATGGTCCTTGTTTTGAACGTGTGTGCTTATTTATGCCTCTTGTTACCTGCCAGTTAGGAAAAACATTTTCCCTGTTTCATAACTAGGCTCTTGTTCATAACAAATTATGTTATAAGACAGCGGTGGCTAACCTTGGCTCTCCAGATGTTCTTGGACTTCAATTCCCAAAAGCCCTGATCAACAGGAGTGCTGACTTGGGCTTCTGGGAATTGAAGTCCAAGAACAACTGAAGTGCCAAGATTCGCCACCACTGTAAGGAAACACAAACCTAGGTGGCTTCTCCTTGTATCAGAGTAAGGCTCTGTAGCGTGTTTTTGAGAATTAAATAAAACCGAGTGTGCCATCTTGATACAAATTAGATGGATAACCAGATCTTTTCCCAGATCTGTGAGAACTTTTTAAATAATTTACATCCCTCTGTCAAAGCCTGTTGGAGTATCATCCCAAGCAGAGGAGAAAAGTATTTTCAGACACTTTGTCTGCAGAATTCATAAAAGGTTTTATAAAGGAATCTATCACAAAAAGATAAGAAAAAATTCCAGGTAATGAACAAAATGTTGGCGTGCAGCATGTTACTCTTTGTAAAATCTAAACCAAGGGCATTAATAGGATAACATAACAAATACATTGAAATAAGCTCATCAACTGTATTAGAGTGTTTTTATATTTGAGACAAAATGTAGTAGATTGAGATGCAGTGTAATGATAGCCATGACTCATGCTGGGTCTAAATATATAAATATTCATGAAGTATATTAAGAATAAACTTGTTACCATGATAGGAACAAAAGGCTGCATTAAAATGTGTAATTGAAGAGAGCCTGAATCGGACATTTTGAAGATTTTTCATAATTAAGATGAAGTGACACTTACCTTACAATATTGATTACTTGATTTGGCATATGTCTTTTATGTTTTACCTTTTCCTCAAAACCTTTGCATGTACACAAACGCACATCCAGTTAGTCTTCAAGTTTTCCAGTCTGCCTAGAGCAGGGGTGCCCAAACCTTATGGGCCATGGGCCAGTCACATGGTTCAGGGGGCTGGTCACTATGTCAATTCATCCAGCCCTCAAAACCTTCATCACTCCCGGAAGCGGAACTAAAACACGCCTGTCCGGTTTTTACTTCCGCTTCCAGGAGTGACAAGAGCTTTGAATTGGCGTTGGAGGCCAATATCCAGCACCCGGGCCATAGTTTGGGGCACCCGGGCCTAGAGACTTTGCAATTCTTTTTGTATCAATTTTTCCCTTTTATATCTGTTTCCAGACAGAACTAGATTTATGTCAAAAACATCTAATATTCCCTTCAATTTTCTCATAACATTCAGTTAAAAGCACCAAATTACTGCCACGAGGTTTCTGCACGCCAGGGAGAGGCAGCCGGTCACATGCAGAAGGGGAAGGCTATCATCATCACAGAGCCGTGAAAATATTTCATGCTTGCAAATTGCAATGGGCTAGTGTTGAGCCTGTGGCTATTACATAGGAATAATTGCTCCAGAAAGTCACGTTTAAGTAAAAATAGGACACTTGTTTTTCTTGCTTCTGGAAATCAGTTCAGAAATAGTGCAGCAGGAAAGGGGGAAACAAAAACTAAACTTGGTAGCACAGCCTTCTAAAATTGGTTTCCATACATGGCTGTGTGACTTTCTCTCTATAACAAAGAGAAACAACAGCTAACCAGTCTCCCAGAAGGAGTAGGAAATAAAGCAACACACCAACTTGTTACTTAAGGAAGACAAGAAGATCTCATGCTATCTAAGTAAAGGTTGCCCTTGCTCAAAAGCCAGTCGTATCCAACTCTAGGGTTCAGTGCTCATCTCTGTTTATAGCCAAAGAGCCAGCGATGTCTGCATCTGAAGATGTTTTTGTGGACATGTGGCAAGCATGCTTCAAGACCGGAGTGCACAGAATGCTGTTTATCTTCCCACTGAAGTGGTCCCTATTTATCTACCGTACTTGAAATTTCTTGCTTTTGAACTGCTAGGTTGGCAGGTGCTTCTGAGGATATCTCCTACATCTGTAAATAGCCAGCAGGATTCTGGCCATTTGTTGGGGGAATGGCATATTACCGACTGCTGTTCCCAATAACGTTGCATGGATTTCAGCCACCCAGGGCTTATTTATTTATTTATTATTTATTTATTTATTAGTTCAAATTTATATTGCCGCCCACTCGCCGTGGCGACTCAGGGCGGCTTACAGACAATACATTACATTACAATACAATATGTTGGGGTGGGCACAGGGGTAGGGGCGGCAAGGTCCTCATCCTGCTCTGGCTTCTTCTTCCCAAATTGGCTTAAGCCAAATTTGCCACCTCCTGGTGGATGCCAGCGCCCACTCCTGTTAGGGCTTCTGGGAATTGTAGTCCAAGAACACTCATAGCCCAAAAAAGCACCGCCAGGGGTGGGGCACCCACCTAGGCCCCCCTACGCGACACCACTTTGTCCTCCAGAAACACAAGGAAGCAGTATATCACAGACTCCTTCTGAATAAAACTCTTGAGCGAAGGACTTCTTTCGTGTCTAGGCCAGGTGTGAAACTGCCAAAACAAAGGCACCTTTTGGTGAGCTCATTCTGCAGTTTCTTTTGCCCAGCCTAATGTGAGAAAGATTAGCCAGCAACACGAGATTGCCATTACCAGGGTATCCCCGGTTATGGTTCAAAAATACCACAATCTTCGAGGAGGCTCTGGACTGACTTGACGTAGGCAGAAGGGTTATCTCTTCACAGTTATCATTGACAGAACAAGGAGAAGGGAAACCGGGCCCTGTCTGTTACTTCTTTCCTTTCTTGGCAGTGAGCAGCAAGCTTTCCTCTTGCAAAACGTGGAGTGCACCAATGCAAGCTGTGAGGGTGCTCGTCGCATGTTTAAAGTCTACTGGGAGCTCTCTGGGCTAAATCAAATCAAAGACGCTGTGGTGGCAACCTTCTTCGACATTTATGAAGATGTAAGTACATTCCTCTGCCTAGTTTTTCCTGCTTCCTTAATCACCCTCTGCCTGTTCTTTTCTCAGAGTTCATTCCAGAACTAGCACTTTTGGGGGATTTTTAATTGGTCCATCCACTGCCTTGCTCATAATTGAAAAGAAAGCGTGCTAATTGAAAACAAGTCCTTGGGAGCCAGGGGTGAATGCCATTGAGATATACCAAGAACAATTATATTTTCTTCATCGCTACTTTGGATAGATCTATGTTCTTCTTCTTCTGCCATGTCTGAATCTGTATATAGGTGATCCTCATGACGATCAGTCATGAAGACTGTCCTGAGAATATAATGCAGTGGTCTTTCACCTCCCGCTCACACTGCAGTTTGACACCCATAGTACCACTGATCCAGTTCCGAGGGTCACTTTCTGGTCCTCAGCCCTTTTGACACGCAAAGTCCTCCTCAGCCCCAGGCCAGGATGGACGAAGCTGCTGCCCTCCATCAAGATGGATTCAAGTGGAATTTGATCCACTTGGGGACCATCATCCTTCCCTGTGGACTTTGGAACCCAAGCCATTAGTCCTCAGGGTGGTCAGGTTAGTTAACCACCGGCTGACACTCGGCGTTGAGTCGCTGGCATTATGATCTACCATAGCAGGATAACTTGGCCAGACTCATGAACCTTTAACTACCTCTCCCCGTCCACTCGCTACAATCTGCCGTGATGCACTTTATCCTTTAGTTTAGCTGTCATCTCTTTTCTTCCCTCCCCAAGGCTACATGTTTATCAGGAAGTTCCAAGGGTGAAAAGTACATCCCCAGAGCTGTACTACATTTTCTGCATTATAAGTCATTCAAAATGTCTTCATGTACCCTAATACCTGGGGGTAAAGTTTTGACAGTTTCGAAGCATTGCTAAATGCAGACCTGATATCTGCTTAGCACAGCAGTGTTTCCTGTTGCAGCAAAGTCATAAAACTGACATGATTCCTGTTAAACATAATGAAGGATGGAATGATATTGCCCAGAAATACACAGTTTATACTTAAAAGAGATGCCTGCAGCATACAAGATTTGAGCAAAACTGAGTAGAAAAAGCACCTGCAAGGGAATTGTTAGCATTTGGACATATGTCTTGTAGTGGCTTAGTGGTTAAGATGCTTAACTTGACCACTAGAAGGTCAGCAGTTCGATACCTGGGTACTACACGAGAGAGTGAGCTCCCATCTCTGTCCCAGCTCCTGCCAACCTAGCAATAGGAACCACTTATGTGGGGAGGTAAATAGCATTCACTGCACTCCAGTGTCTAGTCATGCCTACCACATGTCCATGGAAACATTGCAGACACAGACAGTTTTGGCTCTTTGGCTGTAAACAGAAGAGCACTGAACCCTAGAGTCAAATACGACTGGCTTTTGAGCAAGGGCAACCTTTATCTTTACCTTGTATGGTTGCTGTTTTTATTACCATTTAATTTTTGTCATAGATACGGAGAAATCGAGAACATAGAGCAATTTACCTGATAGAGTTGCATTTTGCTCATATGTATGCCAGAGGCTTCAACTGGTTTAATAGATGGTCCTGCATCACAGTTATAAACTAACATTAAAAAGAGACAGGTTTGTAAAGTTAAGATAAGTCTTTATATTTGAGAATGAACATTTTCTTTCTCTAGTTTCTCTCACGCCTTTAGGATAAGTATATCATTGTCAAATTAAAGAGCTGGAAATCTTTATTTCACTTTTCTCTCTGCCACAAACCAGAAACCTGAAGTTTTCTTCCCCAGCTCTCCACAAGTCCAAAATATTTGCGATTATAACCATTAAGCATGGTGGGCTTTTAGAACCTCAAACGAATGCATTTCCTATACTTTTCACAGAATGAAAATTACCTAGCTGCCTCTTTAGAAGTTTCCTTTTGATGTCTTCAATTCTGATTATTCAGAACTGAAGTGGGCACTTCCATATTCATAAGAGTTGTTCTGTTCTCACGTAACAATCCACCAGCCAAAGGCATATGAGTCAAATCTCTTGGAAGCTATTAGTCATAGTTGTAAAAGTTGGTGTACTGACCTTAAGGATAAGGTGGAATAAATCCACTTGGTTGTCGGTAGGGCACAGTACATGAGACACATCCAAAATTAAAATAAACTGTGTGTTTTCATCCTTTTTCTCCAAACAGTACTGTCTTCCAATCTGAACGTCACTTCTCAATTAGACCCCTTCTTCTATGATCTTGATATATTTTTTTTTGTAAGATATCGCTGGATTTAGCTTACTTACTTGGTTGATCCATGTTTCATACATCAGGTTGATGTGGTGAATCAAAGCATCATCTCCCACTATTCCCGAGATTTTAGCGGGCTCTTGCCATCGGGAGGTCTTACTGATACCATAGCAGGGTCTGATGGCGCGCGGGGACTGAGACCTGTGTTTCCAATGCTTCTTTAGCCATTTTAATACGAGAACACAGCTGACTGGGCTCATGTCGAAGGTGGTCATGTTAGACCAATGCATTGGCCAGGTGCATTGCCCAGTTACATAACCCCACTTAGCTGACCTGCAGTTTCAGAACAGAAGGGCATTCCGGACTGCTAGCCGACACCTTTGTGGCATGGGTAAACCTACCAGGGGAATACACCCCCGCCACCATAGCTGTCACATGTCCAAGGCCACCACTGCGCCACATTGAGGCATGAGGTAGGATTTGCAGCAAGAGATTTATCTTATTACTGGATTTTCATTAACTACTTCAGTGTTGGTTAGGTTGCTGATTGATTGATTAATTTATTTTTGTTTCTTCATTTCATCTTCAGGGAATCTTGGATGTCCTCGTCCTCAGCAAAAATTCTACCAAAGGAGATCTTTCCATCCACGCTTTGAAAAATAACTTTGAAGCTGATGCCTATTTTGTTAAAGTCATTGGTAAGTAGTTTGCTATGAAAACATTAAAATGCTATTAGGGAGAAAATTCATACCGCCGCTTGTTGAATTCTAAAATGGAAGGACAACCTAAAAAAAACAATCCATTTGCAGTAAAGATGTGGAAAAGGAAATAATGTCGAAGGGTATGAGTGGGAAGACTGGGTTAAAGAAATCTGTTTAATAACACTGCATCACAAAAAATATATATTGTCTGCTACTTGGTCTAATCCATGTGTCCTATACTAAATCAAGTGTGCTAAATCAAAATCTGAAGTCTGATTCTGCCTAGAATGTCAGGATCTTAAGTATGCATATAAACTTGATTGTCCAGTTTATTAACACAGCTGCGCCTACTCATCTTTAGCTCAAAACAGACTCACTGTGTTCCAGCTTCTCTTATATACCTTTTTCTGATGTCATCTCACTGACTTATCCAGGCATGCCTGGCTACTACTGGAATGTGCATCCCATCAGGGGATGTGATTCAGCTGAGGCGGCAACAGGCTCAGTGGTAGCTGCAACTGTTATAATATTCCCATGTAAAAATACATTACCCAATTGCCAACCATTTGAACAGTTATAGCATGCCTGTAACTTAAAATCTGTATCTAATAGAAACATTCTAAGTTCAGATTTGGAATCAGAAGACATAGTGGAGAATTGAACCCTCTACCTGAGCCATTGAACTACCCAGCCAGCTAATTAATATTAATTCATTAGGCGATCATAATTTAGAAGGAGTTTGACAACATGAAATAACAACAAAATGTGGGGATAGTATTTCTTGTCTTTCTTCTCACTGAAAGCCCCAGGCCAAAGACTACATCTTTATACATAAATAAATAGTAAAGACTTTGGCTCTCCCCTTGAGTCTGGAGTTCCAACCAAAGTTAAGAAGCAATCCTGTTTAATTTTTGCGATAGTCAAGAGGAGAAAAGGGAAATGGGTTGTGGTTTTTTTGCCTCGAAAAAGCCATGAAGGAGAGTATATATAGACATGAGTTTGGAATTTTTTAAGTGTTGCTAAGACAACTCTCCCTCTCTCTGAGTTTTCAGATTCATTATTTCTTTATCACCCTCTTTTTATCTGAAGCATTGTTTTAAGTTTAGTTTTGCAAGTGTGTGTGTATTTGTGCTCATTTCAAAATAGTTTTACAGTACTATAAAACAGAACTAAATCCAAACAGTACATATCAATTAAAATGAAAAATATTGGTGAAAAGACCCTTTTGATTGCATTGGGTTTATCCCAGCTGCTTCTAAAAAGGGATTCAGCTTTACATAGTAGAAAATAGATAGGTCTGTTTTATTTTAATGAACAAATAAGACTCCCCCCCCCCCCGGTTGAATCAGGTAGGGAAAAATACATGAGACAAATAGAAGTGGGGTATAGTTTTCAGTGTAAGAGATTGCAGTGGCTTAGTGGTTAAGATACTGAACTTGACAACTGGAAGGTCAGCAGGTCAGCAGTTTGAGACCCAAATACTGCATGATGGAGTGAGCTCCCATCTGTCCAAGCTCCTGCCAACCTAGCAGTTTGAAAGCAAGAAATTGCAAGTAGATAAATAGGTACCACTTCGGTGGGAAGGTAAGCAGAGTTCCGTGCACTCAGGTGTCTAAGCATGCATGCCACATGTCCATAGAAACGTCTGCAGACACAGACAGCACTGGCTCTTTGGCTATAAACAGATATGAACACTGAACCAGATATGACTGGCTTTCAATCAAGGGTAACCTTTACCTTTACCAATAGTTTTCAGCAGCTTTTTAATCTGATGGCCAGGAACTGCATTGCTTTTTAATCAAGACTATGGAGAATTAACTTCCACAGAATGTACCTGTGGCTGCTGTGGAGGTGTTTCTGTTTCAATGGATTCGGTAGAATAAGAAACATGCTCCAGAGAACAAAGTATTCTGGGCTACATTATTGATCCCTCCCAGCCTCTGCAGAACAGAGCTTTCAGTACCCAAAGATTAAAACGGAGATAAAGATAAGATTCTTTTTAAAGCAGATTGAGAGCCTGAACCATCCACTTAATTGGATTTAACAAAAACAGTATAAATGGTTCAGAAACAAGCCTTCCAGTATTTTGCAGGTAAAAACTAGGGTACTTTTTAGATCAGGGGTTCTCAACCTATGGCCAGTGGCACCATTTCATGTGGTCCACGTCCCAACGGAAAGGGGACACATTTTCAGCAGCCATAAATGTGCCTGCGGATGACATAAACATATTTACAACAGCTACAGATTCATTTTACAGCAGAGGGAACCACCAGTCCTGGCCGCTCAGCTGTCTTAGAGGTGTGTTCAGCCCACGGATTTAAAAGGTTGAGAATCTCTGTTTTAGATTCATACAATCACTTCAAGAATGATCTTAAAAATTGAAGATTGTATTTTGAGAAAAGGGGACTGCAGTGGCTTGTGGTTAAGATGCTGAACTTTACTACTGGAAAGCCAGCAAGTCAGCAGTTCGAGACCCAGGTGCTACATGACAGAGTGAGCTCCTGTCTCTGTCCCAGCTCCTGCCAAATTAATAGTTCGAAAGCAAGAAATTGCAAGTCGATAAATAGGTACCACTTTGGTACCACAGCATTCCGTGCACTCCGGTGTCTAGGCAATGCCTACCATGTGTCCTTGGAAACGTCTGCAGAAGCAGACAGCGCTGGCTCTTTGGCTATACACAGAGATTTTATTTATTTATTTATTTCATTTCATTTGTACCCCGCCCTCCAAAGATTCAGATAAGCACTGAACCCTAGAGTTGGATTCAACTGTCTTTTGAGCAAGGGTGACCTTTACTATTTTGAGTAAAAAGATACCACCGTTCATTTATAAACAGGATGGAAATTACTCAAGATTTTAACAATGTAAAGGCGGGGGGGGGGGGGGAATGAAAATTACAGATCCAGCCAGCACTGTCCACATGGTACTGAATGAGTAGCACATTGGATAATCAAGTATAAATTTATCCTTATTCTCTCATGTTTTGCCTTGTTGAGTTGCAAATGATTAGTAGATCTTCTGTTATTACCAGTTGTAAAAAGCCACACTGATTTGTAAACTTGTCCGTTATTCTAGCCAACCATTCTGTATCTCAGTACCTGATGTGTATAAATTGATGCCATAAAGTCTCACTCGTATTTCTGACCAAGTGGAGTTGATCCACGAAAGCTAAAATTAAAATACAGCAGTTTGTTTTTTGTTTTTTTAAAAAAAATGAGGAAATGCATATGAAGGAAGGTAGTTCTGCTTGTTACAATCACAGACATCTGTATAAATCCAGGAAGCAGTTTAGTTGAGCAGCCTTTATGCATTGAGTGTGTTTTCCAGCTGTGACTGCAATCTTTCTTGTTAGAAAGAGCCTTTGCTATGGATTACTTGTTCCCGGGTGGTTCTCCCAATTAGATTACTGTAATATTTCATAGATGGAGTTGCCTCTGAAGGCTGTATAGAAGTTACTGGAAGCCAAGGATACAGCTGTGAGAGTCTGGATTTGGAATAGTTCATTGAGAGATCTTGTCAGCATTGAGAGGGTTTCATTGATGCCCTGTTTGCCTTTGATCCCAGCTGAAAGTGCCACTGCTTGCTTTTAAACCTTTATTGGCTTTGGAAGTCCCGCCCCCTTATGAATGGCATTGCTTCTTCCAATGCTAGTCTCTATGACCTTTCAATGGGACTGTGGTGGCTTGGTGGCTAAGATGCTGAACTTAATGACTGGGAGATTAGCAGTTCGAAACCTGAGTGCTACATGATGGAGTGAGCTCCCATCTTTGTCCCAGCTGCTGCCAACCTAGCAGTTTGAAAGCAAGACATTGCAAGTAGATAAATAGGTTTGGCAGGAAAGGTAAACAGCATTCCATGAACTCCGGTGTCTAGTCCTGCCTGCCACATGTCCTTGGAAATGTCTGCAGACACAGACAGCACTGGCTCTTTGGCTATAAACGGAGATGAGCACCAAACCCTAGAGTTGTATACGTCTTGCTTTCAAGCAAGGGTGACCTTTACCTTTTATGACCTTTCAATGCTAGAACTAAGATGGATGTTGGCTTGAGAGAGGTATTTTTCAACAGTGACATCCCAGTTTTCTTCAAGGAAATTTCCCTAGTCCCATAATTATATTTCATCCACTTTGAATTGCCTGGATGCTGGTCACTTTAATTTTCATCACTCAGGAAATGAAAGAATTCACTGAAAACACATTGTCTGACGTGAGCAAGACATGCAATTCAGTAGAGTGTTTAAAGGAATTGTTCAGCTAAATACAGCTTCCCTTTTTTCTACATACCTACTGGGCAAAAAGAAGTGACCTAAATATCGTATTTGAGATGTTGTATGAAGTCTGAATAATGGTGTACCTGGTTGCTGAGAGCCCTTTCCAGCCCTGCAAATGTTCCCCTCTAAAGTGGCATTCATTAATATATATTTTTGCATCTAAAAGGGCAAACCTGCCAATTACTCTTGAAAGAGTGGTACTCTACTGGGCAAACTTTCAAAGATGCTCAGCTTTTCCACTGCGTTATTAAGGAACTGGTTGCTTAATCACAATGTGTTACATGGTTGAAGTAGTTTTGATCCTTGGTACAAAAATGAAGTGGTTTCAGGAACAGATGCTCTTAAAGATAACAAAGGTGCAGGCAAGAAAAAAGGAAGTTAGTGAGTAATCGTTTGTCACTAAGTGGCGTAGTATGTAAATTCAATAAATAAAGAAATGAGACATTAATCTATAAAGAGGTACCACTTCGGTGGGAAAGTAACAACATTCCCCGTACTGTACACTAGGTCAATTTTTTTCTAGTAGGTCAAGTTATTTTTATATAGCCGAACGTGGAAATGCTAGTGTTCAAGCATTCATTGTTTCTATATTATGCAATTAATTTATTACATTACTCCTTGGTAACATGATAATGACATGTTACCTTAAATATTTCAGTGATTCCCTTGACACCCAAAGGGGTAAAAGAGGAAGTAAAGAAGAAGAATTGCAGTGATAAAAAATGCCTCCCCCCCCCCCAAAAAAAAAAAAAAGAACTAATGTGAATCAATGCTACCCAACCAGTATATGTCACAGATGTAAAATGGTTTAAATCAGGAGTTCTCAACCTTTTTAAGTCAGGGGCTGGATCATGCTCTCTCAGGCAACTTCGGCGGCCGGATGGCCATTTTGCCCTTCCTCCATCACATGGCACTTCCTGGTGAAGTGGAGGCGGTAGGGGACCACATAAAATGCTGCCACAGGCTGCAGGTTGAAAATCCCTGGTTTAAATGAAAGCTTTTAAAGTAACTGTTTAAAATTATTAGGCGCTATGGGTAGTGAATTAATTTTTGACAAATCAACTCCAAACTCTGGCTTATATAAAATATTTTCAAAAGGATAAAACGGACAGAAACAAGAGTCCAACAATACTGTGAAGAACAAAAACAGTGACACAAGCATAAAAAGTTACCGTATTATAGGCCATGAAACCTAAAGAAAGAAAGTGGGGTGTTTGGTTCTGAGCTAAGAAACATAGATCTAAACATGAAGCTTGTTGATTGATTTGTGGGTCACACACACCCTGACTTCAGCTTGAACTATCTTGCATCATTGTTGTAAGGATAAAATTGTCCCCTACGTGTCAGTGTTGGCTGGAGGGAGGAAGAGATGGACAGTATGATGAAAAATAATCATTGGAATATTGATTCCTGACTCAGAAACTCAGCACAAGGTGTGAGTGCAGACTTTGTTTTATAGCATGCATCTTTCCACTCCTCTATGGCTATTGTAACTATCTTTGGTACTGCCCTAGCGAATCAAGTGATTGCTTAATTCCTTCATTATGCAGAGCAGTGTAATTGGGACAGATCAATAATTTCTTTTTACATTTTAATGTAAGATAAATAAATGCAATCAGAATGTTTATGGTAGCTTTATCAAGGAAATGTCGTGTGATTTGCCAGAGCAAATGCCCATAAAGCAGCGATGCTTTTATGACTGAAAAAAAGATGAGCCTACTGGAGAAACTCTCAAAAGTGTCAATAGCTATTGTGTTCTCTCTCTTGTTTATCCACAGTTCTCAGTGGTCTTTGTTCAAATGACTGTCCTCGTAAAATAACGGTAAGTATTGCACCACAGGCAATCTTTGAACGAAAGCACAAGGGCGTTCAGCTGTGTGTTTCCATGTCATTCTGCAAATCTGCATAATTGTGTCAAGATTAAAGTTCACAGGTTTTTCATCCCTAAAATGGCATTTTTTAAAAAAATCTTGCCAGTGTTGAGAAAACTAAAGAAAGGCATCAGTAATCACCAAAATGTTGGAGTTACAATTTTTATGAACATACCATGTTTAAACTTTATTTTGCAGGCCTTCTGTTTCCAGGAACATTTTCAGCTTTTTTTTTCTTTCGCAGGCATGGCACTTCTTCCCTACTCATTGCATCTGCTGAACTGCACCTAGAATTTACAAACGGCTTGCCTTGCATTGAGAAGATTGAGCTAGTAATAATACACTGGCGATGAACAGTGTTTTCCATGTTGTGAAGGAAGACGTGTGCATGCCTGCGCCTCACATAGAACACATTTACAAGATTGGAGCTCCAGCTATTTCGTTCCCCACATACACAGTGTTGCAAAGCTTGCTCTGCCTTTCTTGCAGTATAGTCTACAAACAAGTCTAAAGCAAAAAGTTTTTTAAAAGGAATGATTTTGGAAATCATATCAATAAAAGGCCCAGCTTGTGAGAGTTGCTTTTAGACAAGCTCATTTGACAGTTTAGCTCCCTAAAGGCATGTTGGAGCTAATAATAATTTCTTGTCAGAAATTATCCTGGATTGAAAGGATTTTTGCTGGAGAAACTCCGCTCAGAGGATGCGGAGGCTCCTTCCATGTCCCCAAGAGCTGGGTCAGAGACAGGCACTCAATCTGTTATGCAGTACCCAGGTCTGACTTGCCGAGTTTCCAGCTAACAAGGCAAGCTTCTTAACCACTGAGCCACAACAGGCCATGTAAGGACATGAAAGGAGCCTCATTTGGCCATCCCCTGAGCGGAGTTTCTTCCGCAAAAGTCCTTTCAACCCAGACTAATTTCTGACACAAAATTATGTTGGAGCTGAAACATTTTCTTCCCTCTTACCTACTTTGGACTTTAAGAATCAGATCTTTTTGAACTTTAACTTTGTTTTTTACTCCCCACGCTTTTAGGCTTTATGAAGAAAAGGAAGTCAGGGGAAATTAATATTTCACATTGTCTTTCCTTCCAGCCCTTTGGTGTGAATCAGCCTGGACCTTATATTAAGTATACGACTGTAGATGCAAATGGGTACTTGAAAAATGGTTCAGGTAAGATCTCTTTCTGTTGACCTCTTTTGACATTGGATTTCCAAATGAATTCACTTCAAGCTTGATTTAAGGGAATGGGTCAGAGAGGAAATGATTTTAAGGGAGGAGAAGAGCAGATATTAGTGGTGCCTGTTTGTTTGTTTGTTTGTTTGTTTGTTTGTTTGTTTGTTTGTTTGTTTGTTTGTTTGTTTGTTTGTTTGTAGCATCTGTGTTTCAATCAATAATGGGTCTGAGGGTGGCTTACATCATTGTTGAAAACCAAATAAAACTGAAACCCCAAATAGAGCCTGCCTTAGAGATGTTTAGGTTTGTGGGAGTTTTTTGTATTTCTGCTCCCAGAATTTCCCAGATAACCAAGGTCTAACTGAATGTTAAATGCCATTAGCTTGAATCAAAATCATTTTAAAGCACCCGAGAAACAAAAGATTGTGGCTACCTTTCATGGTGATGTTACAATTTCATGTTTCCCACAGTGGTGGCTTTAGCCCAATAAATCCCCTTTCCTTGGCAGTAAAAATTTATTTTCCAAGAAAAAGAAATTTCCAGTTACCCTCTTTCTGTGTGCATAAAGCACATAGTTAAATCTTCTTTCAATGTATCTATAATCTTTTTTAAGGCTTAATTGCACGTAGTCATAATTTTCCCCCTATTTATTTGTTTTTCCCCATTCTACTGATTATGAATGCTAATAGTAATAGTAACAGAGTCAGCACAATCTCCTACTTGCAAATCTTTCTGTTTCAAGGGAGCTAATACTGTAAATGTGTACAATATTGTGGAACAGCATCTGGCTGCAGGTACTCGCATAATTAATGGGCTGTAAAAAGTATCTCATATACAGAGTATTCATATTTTAACTAGTCGGAACTGGCAACAGATTGGCGCTCTGCATGAAAACTGTCAGTCTGAATGGTTTGATAATCACGTCGACTTTTAATAAATTAAACATTTTTAGCACACAGATGGTAAATGAAACCTGTCCCTGTGCTAAAAGGATTGAGGGAGAAGCACAAAGCCAGCCTGGAGATTGAATCACCATTGAACTTAAGCTTCCCAGTTTGCCGGGAAGTGACATACATAGATTAACTAGGGCAAGGTACAGTGATCAATAACAGGAATCTTTGGGTGCACAGCGTCTTTCTTCAATCCAGTTTGTATGTCTGTTAGTTTTCGGAAGCATATGATCTGCCGTCTGAAAGGGGAACGGTATACATTTTGCCCATAGAGAGGATTCTGTTCAAGAGAGAATCTGAAATACATTGTTAAATACTTGCAGATGGTAAGACTCCATCTCTAGATGGGTTGGATGCCATTTGAAAACATGCTGTGTGAATGTGGAGAGATACAGAATCCAGCTCATTTACTGGTCTGCCGATGACTGCCAGAAACATGTACCGATGAAGAATTAACTGTGTCTGATGACAAAGCCAAGAAAGTGGCTTCATTTTGGCAATCCAGGTTTGATTGGGACATGAAGAAGAAGATAGCACTGTCTCAATTCAACCTGTGATGTAGAATGAAAGACTTCGTTGTAAACTGTCAGCTTCAGCCAACCCCACATTAAGTAGGTAGCCCCTTAAACAACTATAAAATCCAGCATTTCCCAAATGATGGTCCACAGAACACTGGTAGACTTCAATTCCCAGAAACCGACATCAGTACATTGGCTGATCAGTGCTTTGGGGAATTGACTTAGGCTTCTGGGAATTGAAGTCAAGAAACCAAAGATTGGGATACACTGAAATTTTGTACTCTAACCTGGTCAGTACAAAATCAGTAGTTTGCAGTGCAGTTATAGCATCCTTCTCAGAAGCCTGCCAAACCTTTTCTGAAATGCCACCCGCAAATATAAGCCCATCCCTCCTAAACTAGTTTTCCCCACAATGAAAAAGCTTTGCGACATTGTGACCTGTACCATTTTGCATCTGTTGGTCATACCCCTGTCTATGCAGGGAATAGGTTTTCCCCAATTATTAAATTTTGGCATGGCAGCTTCTGGGATTTGAAGACAGTTAATGCCTCTCCCCTTAGTCTTCTGCAGGCTAAACACATCACATCCAGATCTTTTAAGCATTCTTCCCGTGCAAGTCGAGCATCACAGTCCTTTGCAGTCAGCACAAAGGATGTCATGCTCTGTTTTAGCTGTAATTGGTGCTAAAAAGAGGAGCAATTGACCTGGCCTGCAAGGAGAAGATATGGTCTATAAAAATGGCAGCTGGAGTGTGAGTCAACGAGAATGTGGCTCACTAACTTTAGATTGTTATGAGTGAAGAACTGTAATTGGAACTAAAGAGAAAGAATGCAGCTGTAAATGCAGATAACAGAATACTGTATTTGCTGGCATATAAGACTACTTTTTTCCTCTGAAAAACATGCCTCCAAGTGGGGGGGTCATCTTATATGCCGGGTGCACTTGAGTTGGGATAGACATAGCTGCCCATAGTGGCCTCCCGATGCCCACCCACCTCATTCTACGTACCATCCAGTATCACGTGGTATCCAGTGTGGCTGCAGCGAGCATCAGCAGCGAGATAGGGGTACCAGCCTTTTCAGCGTGACCAGCCCATTCCGCTCTGCCCAGCCCCTTGTCTACGCAGAGCTCGCACATGCGCACTTGTGCACTAGTGCCGGCCACAGGGAGATGTTGAAATCAAATCTGATGTTCTTTTATGTTTTATTTGGTGTGTGGAAGGTGTGCGGAAGAGGGGGTAGTCTTATACGGCGAGTATATAACAAACTTTATATTTTGAGTGGAAATGTTGGGGGGTCATCTTATACACCCAGTCGTCTTATATGCCGGCAAATACGGGTAAGTACAGGTACACATATACATTGAAGCCATAGTAAAATCCATCCCCAACCAAATGGGTTATTTTCAGTGGGTAACGGTAAAGGTCTCCCTTGCTCTAAAGCCAATTATACCCAACTCTAGAGTGCAGTGCTAATCTCTGCTTTCAGCCAAAGTGCCAGCACGGTTTGCATCTACAGATGTTTCTGTGGACATGTGGCAGGCATAACTAGACACCGGAGCACAAGGAACACTGTTACCTTTCCCACCAAAGTGGTACCTATTTATCTACTTGCAACTTCTTACTTTCATACTGCTAAATTGGCAGGACCTGGGATAGAGATGGGAGCTCACTCAGTCGTGCAGCATTTAGGTCTCAACCTACTAACCTGCTGACCTTCCACTCATCAAGTTTGGTGTCTTAACCACTAAGCTACCGCTGCTTGGACAGATTAGACATGTTAAAGGCTTAGCCTGTGCCCAGCACTTGCTCTTTGGAACAACAGAAGGTGTGACATGTAGTCACAGCTTGGTTGCATCTTCTGTAATATCTTTCTCCCACCTTTTACAGAAGTCCACCTCAAATACATTGATCTACTCTTAAATACATGTACATTAGCTTTCCTGGGCATTTCCTCAAAGGTTTCAAGATAGGATTTGCTCAGAAAGATTTATTCCTGAGATAATGAAGTATGAAGAAGCAGAGCAGAAATTCATTCAAGATGTATTAGTTGAGTAGTGTCGTTTCATCTCACTCTGTAGCAACTAATTCAAGCATTCCCTTGTTTCATACCCTAGATTTTCCAGTGTGCACATCATAGTAGATTGAAGTTTGTCGTGGGGGACTGAGTGTAAATATTCCACAAATGGATGTTTTCCTGATTTTCAGCGGTGAATGCAAAACAGGATATTTAGGGCTGAATCTACCCGCTTGTCCAAACTTGATCTATTGAAGCAAATGCTGAATGGTGTGTCGACACTCAGAGAAATTCCCCTGCAACTGCTAGTTGGAAACAGGCATAATATTGAACCAATAGAATTGGGCCATGGCAGCTTAGCTTTGGTGGAACCCCGAGACAACCAACGTTTCTAAACCTTTAGGATGAGGATTGCCGCCTTGTGTTATTTCAGTCTGATCTTGATAGTTTCCAATGGATGTTTAGTTTTGTTCTAGGTCAGTGATGGTGAACCTTGGCACTCAAGCTGCTCTTGAACTTCAATTCCCAGAAAACACATTCGTGCAGATTCACAGAGACTTCCGCTTCTGGGAATTGAAGTCCAAGAACACGCACAGTAATCCCATTTGTATAGATTCACAGAGACTTCCGCTTCTGGGAATTGAAGTCCAAGAACACCTGGAGTGCCAAGGTTCGCCATCACAGTTCTAGATCTATTGCTTCATCAGAAAGATCCAGAGGAAGGGATAGCCTTCCTCAGCTCAACAGCCAAGAGGGTTTGGTAGAGTGATGACTTGAAGCTGCATTTGAGCTCAGCTCAGAATTAAAGTCTTATTATGTATAAATATTGATGAATTTGTGAGATTAGTTTGTGAGATTAACGGCCTGTTGTTTGCAAGCAAAATTACAGGCACTGTTTCAAGTGTCAGATTAGCAGTCATATAGCTGAAGATGATGCTAATTTAACTTATTAGTGCCTAATATTTACTGAACACTGAGTAATACAGCTTAGGTGGAAAGTAATGTAACAAGCAGAACTTAAGTTCACCATCATGGACCTGTATTATACTGTTTCATTTCTTGGTTTTATACGTGCATATTTTCCCCTAATTAAAACACAGGCCATCTATGTCTGCATGCCTTTTAAAAGCAGAGATTTCATGGGTGATTTGACTGTTTCCTTTTCAATGGAAACTGAATCATACAATGAATTCCTATCATTTCCCCCACTTCACCTTGGGTGACATCTCTCATAATAACTGCGTCCAAATTATTTTGTTCTGTGCAGTTGGCAATTATCGCATTCAATGCATCTTCCAGCTGAGATTGATTTATTCTCATAAATGAACAGGGATTAGACAGGCTTTGCATTCTTAACAAAGCTGCCTTGGGTCTGGAGAAGATTGTTTAAGTTTCAAATGGAAATCTCTTGAAGGGGCAAATTATTTGCAGAACTGACAGCGCTAAGTACTTAGGCTCAAGAAGTTGTTCCGAGGATGGCCAGATTAATACAAGGCCAGATTAGGGAGGTAAATAACAAAATAACTGGCCGTGTCAGGCTGTTATATTTCGGCCTCGCCATCTCGGCCCGGAGCAGAAGAATGCTGACAGCTGTGGCTGCCCAGAGGACGTTCCCGCCCCCTCCAGTCTTCACCATCAAAGACCGTCGGTGGCAGGTAGCGAGAGGACGCTCGCACCCTCACTCCGGGCCTCGCCATTTCGGCCTCGCCATCTCGGCCCGGAGCAGAAGAATGCTGACAGCTGTGGCTGCCCAGAGGACGTTCCCGCCCCCTCCAGTCTTCACCATCAAAGACCGTCGGTGGCAGGTAGCGAGAGGACGCTCGCACCCTCACTCCGGGCCTCGCCATTTCGGCCTCGCCATCTCGGCCCGGAGCAGAAGAATGCTGACAGCTGTGGCTGCCCAGAGGACGTTCCCGCCCCCTCCAGTCTTCACCATCAAAGACCGTCGGTGGCAGGTAGCGAGAGGACGCTCGCACCCTCACTCCGGGCCTCGCCATTTCGGCCTCGCCATCTCGGCCCGGAGCAGAAGAATGCTGACAGCTGTGGCTGCCCAGAGGACGTTCCCGCCCCCTCCAGTCTTCACCATCAAAGACCGTCGGTGGCAGGTATCGAGAGGACGCTCCTGCTGGCGAGAGGACGCTCGCACCCTCACTCCAGGCCTCACCATTTCGGCCTCGCCATCTTGGCCCAGAGCAGAAGAATGCCAACAGCTGTGCTTTTATGATGACCTGATATTGTGTAATTTGTAATTATGATTGGGGACTCTGGGGATTTTGAACTGTAACTGTGATTGGGGATTTCTGATATGTTTTTGATTTTGATTTTGTATTATTTGAAGTGTTGCTGAAATGTTTTATTAATTGATTATAGTGTTGAATGTTATATTTGTGAGTTTTGTGAGTCACCCTGAGTCGGTTGCACCGAGTAGGGCGGCATATAAATTGAAAATTGAATAAATAATAAGTTAATCAGGCCAAAGCTTCACAGCTCTTTAAAAATGGTACCATGTCATAAAGCAGGGGTTTTCAACCTAAGGCCCATGGGCCAGATTAGGCCCATGGTACCATTTCATAAAGACTAGCACTGAAAGCTCTTAGACCTTCTCCAGCCTGTGAGATGCAATTCAAAGTGATTTGCAGAATAAAATACTGTGGGCGTAAAATAAAATTCCCACCATCTGAAGGAGTATCCTGCTTAATTCAGATAATGCCTCTACAGAAGAATATAAAGAGTAGCCTTTGTCCTTCTCATTCAGCTGTAGAACATTCTCCTTTGTGTTTAAAGGCAGTGAGGGGGTGACAGAAGGGAACCTAAGAAAGCTGCATCCTGTTCAGAAAGGAATATACAAAAGGATTCATTTTATGGTTTCTCCCATTGCAGCTTGGGCCATCCCATTTCCAAATGGTACTTTGGACCAGTGGGCCTACTGGAGTAATACAGATGTCGTGCCCTCTGGAATCCACTCGTGCATTCTGCATTATCTCTATGCTCTGTAGAGTATTCAAGAGACACCCCAAGAGAGAGGTTTCTATCCATGGATTCCAGCTGTATCCCACAGAGTTCTGAGTTTTGAAGGTTGGTAGGCCCCTCCATGGTGACTTAGTGGTTAAGACACTGAGCTTGATGGCCAGAAGGAAGGCAGGTTAGCAGATTGAGACCCAAGTGCTGTGCAACAGAGTGGGCTCCCATCATTGTCCCAGCTCCTGCCAGTTTAGCAGTATGAAAGCAAGAAATTGCAATTAGATAATAATTTTGTGTCATAAATTATTCCAGGTTGAAAGGATTTTTGCTGGAGAAACTTCACTCAGAGGACGCCTGAATGAGGCTCCTTTCATGTCCCCAAGATCTTTTCCCACTGAAGTGGTCCCTATTTATCTACTTGCAATTTCTTGCTTTCAGACTACTAAGTTGGCAGGAGTTGGGGCAGAGGCAGGCATTTATTCTGTCATGCAGTGCTTGGGTCTTGAACTGCTGCCCATCTAGTTAACAAGTCGAGCTTCTTAACCCCTGAGCCACCACAGTAGATAAATAGTACCACTTGGGTGGGAAAGGTAACAGTGTTCTGTGCACTCCAGCATTTAGTCATGCCTGCCACATGATCACGGAAACATCTGCAGACACAGGGAGCACTGGTTTGGCTGTAAGCAGAGATGAGTCAGACACAAATGGCTTTCTAGCAAGGCAGTCACTCCATCCCCAAATTGAACAAGACAAAGGAGATGCTAGGAAGGAATGCAGAGAGAAAGTTTGCTGCTCAGAAGTGTAGGAGAGTCAAGAACAGAGATTTCTGCCCCTTAACAGATGCAGTCCTCCTGTCCACCACACAGCCAGTTGCGAGAAATCATGCATCTTTCCCCACCCTCTCCGCCCACTTCGGTAATCCAGGAGACAATTCTCTTTAAGACCTTTCCTCTTTAGTTACAAAGCGCTGCTGGTCACTTTTCAGAAAAGACGCAAGTAATCATCCATATGTCCTTTGACGTATCAACCCCACGGCTCCGTCTGACAGCCATAAAAGAGCACAAGAGGATATTTGTGTCCTTAACTCATTGGTCATTTTTCTTCTCAATTCATTGCTCTTTATGTCGAGATGGAGACAATGAGATGTGACGACTAGGGCCTTGCCACCGAGATTTTGTACTTGGCTGGCTATTTTTAACTTCTCCTGGCAGGCTGGCCTTTCACCTGCTGCTGAGAAAGCATCTTTTCAGCCCTCCTGGGGTTCTGCCATTTAGTAAGGCCATGATTATTTAGTGCTGCTCCTGGGTCCTTGAACTTAACAAGCTACAGTACCAGTGTGACCTGCTTACTAATTGTTTGTAGCACTTTTTCTTACCAACATTACTGATAAAAAATACACTTTTAGCAGCAGAGTCAAACTCAAAGAAAGTTAATCATGAAGATAGTCCTCATTAGAAGAACAGTTTTTTCCAGGCAAAAAGAACATTTCCCAACAAAACACAGATTTGGATTAATTTCAGTCTGGCTCTCTCTAGCAGCCTATGTTGAACTAGAGGCATCCGTTATGATAATTGATGGCAAACTTGGAGACAAAAAAACTTAAGTAGGTGGTAGGAGACTCGGAACAGTCTAAAAAAGCATACATCTTCACATTGCATATGTATCACACAAGAAACAAAACGAAGCACACAGTGGTTAAGGGGACTGCGGCGGCTCAGTGGTTAAGAAGCTTGCCTTGTTAGCTGGAAGGCAGGCAAGTTGGCAGTTCAAGACCTGGGTACTGCATAACAGATTGAGCACCCGTCTCTGTCCCAGCTCTTGGGGACATGAAAGGAGTCTTATTCTGGTGTCCCCTGAGTGGAGTTTCTCCCACAAAAATCCTTTCAACCCAGAATAACATTAAGAATGGGTTGGAGATCATTTATAATGATTTAGAGTGGTCTGAATTGTGAGCTGAAAGTGACAGGAAGCAGTGGTAGGTCGTCTTCTCTTCTGGGTCTGTCTTGCAGTAGATTTGTTGTTGTTCAGTCGCACAGTCGATTCCAACCCTTTGTGACCCTATGGACCATTGTCCTTCAGGCATTGCTTCTGGCCATTTGTCTTGCCCAGTTAATTTGTTCCTTGACCATATTGGGTGAGTATTGTAGTTTGAAATTTTTGTTTTTTACATCCCATGTAGTTAAAAGTGTGGAATTCACTGCCACTATATGAGTGCTAGTTGCCAATTTAGGACTACAGTGGTTCAAATGGTTAAGACACTGAACTTGACAACTGGAAGGTCGGCAGGTCAGCAGTTCATGACCCGAGTACTGCACAATGAAATGACCTCCCATCTCTGTCCCAGTTCCAGCCAACCTAGCAGTTCGAAAGCAAGATACAGTATTGCAAGTAGATAAATAGGGACCACTTTAGTGGGAAGGTAAACAGTGTTCTGTGCACTCCAGTGTTTAGGCATGGCTGCCACATGTCCATGGAAACATCTGCAGATATAGACAGTACTGCCTCTTTGGCTGTGAACAGATGAACACTGAACCCTAGAGTCAGATACGACTGGCTTTCGTACAAGGGCGGCTTTAATAAAGAGTTAATTTACAATATCCTGGTGGCCGCTTTGTTCCACGATGGACCCAAGGCAAGTTTCTACAAGGTTGGAAGTTGAAATATTCTCCCCAGATGATATTGTGAGAATAGCAACTACTGTATTTCTCTTCCTGACTCTGTCCCTTCCTGCTGTAAAGTAGCCTCCCTCGCCCTCTGTTGTATGCTGTTTGCCTCTGGCTTCATGTGTTAAAGTAATTGCCTCGGTGGCTTTTTGGCCCAAGGTCATGAGATGTTGTCAAAAGGAATATACTTTCCAATTTACCCCTCTGCAATGCTACCGCATGACTCCCAGCACTACTGGTGTCTGAATCTCCTCTGCTGAAACTCAGTTACAGCAGGAGGGAGTTCCTCTTGGTTTGGTTTGCCGTTTTCCCAAGAAAAATAACGAATTTTATTTATTTATTTGCATCTGCAGCTTTACCCTTAACCAACAGTGTCAGTATTGTGGAAAGTGAAAAAGGAAGATGAAAATTTGCACAGCTGTTTTCCTTTCCGTAATGACAGCCATTCTGATTTGCATAATAATGGGAGCCAGGCTGGTATCTTTGGCAGCAGCTCCGGTAACGTTTGGGGAAGGCGGTGGAGCAAAATAGAACTCTAGAACATGGCTCTGCCATTTTGGCAGCCATGGGTGCGTTTACACATGCGCGGGCCTGTTTTACAGCTGTCGTAAATGCTCCCGCTTCTGCTTTCGGTAGTGGCAAAGGTGTTGGTGGGCCACGTGAAATGGTGTCTGCAGGCCAGGGCTGGCCCACAGGCCATAGGTTGACCACCCCGGTCTACACAATGTAGCTACAGCATTTTGATAGGATTTGGCCATGGCTCGTTCCTGTGGAATCCTGGAACTTGAGGTTTAATGAAACACTTGAAAGATTTTTCTTATAGTGCATTCCTCTGAATTACAGCAGAGAATTCTATGTATCCCACTAGACTACACACATCAGGAGTCCATAGGCTGAAGTTGTGGACATTCAAAAGGGTTTCACACCACTGTGACATGATAAATGTGCTTTCAAATTGTTGAGTCTACAATGGAAGAAGTAAGTCACTGTCAGGCTAAAGAGACAACATTTCGTTGTTTGGGATTAGAGTTTCAGTGTCAATTTTATATAGTGTGGAGAAGTACACAGAAAAGAATTAATTAATTAATTAAGACTTATTTACTGTCCCATAGAGCACCTCACTCTCTGGTCATTTAACAACATACTAATGCAGTACATAAAATAATACTGTACAGTACAAAAATAATATAGTACAAGAAACATATCATCAGACAAAAAGCAGTGGGGGCGGGGGAATCAATAAACCACTGAATTAGTCAAGCCTATCTTTATATAAAAACAAATGTAAACCACAGTTAACATCAAATAATAAAAAGCAGCATTAAACAGTTCTGTTTTAACTGAAATTATTTCTTAAATTAAAAAAAATCCCTTTCATGATGGCTGTGTGGAATAATTGCATATCATGTTATCAGGAAGAATTCTGGAAAATTCAGTAAATCAACTGTCATGGGCAACCTGAATCTCTTTCCCCCCCCCCCCTTTTAAAAGTTTTCTTTATGAAAATGATAAAAATCAAGGAACATAAGTGTTTCTTAATGCTTTGAGAATCACTTCTTTGTCCCTTGTAAAATTCCATAATAAGTAACAGAAACATAGGGCTAAAAACAGTTTTTGTTCTGGCCACACCCTTTAAGATCGATAGGAGCTATAAATCAACAGTAAAATAAGTGTTACTGATTTCAGTGAATCTCTTCTTATTGAGACTAAAACTGAATTTAGCAAATGGAGATGAGCTGGAAATATAGTCAGTGCCACCGGTGCCATTTTTAACTGGTATTTGGCCATCTGGAACTTTTTAAAACAGAGGATAGAATAGAACAAAATGGTGCTGAAGAGGACAGTTCTGAAATATTGACTGTTAGCTTGCTACTGAATGGCTAGTATTTCTGATGAAATGCTTCTTCATGCCTGATGTATAACACACCAATTCATAAACATCCAAAATGGGAGGGATTGGTTTTTGTAAGGAAACTGCAGGCATGGAAAATTAAGCGTCCATTGGAGGACTGGATATATTCTTTGTTCATCTTTAGAATCTAATTAAACACTCAGCCATTTATTAGTTGTCTTTCAATTTGTTTGTTGTCTTGACAAGCAAATTATGAGTGACTCAGTACTACTCCAAAAAAATCAATAACAGCCTACTACATTAGTGTTTTCTTTAACTCCCTTATTTTTAAAAAAATTGTCTCAGCTGATGTCTGTTCGTGCATACATATTTTGTCCAGTGACACAAGATTGTCATCCCAAACAAATTACTCACATCCCTGGGCACAAAACACAAATTGGAGAAGTGCAAGTATTAAACAGAGCAAAGACTGAATGGTTTTCCCTCCTGTAATCTATAACATTTATGATAGGCCATAAACTACAATTTTTAATATTTCATTGTAAATCCTCTAATATAGTTTTAAATTAAAAGTGTATACTTAGGATCCGTGAAATCGTTATTGAATGTGTCATTCTGTTTGGATTGACTGGCATCTGATGCTTGGAACTGCGTTCCATCATTATTAGCTGCAACTCGTATCTGAGAATGCATTTTTTTCCCCTGAAGCAAGAAAAATGCCATTGGGATGAATTTGTTTAAGGTGGATCGCAGCTTGCCATGAAGTGACCCACACACTGTGATCACGGAGCCATCTCCTGAAGCACGTATGAAATGAGACATGCAGGATTTAGCACCGGGACTGCAATGGACTGCCACAGCCTTGAGGATATTATCAAGATGCACCTTCACAGCCAGTCCATCTAGCATGGCCTCTTCCGCCTCCATGACCATTGGTGCTGTGGAGAATGATTTCCTGGGCATCTTTAAATACAGTACCCTTTTTAAACATAAATGGTTGGCTTGAGCTTCTATATTTTGCTTTCAGTTTACTGGAGATTTGATCAGGAAACATCACAGTCCAAAGTATTACATCTATTAGGAAGTCTGCATTCTCCCCCCCCCCCCAATTTTTATCTCCCACTTGTACAGTCAATATTATTGATTCTCTTTCTGCCAGTGGATCTTCTTAACTTACTACAAGTATTCAAAATCATATTTGTAACTCTTTGGAATACCTTTATTCTGCTGTCTCTGAACAAGACCCACAATGCCACTCATCTGCAGTAATTTCAGATTCTTTCAGCATTGTTTGGTATTTCTATTGTGCAACCCTTGATTGAAATTCTTATGATTGCTGAGCTTCTTCTACTTCGCCTGGCTTAGCATTGCGCTATTGTGTCTTGGAATTAAAAAGTAGCTCTTAATCGGTATTCTTTTAGTGGCCCAATGTTTTGCAGTATTGATATTTGCTAAGCATAGATGTAAACAACGTCAGCTCAGGGTGAAAGACGGAGATGAATGGTTCTTGCAAAAAGGCCATAGCTTAGTAGCAGAACATCTTGTGCCACTGGCATCTCCCTCAATGTAGACCAGGTCTTCTTCCCTGTCTAGGCCGATCTTTAAACTGTCAAAATAAATCCACCTTTTGGTTAATTCATTCCATAGTTTCTTTCCCCTGTTCAAGTGTGAGAAAGATCAGCTAGCACAACAAGGTTGCCATTCCCCAGGGTATGCCCAATGTGGTTCAAAAATTCACCATCTTCGAGAAGGTTCTTTGTACCCCAGTAGACCAGGTAGTGGATGGTGATGGAGCGTTAACCCAGGCCTTCAGAGAGCTAAGGCTGGTCTCAGGAGAGCAAGGGTAGTGAACTCTTGATTCTCCATGTTTTAGTTTCCAGTTTCCGGCAGTCTCAACTGGAATTGCCAATGGGAAGTTCAGTCCAAAACTTCTGGAGGTCAGAAAGATCCTTGACCCTGGAATACACAGTTTCAGTGTAGATTAGGGGTTCCCAACCTAAGGCCCGTGGGCCGGATCCAGCCCACAACACTATTTCATGTGCCCACCACCACCCCTCCAGGGGCATTTGAGAAACAAAATAGGCAGCTCTTTGAAGCTGTTGGGACAAAATGACCACCCCAATCATGCAGGCAGGGCAGAATGGTTGTCCAGCCCTCGAAGCTGGCATCGAAGCTGGCCATGTCCTGGCATCTGAGTTGAAAAGGTTGGGAACCTCTGGCGTAGATAGTCTAATGACACGAAGCAGCCTCCTGTGTTCCCTTGAACAATCATGACTTCTTTCTATTTCAATTCATATCTAGGGAAGCTGACTAGATATGAATTGATTACATAAGACTAGATTTTTGAATACTTCACAATATCTTTCCTTCTGAGACTTGCATTCTGCTTTTGTATATTCTTCTATATTGTTGTGGATATAATTGCAGTTTTCACCTGGCCAGGAGTATTGGACCAGGCACAGGTCCATGCGAGAATACTAGGTGAAGTCTGAAAATACGAATTATAGGGCGCAAAAATCTATCACAACCCTCTTCCTTTTGACCCGCAGCATAAATCATCAGCTCCGTCATCCTGTCCTAAACCTCTGATCAGCTCATCATACTGGAAGAGAAGAAAGGGTGACATTCCAAGAGTCAAATTGGTAGAGTCCCATAATGACACACCTCTATGGCAACAAAGTTGTATATTTCTGCACATGGAAATTAAAATTATATGTCTTACGGCCTCAGATTCCCTAGATATGAATAAGCTCAAAGCAATGGGAAGAAAGGTATTATCATGACGTTTGCACAACAGTGGTCCCCAACCTTTGGCCCTCCAGATGTTTTGGATTTCTGATTCCAAAAGCCCCACTTGCCTGGGCAATGCTGGGGGTTTATGGATGCTGCGACTTCACAACTAAAAGATTTCACCAAAAACCAACAAGACTCAGGTTCAAGTCTGACCTCAGGAATGAACTCATTAAATGGCTTTGAGCAAGAGAGGCATAATTTGCCCATTTAGGAACAACCATATTGACCCGCCTTACAAGGCTTTTCTCATGTTCTACAAAATCCATGTATCTGTAATGCTCTGAGCACTTTAAAGTGGTATATAAAGGCTTTGTTGGTGATGTTGTCTAAAATCAGCAAATGTAGGTCTGTTTATTTTCCTGACCTGATCCGAAAATGTATTGTCCTGAAGGCCCTAAGCAACATCTTCATTTTTAAATTACTTTCCAGCCGGACAACTCAGCCAGTCAGCACACTTTGCCCTCCAGCTCCCGTATAACGTGCTAGGCTTGGGGCGCAGCGCTAATTTCCTGGACCACTTGTATGTCGGCATTCCTCGCCCACTGGGAGAAAAGGTACAGCTAAACAAACCTGCTTACGTAGAATCTGTGCTGTGATTTAGTGTAAAGCCCTGTGTTTGGTTTCATGCTCTGCTCAGGATTGGAGTTGAGTGATGAGTGCCTGATGATAGGGGACTTAATGTGAACACGGTCATGTTCAGTGCTGTTGTTCTCGGTGAGTTCCTAAAGAAAGGCCCAGCAAAATTCTGTTTCAAAGTGTGCCTGCAAGTTAGTAAAGTTGTTTCAGTTCTTCCATGGATAGGTAGCAGACTAAAAGCAAGTCTTTTGGAGATGTCATGCTAGCCATTTTGCTGAGATTTCTGTTTGGCAGCAGAGGACATGCACGGGAATTGTAGAGTTACAGGGTCATCTGGCTTGTTCACTTGCTAGTTCTAAAGTTACATCCCAGACCGAAAGTCATCCAACCTATGTCTGAGAACTTAATATCAATGATAGTCCACCGTCCTCCAAGTTTATCTGCTCCACTCTCAAACAGCTCTTACCATCAAGAAGATCTTTCCAATGTTTAATCAGAATCTCCTTTAATCGCTTAGAATAAAAATTAAGAATAAAACACAAGAATTAAAAATGAATGTGTTTCTCTTTCAGACTGTAAGAAAACAGGAGTGGACAGCCATCATCCCAAACTCCCAGCTCATAGTAATTCCATATCCTCACTACCTCCCTCGAAGGTAAGGCTACTCAGGAGAAATCCTACAAAAACATCTAGGCCAATGATGACGAACCTTGGCACTTCAGGTGTTCTTGGACTTCAATTTCCAGAAGCCCAAGTCTCTGTGAATCCTCACAAATGGGTTTACTGCGCACTAAGACGCTGACTGGGAGGCGGAAAGTCAGCAGTTCGATTCCCGAGTACTGCAGGATGGAATGAGCTCCCGTCTCTGTCCCAGCTCCTGCCAACCTAGCAGTTTGAAAGCAAGAAATTGCAAGTAGATAAATAGGAACCACTTCAGTGGGAAGGTAACAGTGTTCCATGCGCTCCGGTGTCTAGTCATGCCTGCCACATGACCATGGAAACGTCTGCAGAAGCAGACAGCGGTGGCTCTTCGGCTTAGAAACAGAGATGAGCACTGACCCCTAGAGTCGGATACGACTGGCTTTCGAGCAAGGGAAACCTTTACCTTAAACCCATTTATGTGGATTCACAGAGATTCGGGCTTCTGGGAATTGAAGTCCAAGAACAGCTGGAGTGCCGAGGTTCCCCTCCACTGGGCTAGGCCATCATGTTCAGCGTCTTAACCTGCAGAGGAGGAAAACCTATAATAGGACAGCTAAAACTGCCCCACCACCACCAAAGTCTTGGTCGTGAAATCCACCAGCATGTCCTGTTTCCCTATTCTGTCAGCAGAACCAATTTCCTTCCACTAAAGGTACTCATTAAAACAGGAGAAACTTACCTAATGGAACAAATTCCCCATAATTGCCATCAGCTGTGTGGCTGATGGAGACAAAATGACCTGTCACCCAACTTGTGGGAAGGCTGAAAGCCTTCATCCCTGGAGTGGAGCTGAGGAGTAATTTACATGTCAATGATGTTTCACTGCTTGGGTGAAATTCATACAAGCAGACTGCTCTGTAGTTGTAAATCTGGAGCTTTGCTCCTGTTTTCGTACAAATGAGGGCAGATTGTTAGTAGTTGGGCTTACCCTTTGGTTCCACAATGAAAGGCTTTATAAATGGGAAGCATGGATTGCACACTAGCATCTTCAAGCATAGTGCAACTCCAGGAGCAGCTTGGCAGCAACTTTACCTCCCTCAAAGGCAGTGGTGTATATTTATGTCCTTTACATGTACCTGTGGAATCATTCCATGCTGTTAAAACCTCCTGTGAGCTGTGCTTTAAATAGCTGAGTTAGTGAAGTAGAGTGTATGTTCAATAAAAAGCCAAACAATTTCAGATTTAAGAAATGAATCCTACATTCCGCTCTTATCAGATTATGACTCTGGAAACCTGGACTGCTTCTTCCATTGTGGTGGCTATGATAGGCTCTAGATTGGGGTGTCCAAACTTTTTGTGCCGTGGGCCAATCATGTGGTTCAAGGAGGCGGTCACTAAGGCCAGGGGGCCAGGTGCGGCCCCCAACGCCAATTCATCCGGCCCGCGAAGCCCTCATTGCTCCTGGAAGCAGCGAGGGCTTCACTGGCTGGATGAATTGGCATCAGGGGCCGCACCCGTGCCTTAGTTTGGGCACCACTGCTCTAGATCTTGGGCCAAAGCTTATCTCTAGATCAGGGGTTCCCAACCTAAGGCTCACAGGCCGGATTGGGCCCTCAGCGCCATTTCATGTGGGGGCCTCACCCTTCAAAGGGCATTTGAGAAACAAAATGACCACCCCCTTTGAAACTGTTGGAACAAAATGGTCACCCCCATCGTGCAGGCAGGGAAAAATGGCCGTCCGGCCCTCGAAGCTGACTGAGAGAGCGTGAGCCCTGTACTACACAGGCCGAACAAATTACTGTAAGAAATACTATACTGTAGACAAAAAAATGAGGACATTCAAATGAAAATAATGCATCTTCCTCTTTTATCATGCATCAAAGATTTTCATACTTTATACCTCTCATGCTATTTGCTCACATGTTTAAAGACCTCAAAATATTATTACAAAATATTCAAGTTCATGCTGCGCTGAATCCAAATCATCTAAGCATCATGAAAGAGGCTATTAACAATAAGATCTCGTTCAGCCAGTGCTGTGATATTGTTCTTCTTAATTATAATCACATTTCTCCTGAGTCCTTATATTTTAGGAGATTCTGATGTAATCTCACATCCTGCCACTAATACAGGTTTGCCCAAACTACGGCCTGTGGGCCAGATCCGGCCCACCAGGCCATTTCATACGGCCCCCAACATGGTATAGGAACTCTTATAATTTTATTTTATTTTTAAAAAA
This sequence comes from Furcifer pardalis, assembly GCA_030440675.1. Classification (NCBI taxonomy): domain Eukaryota; kingdom Metazoa; phylum Chordata; class Lepidosauria; order Squamata; family Chamaeleonidae; genus Furcifer; species Furcifer pardalis. The sequence continues at coordinate 107,873,035 of CP126892.1, read as the reverse complement.
AAAAAATTTTGCGGACTTTTTTTTTTTGCGGAGGGCTCACAAATCAGTGAAAGACAGTGATTTGCCTAGTTCCTTCCTTCTCCTGCTTAGTACTAGGACTTCTGCCGAATCTAATTTAGAATTGCTGAATCCCTCCGCCTAGGTGTTTTGGCTGTTAAGAGTGGAGAGAGAGAGAGACTGAGGCCATCCAGGAGCTAAAAGTAACTGTCCACCATTTTGTCTTAGCCTTCCGCTTATTCAGGGCTGGGGGGGGGGAGAATGGTTTCTTCTTGGAGAGGTAGAAAGAGGTGTGTGTGTGTGAGAGAGAGAGAGAGAAAGAGATGTGTGTGTGTGTGTGTCCAGGATTACAAGCAGTTTCTTCTGGGAGAGGGAGAAAGAGGTGTGTGGGGGGGGGGAGAAAGAGGTGTGGGGGGGAGAGAAAGAGGTGGGGGGGAGAAAGAGGTGTGTGTGTGTGTGTGTGTGTGTGTGTGTGTCTCCCGACCTCCCTAGAGCTGATGCGCGCTAATTTTGAACTTCTCCCACCCTCTTTTTAGGCTGCAGCAAGCCAGAACATCGGGATTCAAATCCTGACATTTTGCCTTGCTGCAGCCTCCAGGGAGGTGGGAGAACTTTGGAAACAGCTTGGATCGGGTCCCCACACCTCCCTGGACCTGGCGGGGGGGGGGGGGTCAGAGACCCCAAAATTGGTTAAAAAAAACGGATGTTTTTTTTACCAATTTTGGGGTTTCTGACCCCCCCGCCGGGTCCAGGGAGGTGTGGGGACCCGATCCAAGCTGTTTCTGTGCTTCCCCGACGTCCTGAGCCAGTGCAGCAAGCCAGAATGTCGGGATTCGAACTCTGACATTCTGGCTTGCTGCACTGGCTCAGGACGTCGGGGAAGCCCAGAAACAGTTTGGATCGTGTCTGCCCACCTCCCTGGACCCGGCGGGGGGGGGGGGCAAAAACCCCAAAATTGGTAAAAAAAACATCCGTTTTTTTTACCAATTTTGGGGTTTCTGACCCCCCCCCCCCCCGCTGAGTCCAGGGAGGTGTGGGGACCCGATCCAAGCTGTTTCTGGGCATCCCCGACGTCCTCAACCAGTGCAGCAAGCCAGAATGTCGGGATTCGAACCCTGACATTCTGGCTTGCTGCACTGGCTCAGGACGTCGGGGAAGCCCAGAAACAGTTTGGATCGTGTCTGCCCACCTCCCTGGACCCGGCGGGGGGGGGCAAAAACCCCAAAATTGGTAAAAAAAACATCCGTTTTTTTTACCAATTTTGGGGTTTCTGACCCCCCCCCCCCCCCCGCTGAGTCCAGGGAGGTGTGGGGACCCGATCCAAGCTGTTTCTGGGCATCCCCGACGTCCTCAACCAGTGCAGCAAGCCAGAATGTCGGGATTCGAACCCTGACATTCTGGCTTGCTGCACTGGCTCAGGACGTCGGGGAAGCCCAGAAACAGCTTGGATCGTGTCCCCTGCCTGCTCCAGAGAGATCAGAGGACCCGATCTACAGCTGCAGGGTGGCTGGGGAAGCTGATGGGGACTCCCTGTCGGCTTCCCTAGCCACCCGCCCTTGCCTTCTTAGCTGCAGGGTGGCTGGGAAGCTGAACGGAGAACCCCGTTCAGCTTTCCAGCCACCCTGCTGCTAAGAACGACTGTATCGGATAACATTAAAAATCGCGTTATTCGATACAAGATTTTTCCGAAAATCTTGTAACGTTATGTGGTTTTAGCGCTATATGATACTCACGTTATACGGGGTATTACTGTATTGGTATAAGTTGGAAGTCAAAATTGATTTACAGTATTATGGCTGTGCATTGTGTAATTCCTGGTTTTAAATTGATTGGGAGACCCAATGCGCGCTAATTTTGAAGTTCCCCCACCCTCTGAGGCTGCAGGAAGCCAGGCAAGACATGATGTCAGGAAGCAGATCTTTTCTAAGGCTAATGACTTTTCATTGCTAATTAAAATCCAAAGTTTCCGGTAGGTGGGGTTTTAATTGGCAATGAAAAGTCATTAGCCTTAGAAAAGATCCGCTTCCTGACATGATGTCAGAAGCAGATCGTTTCTAAGGCTAATGACTTTTCATTGTTAATTAAAATCCAAAGTTTCAGGTAGGTGGGGTTTTAATTGGCAATGAAAAGTCATTAGCCTTAGAAAAGATCTGCTTCCTGACATGATGTCAGAAGCAGATCTTTTCTAAGGCAAATGACTTTTCATTGCTAATTAAAATCCAAAGTTTCAGGTAGGTGGGGTTTGAATTGGCAAGGAAAAGTCATTAGCCTTAGAAAAGATCCGCTTCCTGACATCATGTCAGGAAGCGGATCTTTTATAAGGCTAATGACTTTTCATTGCTAATTAAAATCCAAAGTTCCAGGTATGTGGGGTTTTAATTGGCAATGAAAAGTCATTAGCCTTAGAAAAGATCTGCTTCCTGACATGATGTCAGAAGCAGATCTTTTCTAAGGCTAATGACTTTTCATTGCTAATTAAAATCCAAAGTTTCAGGTAGGTAGGTAGGGTTTTAATTGGCAATGAAAAGTCATTAGCCTTAGAAAAGATCTGCTTCCTGACATCATGCCAGGAAGCGGATCTTTTCTAAGGCTAATGACTTTTCATTGCTAATTAAAATCCAAAGTTCCAGGTATGTGGGGTTTTAATTGGCAATGAAAAGTCACTAGCCTTATAAAAGATCTGCTTCCTGACATCATGTCAGGAAGCAGATCTTTTCTATGGCTAATGACTTTTCATTGCTAATTAAAATCCCACCTACCTGAAGCTTTGGAACACAACAACAGCTCCTTGGATGCCACAATGACCAAGCTGGATGTGAGTTTCTAGGATCTGTCATATTTTTTAAAAAAGACACTTTTAAAGGACACCGCGAAGGCGGCGAAGGAGGAGCCGGTGAAAGAGGCACTGGCGGCAAAGGCGTTAGTGGTGGTGGCGGCGGCGGCGGCAAGGCTGGGTGGATGTATGTACCATGGAGAGATAGTTCGGCCCTCGGAGCCTCTGATAAAATGTTATCCGGCCCCCGGGCCGAAAAGTTTGGGCACCCTTGCACTAATACATTTGTAGGCATTAATCTCTTAGGTTGCTCCTAGTGTTGTCCAAATCAGGGGTTCCCACCCTTTTCAAGTCAGGGGCCAAAGCCATGCTCTCTCAGTAAGTTTTGAGGGTCGGATGGCCATTTTGCCCTGTCTGCACAATGGGGGTAGCCATTTTGTCCCAACAGCTTCAAAGGGGTGGCCATTTTGTTTCTCAAATGCCCATGGAGGAGTTGGGGACCACAAGAAATGGCATCGTGGACCAGATTCAGCCCATGGGCCTTAGGTTGGAAACCCCTGGTCAAAAGCCATGCTGCCTCAAATGTATGCATCTTATGCAGTACACATTGATTTCAGTATTCACTCTCTTTCAACATTTATTGATTACGGAGGCTGAGCTCAGTGGTCGAAAGGTCCTCATTATCATTCTACAACAAATCCCGCCTTGTTTGTTACAGATATTACCACTTTATTTATCTTTGAAATTAACCAGCAGCACTCCCAAAAAGAAAATGAAATAAGAGCTCAGTTTTGTTTTAAAATGATGCAATCATATGGTAGTTAGGAGCTATGGTTTTTACAAAAAGGAGATGCATTTTGCTACCCGCTTATTCCAAAGTGGAGTAATGCCCTCTTAAAGGGATTTCAAATAAAGAACGCAGAATGCTGCAAATCTGATTTCTGCTTTGCTAAACTTGCTGATTTAAACCAATTCTGGCGGCGGTGGTGGCTGGAGCAAGGTCAGGGGCTGGATTATTTGGCACCGCGGGCCATAGTTGTGAACCCCTTCTCTATAAAGTCCCTAAAATAGAAATAAATCAATTATATTTGTTCTGGGAAAAGCTGTAGAGACAGACAAATGCTTTGGTCTTGAGGGAGGATCTGCCTTAGCAGTCTTGTTAATCTTTTTACACAGACAAGCCTAAGGAAGGAATTATAAAGCAAGTGGTGTGTTCAAACTGGACATTAAATCCTTTCCACACTAAAAAAGTGAAAGGACTTGGCCATATAATATAGAAAAGATGTGGGGAAAGATTCTTAAAATAGTCTGCTGAATGGTATCTTATAGTCATGTTGTTTTCTACATAGCTGAACTGGGACCACTCTGTATGAAAGGGGCAGTTAGACTTCATTTTGCTGAAACACATAAAGTTAAATCGATATCAAACTGCCCGAGTTCTGAGAAAAAGAGCAGGATTACACATGATGAGCTAAATGCCGTTTTGCAACTCTCTATCGACATACTGTTTATGAACTTCCAATAATCAATACAGCCACTTGCCAAGCAATTAAACGTACAACACAGTAGCATTTCCAGAGCTTGCAGCTTCCTCCTCCCACAGATAATTAAAGAGTTCATAATTATATTGTATTCCTGCTGTAAATCCAAAACCAGTTCACTAATTAGGCCATATCTAAGACAGAAAGGCCTTAGCAATTCAGTCTTTGAAATGTTGTAAACTAGATGTAACTCTTTGAGTTGGGAAACATTTTTTAAAAGACTAATAATTTGCTGGCTATTGTATCATCAGTTTTCTTCCCTTGTTAAGCAAAAGTGTTGATGTTTTCTTGGCTTGTAAGGCTTTGGGTATTGGGAACTGTAGTTCAGAAAAATTAACCTTGCCAAGCTCTGGGACAGCCGTATAAACCTTCAGGATTTTAAGTAAGCAAATCTCACCCTCTTGGTTAGGTTGTTTCATTGATCATGCAAGGTATATTTGCCACAAATGTAGCAAAAATTGCCTGGTTTAAACACAGCTGCGCCTACTCATCTTTAGCTCAAAACGGACTCATTATGGCCTAGCTGTACCATCCTATAACATGGTTTCACACTAGAGACAAGCCCTTGGTTCATCTTGTCTTATATACCTATTTCTGATGTCAGCTCACTGACTTGTCTAGACATGCCTGGCCACTGCATGCATGCCACCAGCAGACGTGATTCAGCTGAGGTGGCAACAGGCATAGTGGTAGCTGCAACTGTTATAATGTTCCCAAGTAAAAATACATTACCCAATTACTGACCATTTAAACAGCTATAGCAGGCCTGCAACTTAAAATCTGTACTTGATAGGCAAATTCTGAGTTCAGATTTGGAATCAGCACACTCGATATCCTGTAAATCACATGTGTTCTTCTGTATATAAAATAATTTTATGCAGAGAGAGAAAATACCCGGCAGTCTTTCCCTATTTGCAATGTCTCGTATCACAGACACAGTTCTTTTCTGAAGAATGTAACTTTTCCTTCTCGGTGCTCCCGGCTCAAATTGGATTAAAGTTATACGTCTCTCTTATTGTCCAACCTTCCTTAGTCCTGGAAGCCTGAGGGCTGATGTTCTTTTCTTCTCTTTCCCACAGCTGGAGTGCCAAGCTGTACCTGACCCCAAGTAATATCGTCTTGCTAACGGCTATTGCTCTAATTGGTGTCTGTGTCTTCATCCTGGTCATAATTGGTATACTGCATTGGCAAGAAAAGGTAAACTTAACAAATTGGGAGTGTTTGTCTTGCTACAAGTTTGGACAATAGAGCACTATCAAATAATGTCTGATTATAATTTTTTAAGTGGTCAGGCATTCAGAAATTGCATCCACCATATTCTGACAGTTTGGCCAGGTTATCCTGCTATGGTAATAGAGTAGACCCTGCTGCCAGCAACTCATTGCTGATCATCGGGGGGGGGGGGTGTTAAATAGCTTCACAACCCTGAGGATTAACAACCTTGGGTGGCAAAGTCCACAAGGAAGAGTGAGGGTCCCCAAGTGGATTGAATCCCTCTTGATGGAGGGCAACAGCTTCATCCATCCTGGCCTGGGGCTGAGGAGGACTTTGTGTGACAAAAGGGCTCAGGACCAGAAGGTGACTCGCAGAACTGGATCAGTGGTATTATGGGAGTAATGCTGCAATGTGGAAGGTAAATAGAAGGCCATTGCATTATACTGTCAGGACAACCTTCATGTCTGAGCGCCCTGATGATCACCAGTCTTCGGAATCAAATACGGCACTTGAAGAAGAATCTATATTCTGAAGTACAATAAAAGTGCCTTCCACTCTCTCATTCTGATGCAGAATTTGTAAAAGCTTCTTTGGCATTAAAACTCTTGGAACCTGATCCCCAGTAACATTTCCTATGTCTGGTCTTCTTGAAAAAGCTTTGGTGATAAAACGTACAGGGGTAAAAATACCTGAAATGTTTGTCAGTTGGAAAGTGTTTGCTTGAATGTCTTACACGGCAGTTCAGCCTACAGTTTAAGGTCCGCAGGACAGTTTGCCTCAGCTTGGGAATGAAATTTCAGCCACTCATTCTTCTATTTCAATCGGCTGCAATACAAAGAGATTTCTTCCCTTTGAATTAAGAACTCTTGCCTGTCGTTTTATTGACAAGCTTCGAAAACTGTGACATTTTATCATGAGTAAGAGTGGCTGTTTACGCTGCAGAAATGCATTGATCTGCTAAAACCATTTGAGAAGCTTATTTTCATATCACAAAAGAAAAGTGTGTCCCAATTTCTCATCTGGCGCTCTCTTCACAGCCAACAATCAGCCAGCAGATTAGCCAATAAATGCTACTGCCCAGCCAAGTTGTAATAATAGCTGTCAAAATTATTGCGTTTTGCCCTGCTGTCAATTTTTTAAAAAAGACTGGCATTCATGCAACAATATGCCTTAGCTGATTGCTTTGCACACATTTAAAAATCAGCAAGGCTGTTGTCATGAACCCTTGTAAAAGATTAACACCAAATAGCAGAAACCTGGAGGTAAAATAGAACAAGGAAACTAGATACTCAGGGGTGAGGCACTTGGCCTCGAATCTTGAACCAAGCTGACACAACTGGACTTCTACTCGTTATGGAGATTTCTCAACGCTAACCTCTAAATGGGACAGTTGCCTCAAACCAGTCCAGGGACATGCATAGGAATTGTTTTGTGACAAAATCAGCGTGTTCAAAGAATCGGGTACATGGGGTGAGAACGTTGTCATCGGCTACAACTCATATCTGAGTATACATTTTCCCTGGTAGCAGGGAAAATGCCACTGGTGTGAATTTGTTTAAGGTGGATCCCAGCTTGCCACAAAGTGACCACACAGTATGATCACTGAACCATCTCCTGTGGCATGTATGAAACGAGACATGCAGGATTTGACACCGGGACTGCAATGGACTGCCGCAGCCTTGAGGATATTGATGAGGTGCACCTTTCCATCTGGCATGGCCTCTTCTGCCTCAGTGACCGTTGGGAATCAGAATTCCTCCTCCGCTCATTTTGCCGTTGGGCCCAATAGGATGATTTCCAGTGGCATTTCCTCCATTGAGCATCACCTCATCTAAAGGGGCTCATCTGCCCGTAGAGATTGGCCCCTTTGGTGGGAGTCAGGCTAGTTAACCGCCACCTGACACTCAGTGCTGAGTCCGCTGGCTGTATGGTCTACTCCATCACCATAGTGGGGTATCCAGTGAGAACAAGCCACCTCACATTTAAAAATGCCACAGAACTGGATTCAAAATCAAATTTACTTTAGATTTTGTTTTCATTGTGGGTTTTGCTGAATAGAGTCAGATTGGTTGTTCTTATGTGCAGAGAAACTGTTTTGCCCATTTGGGACTCATTGTTCCTTTCCCCAACCACCTTTTCCATCCATTCCTTTTGTGGAAGTTCCTGCATTCCACATTTATTTTGGCACACATAGGGCGGGGAAATCTCAATGGGCATCTTTGCCCTGGATTGGAAAGGTGCAATCAAGGGAACGTACTTGGATTCACATGTAAAAAAGATCTGCGCACCTTAAAAATGTGCCATGATTTGTAATCTAGCAACATAACACTGCAAACTGTGGTTTGTTAGAGACAAATAACTTGTATTTTGTTGTTGTCTGCCTAGTTACAGATGTTCAAACAAACCGCACTTGGGCTAAACACATCTTGAATTAATCTTACATGCCGACCTAGTTGCTTTTCATAATGTTTGGCGAAATGAAAGCGTCTTCTAGATAACCTCTTCAAATTGCTGTGTATAAGAATTATTTTTTTAAAGAGCTTGGAATTTGAAAAGGAAAAAAAATGCAGGGACAGGGGAAGTGCAGAGCGCTTTATGAATTCGTTTGGCACGGGGTGAAGATATAAAGGAACGTGTCACCACCTGTTTTTATAGCCTGAGATGTGTCAGGGCCTTAGTGACAGAAGCCTGTTACTGCTGAGAAGCCAGAGCAAGATAACACTTAAAGCAAGTGCTGCTTTCCCTCGGAAGATAAAGGCTTGACAGTGAGATCCGGCAAGGCACCGTCAACTCGACGATGACAAGTCCCAAGACACCTTTAGAGAGCAAACACAGCTTGTCAGATAAAGGGTGAGGGAGGTGAGGAGAGACATTTCACAAACTACCTTAAGATGTCACAGTCATGTCCCCGACATCACCTTAGGAACAGCGGTTGAGTCTGTGGCTAGCCAAGCATACCCTAGAAAGCCATATTCGGAGAAAGCCTTGTACTGCAGGGGGCCGCCACCCTGAGTCGCCACCAACATCGATTGGTTGTATTATATTATCATTATTTTACTGATTGTATTGTAAGCCATCCTGAGTCACCACAGTGAGTGGGTGGCAATATACATCTGAATAAATAAATAAATACTGGATACATAGCCCAGGATGCAAAAAAAAATATATATCAGAGATTGCAATGGGAAACAACTATGAACCTACAGTAAAGGGAAAGGTCTCCCTTGCTCAAAAGCCAGCCGTATTCGACTCTAGGGAATGTTGCTCATCTCCGTTTACAGCCAGAGTCAGCACTGTCTGTGTCTGCAGATGTTTCCATGGTCATGACTAAACACCAGAGCGCATGGAACACTGTTACCTTCCCACCAAAGTGGTACCTCTTTATCTACTTGCAGTTTCTTGCTTTCGGACTGCTAGATCTTGAACTGTTGACTTACTGACCTTCCAGTCATCAAGTTCAGCGTCTTAACCACTAAGCCACCACAGTCCCTCATAGGCTTAAAGTACTGGACCATTAATAGCCATTTCAGACCCAACGTCCAGTGCTAATGCGTTGAGTTTTCCAGTAAGGTTTCTATCATAATCACTTGATAAACTAACCATCCAGTGAGTTTCTCTGTAGTCATAGGAGCCAGAAACATGGATCGCTTACAACATGACCATTTCTTGTTCTTTGTTTTGGTTTCTCAGAAAGCAGATGACCGAGAGAAGCGGCAAGAAGCCCACCGCTTCCATTTCGACGCCATGTGATTTGCCTTAAGGAGCTGGTTCTAAAACACTGTCTTGGAAGCTATAAGGGCAAAGGCAAGGCTATTCATTCTGCGCTGTTTGTAAATGTTGCATTGTTTTAATTTATTTGTAAAGTGTTAAAATCAAGCGGACCTCCCATGGCCTTGGTTGTATATATATTTACAGTTCTCTCTTTGTTTAACAATGCTGTAAATTCTGCTTTAGTAACAGATCATGCTGCATGCATTTCACAGTTTTGAGTACTCTCACTTTCTTCTGAACAATGTTTCATGGAGAGGCAGTTTTATGTAAATTGGAAGTAGATTTCACTGAGCAAAATCCTTTTAGTGCCACTTGAATAAGTCCTGTCACATATACAGTAGAATCCTGAAATGTGAACTGCATTTTTATAATTTCCTCTCCAGAAAATTGTCAGATAAGACTAGACATCTCATGTTATTCTGAGCGTATTGTAGGCTGTTTGATCTGAAAGTGCTTTTGGGCTGCTTTACTTTTCTACTCATCTTTGCGTCCAATCAAGTGAGAGGGGAAATTTTAAATTGGAAGATAAAAACAGCCAACTAACTGATCACGAGCTCTGTTAATAGTTCAGAGGAGTGGAATTCAACTTATATTTTAAATTATGCCTTCCTAAAATGGAAAAACGTCCCATTACTTATTCATAGCAGTAGTTATCATGCAGGTAAACTGAAACTTAATCATGCGAACTATTCTCCATTAATGAGCTGCTCAAAAAGTGAAGTTCTTAGGGATGGAAAGGAGATAGGATTCTTTTCTTTTTTGGGGGGAGGGGGGGAGGTCTCTTTGAAATATTCTTGTGATGGAAGACTGGACAGTGCTATACTTTATTTTTCATCTGATCCTACCTTAGGGTATTGTTGAAGTACCAAACCAAAATTTTGTATTTGTTGTTACTGCAAGCAAAGGAGAATCTCTGGTACGTTTTTTAGAATGTATCATTTTACATAACACAGATTAGGCTGCTTTTCATTTTATTAAACAAATTCTTTTGGAAGCACACTTGTAATGCAGTATAATTGTGTGTGTGTGTGTGTTTTATTTAACTCAAATTGTTCTCCTGCATTCCTAATAAACGTCAGTTAAGTTAATCACGGACATCGGCTTGGTTTGTAAATGGTGCTTCTGTCTTGGCTGTTGGGAGACTGGAAGCAACCACAGATTAGTTGTACCATGAAATGGGACGAGGAGGCAAAAAGGAACTTAGAGGTAATGAGATCGGGGAAAGATCAGGTCACTGGTATATTCTGACTCCACATCTCCCTAGTCAGTGGAAAAGTCACTAGTGCTCTTGATCCCATCAAGAAAAAGGACCGCCACTGTTTGGCCAGGTTATTCTGCTATGGCAGGGGTTCCCAACCTATGGCCCATGGGCCGGACCCAGCCCATGGCACCATTTCATGTGGCCCATGGCACCACACCAATCCGGCCCACTCAGCTGTCTGGGGGGCATGGTCCGGCATAAAAAGGTTGGTAACCCCTGTGCTATGGTTCTAGAGTAGACCATACTGCCAGCGACTCAATGCCAAGTGTCAGGCGGTGGTTAACTAACCTTACCACCCTGAGGACTAGCGGCCTTGGATAGCCAAAGTCAACAGGGAAGGGTGATGGTCCCCAATTGGATTAAATCCCACTTGAATCCATCTTGATGGAGGGCAGCAGCTTCATCCATCCTGGCCTGGGGCTGATGATGACTTTGTGTGCCAAAAGGGCTCAGGACCAGAAAGTGACTCACAGAACTGGATCAGTGGTACTATGAGTGTCATGCTACAATGTGGAAAGCAGATGAAAGACCACTGCATTGAATTCTCAGGGCAATCGCCATGAATTCTTGAATAGTCCTGACCTAGAATCATATCTTGAATAGTCCTGACCTAGAATCATATCTGACCTCACAACCAAAAAAGGAAAAGGTTGTGCATCTCTGAGCCAGAGGAGTGTAATGCATGTGTCTTCACTGAACAGTAACTCCTTGCCAGTAATGTCTGTTAGCAATTATTTCTCTCCCAGCCTTGGAACATCAAAGGGAAGCAGCAAACGAGAAGCAAGAAAGTGCACATTTCTTATTTACTTCGTTATTTAAATAGTTCATCTCACCTTAAATTACCATATCCTTGGACAAGGGAAGGGACAAGAAGGGAATTAGGCATATCGTTTGTTGTGAATCGCCCAAAGGAACAAAACCAATGGAGCTTTATAGAAATGAAATAAATATAAAGCAATGAACAACTGTGTATTCATGACAAAACACCACAACCCATCAATTGAAATCCTTAGACATACACCCCTGCAAAGGAGTTGGTAAGAAAACATGTTTTAGCTTGATATCAAAATGAAATTAAAGTTCGGACCACTCAATCATGTAAGGACAGGACATTCTACAACCAAGGCTACACCACAAAGAAGGCCTCTGTCGTGTCTCTGTATTCAATATTACTTCACCTGGTGGAACACAGGCAAGGGCTTCTCTGGCAAATGTATGGCTAGAGAGGGAGAGGGAAAACTGCTCTTGAGCTATTGAGATTCCAGGCCTGTTTGCAACCAATTTGTCTCTAGTTATTGCAGCTCTTTCTCATATCCATGAACACCTGAAAAGTCTGTTGGCTCTACATTGCTCTACTCCAGTGATGGTGAACCTTGGCAATCCAGATGTTCTTGGACTTCAATTCCCAGAATCCCAAGTCAGCACTCCTGCTGATCAGGGCTTCTGGGAAGTGAAGTTCAAGAACATTTGGAGTGCCAAGGTTCACCACCACTCCTCTACTCTCACTGCTTATTCCTTTGTGTAGCAGTTTGCCAGGCATTCTGTTTGCTATCTACTTTGAATAAAGAGCAAGTGACCTTTGAGCTATTTCCTTTCATTTTACTAGTCACTGAAAATGTAGAGGAAGCTGTAGGAAGTATTACAGGATCCTGATTAATGGTACAGTGGAGTATTAATAGTCTGAGAAGAAAGGAATGGTAAAATTACTTTTGAGTACTCACTGCCTTGGAATACCTGGAAAGGTAAGTCAGACATTACTTAGCAACACAAGTATTAGACAAATATTTTATGGTTACTTGGACTGTCTTACCAATGTAACTAGGAAAGAGGTTCCAACCTCCACAAGATTCTTAATTGTTTCAGTGCAATGTTCACAGACACATCCATTTTACCACATGGAGAAGCACAACTGTCATTAGAAAGTACCCATTCTTTATGGAAAGTAAATAGTGAAAATAAATCATGCCTGAATAACAGTACTGATGAATAACTTTCAGATTCCCACACAAAGTTAAACATCTACTCATCACATGTAATTACTCATATCCCAATTTGTGTGCATGTTCCTTAAGAACTTTGCCTTTTATGTGTGGATTTTGTTACCTTGTCAAAATAGTGCAAAAACAGGTTACTTAGGAAAATGTGGGTTATTGTCAAGTTTATGACCCTGACTCCTACAGCACTGATGCCGTATGTCTCATGCCCGTGCTCCTACTCTGCTACGGGAGGGCTGATAGAAGAAATGGTGCCATCTACTGCACACAATTTAAAAACATCTTCAGTGCCTCTTTCATTTCCGTTTGTCTTACTAGGAGGCATAAATTCCTCAAGAACTATGTGCAAACTGAAAAATTGCTAAGTTTTTCATTGTAAAGTATTGTCCTAACATCTCACACGTTTCAAAGCACTAAACCCAGGGGTGCCCAAACTATGGCCCCGGGGGCCAGATCTCCCCCCCCCCATGCCAATTCATTCGGCCCACAAAGCCTGTCGCTCCCAGAAGTGGGCCAGATGAATTGGCATTGGGGGCTGGATCCGGATCCTGGGGCATAGTAACCAGCCCCCTGAACCAAACAGAATATGAAAGGCAGCGATGACCTTCCCAGTCCTTCTCTTTCAGCAAAGGATGCTAACCTTTCCACAAAATAATAATAAGATAGCTGGAACACAGTAGGACAACTTTGGCATGCAGAAGAGACAGAATCTATTGTTCAAGGCCCATTGAATAAGTCTGGCAATTAAAACAGATACAAAAGACAACCATTTATAACTATCCATCTAATTTACAAGCAGTTTATTAGATTTATTAGCTCTTTCAATTCAGTTGCAAATTGCTGCCTTAAGTAGGGGGACCCTGGCAAATGAAATACTGCAAGGTACCAAATGCAAAACAATATTGATCCCCAAAGTTTGGATTAGCATGACTGCCCGCTGCTGTGAATGCTGCTGAGAATAGATATTATTCCCAAGCCCTTAGACTGTCAAATTACTAACCATGGAGGCGTAGTAATGTACAGATTACTTCGTACAATCTTATTAAATTACAGGCTTATGCTTAACTTTCAGTTTATTTTCTAAAGCATCTAGAAATAAGTGGTATTTTGTCAGTTATCCCTTTAGCATAACGTTGGAGAAATCTGCAGAAATAAACAATGGCGCTGTTAAATCCTATCTCAAAGATAAAGATTGTGTGGAACATAATGCATTATAATAATAAATCATTTGCTGGCTCTTCCTCTAGGAAGCACTGTGGGGAATCAAACATCTAAACCTCTAGCTCCACAGGTAAAGGTAAGGGTAAAGGTCGCCCTTGCTCAAAAGCCAATCATATTCGACGCCAAGGTTCAGAGCTCATCTCCATTTATAGCCAAAGAACCAGCGCTATCTGCGTATGCAGACGTTTCCGTGGACATGTGGCAGGCACGACCAGATACCACTGAGCTGTCCAGCCAACTAGAATTGATAGGTTTATGGAAGTTAAAAGCCTCACCAAGTGATGTCTTATGAGAAAAAGGACTTTAGCTATGAGATTTATTTTTTTTGCAACGTGTTGATCTAGGAAGTTTGAATTCTCAAGTAGGCAACTTCCTTCACTTTCTACTTTTTCCGTTTTTCAGGTATCTAAAGTGCTTTTATGCAGGAAAACCCAACAGAGGAAACTTCCAAACTTACACAAATTGCAAAGAAGACAGAAGAATGAATCCAGGGTAACCAGAAGGAATAAGGTAAGAAAAACTGCAGTATCTATTTAAAAGAAGAAGAGATTTAACTCTTCCAAACCAGTGAGAGGTGGCAGTGGCTGCTTGGCAGGAAGACATAAATTGTGAAAGACATTGGTAGATGTAATTTCACACTTTGTAGCCCTTTCTCATCCATCTTCTTTGCTGGTACAGCAGCTTGCAAACAACTCAGGACTTTGCGGTGCAAGCATCTCATATGTAGGATGAAATGTATCATCACTAATTGGTGGACAATTAACGGATATGCCCTGCCTACACGTCTGGCAAACATTTTTACAGCCTGCCTTCTAATTAATCATTTGGAACTAGACCTGATTCCTCTTATTTAAATCTTGGTACAAAACCTCTCTTCAGTGCCAGAGACAAAACCTTGAACCACTTGGATAGACAGCAGCACTTTTGAAGATATGTTCAGTTGTCCCACCTCCTGCAAACCATTTTTTAAACTTTTAATAGATTTTTATCTTTTTTTAATACATAAAGTGCCCATAGATCTCTGTAGAGCATGGGTTCCCAGCCATTTTCAAGCCGGAGGTCGGATCACACTCTCTCAGTCAGCTTTGAGGGCCATATATTTTGTCCCTACAGCTTCAAAGGGGCGGCTATTTTGTTTCTCAAGTGCCCTTGGAAAGGTGGAGGGGGACATGAAATGGTCCCATGGGCCAGATCTGGCCCACATACCTTAGGTTGGGGACCCCTGATGTAGAGAATACATTTTAGCAAAGGACTAAAGAAGAGTTTATTTCATCTGGAAGAACAGTTTCCAGACAAGTTTGATTTTTGTCTTTTGTTAGAAATTAAGATGCGCAACTTTATGGCGGAATAGCCCCATTCATTAGTCTGCAAGCTGCTCTAGGTTGTTTGACTAACAGTGGTGCCCAAACTAAGGCCTGGGGGCCAAGTGCGGCCCCTGACACCAATTCATCCGACCCGCGAAGCCCTCGTCGCTCCTGGAAGCGGAAGTACATTACCAGTACATAAATAGGGACCACTTCGGTGGAAAGGTAAGCAGTGTTCCATGCACTCTGGTGTCTAGTCATGTCTGCCACATGTCCACAGAAACGCCTGCAGATGCAGACAGCACTGGCTCTTTGGCTATAAACAGAGATGAGCACTGGACCCTAGAGTCAGATACAACTAGCTTTCAAGGAAGGGCGACCTTTACCTTTACTATGCGACTCTGTGCAGGCACAAACAACACTCAGAATAACTGTCTGGCTCATGGCAATCTCCAGAAGATAATTACTATTGCTTTGCAGTTGCTTTTACCTGATGAACCCAATCACCTTGAGAAATTTTTGTTTCTGAAGAGGAAGATATAAATGATTAAAGCAACCATGAATAAATAAATAAGACTGTGTGGCTCTATTATTGCAAATGCCAGGCATGTTTAGACTCTCAACGAGGCAGGTTGCAGTGCATTCTCATATATATGCTTAGAAGTAAATGCTGCTGAGTTCAAGGAAGTTTATTCCCAGACAAGTTTGTTTATTTGTTTAGTTTGTCTAACCTGGTCCTAAACATCCTTATAGGATCCTGGTGAGAATACAAAGGAGCCCTAAGCTCCGTGCAAGAAAGAAAGAGAATGGAAACTGTAATTTTAAAAAGTGAAAGGCTCAATGCTATGAGCTTCCTCTCAGCATTTTAAACATTTAGGGCGGTGATGGCGAACCTTGGCACTCCAGATGTTCTTGGACTTCAATGCCCAGAAGCGCCAAGCCCCCTGTGAATCCACACGAAACGTTTTACTGCGATTCATGCTGCCCTCGTCGCTCCCGGAAGTGGAAGTAAAACGGCACCCCGACGCAAAAAAAAAAAAACCTTTCAACCCAGAATAATTTTTATTACTTTTAATTTAATTTCAGTTTTCGACGCCTGATTGGGACCCACTTTTCCCTCAGGCACTCTCGGGTCCGAGCGAGACCCACACATCAAACGGACAACTGGAGGGCAGGAAAGCGTGTGAGGCGAATTAGGGGGGCGACTATTAGACGAACGGTGTGCGTGTGAGGCGAATACGGGCGTACAAACCAACGCCGCCACAGCGGAGTCGCCCTCCCCTCACGCGTGCACGCGCACGCGCGCATTCACACGGGCACGCATCTCGTTCGCTTGGCTGAGGCGAGGAAAGAAGGGCAGGCGGGCGGACGGTTGGGCAGTTGGTGTGGTCTTTCTTTTTTTCCTCAGGGAAGGAGGGAGAAGGTGTCGGCTGGGCATGGCATGAGGGAACCGGCGAAGAAGCCGCGCTGAGGGGGGGGGGGGAAGCGGAGCGGCGCCTGAGGAAGACGAGGAGTGGCTCCGGAGCGGAGACGGACGACAACAACGAGCCCTCCCCGGCCGGATCTTCCCGCTCCGAGGGACTCGGCTGAGGAGAAACGAGCGCCTCAGGCAGGCGCCTCCTCAGCCAGGCTCTTGCCTCCCTTCTCTGCCCTCCGCAAGCAAGTTTTCCCGCCTATTTTCTGAGGCGCCGTCGGGCATGGGCGCCAAGGGGCGGCCGCAGGAGGAGGAGGAGGAGGGCGGCGGCAACGGCAACAGCAGCGGCGATGGGGAGCGGGAGGCGAGCCTGACCGTGGCCCGGAGGAGGAGGAGGAGGAGGGCGGCGGCGATGATGATGATGAGCCTCTCCGGCTGAACGGCTGCGGCTCTGACCCCCCCACACACACCGGCCTCCCCCCGCCGGGCCACAGGTGCGCCGAGGCACCGGAGACCCCCCTGAGGAGGAGGAGGAGGAATTGTGGTTGGCGGGAAGATGGCCCTGGACAAGGTCTACTCGGTCCTGGAAGGTAGGAGAGCCGGTGGGGAGGGTGGAGGAAGAAAAGGGGGTAAGAGGAGAGTGAAGGAAGAGAAGTAGAGGAGGATGGATGGATGGGAAGAAGAGAATGGATGAAGAAGAGGAGGAGGGAAGGAGAGGGGGAGGAAGAGGAGAAGGAAGAAAAGGAAAGAGGAGGAGGAGGAAGGGAAGAGGAAAATGAGAATGGTTGGAAGAAGAGTAGAGGAGGAGGAGGGAGAGGAGAATGGGGAGGAAGAGAAGTAGAGGAGGAAGGGAAGAGGAAAATGAGAATGGATGGAAGAAGAGTCGAGGAGGAGGGAGGTAAGAGGAGAATGGGGAGGATGAAGAGAAGTAGAGGAGGAGGAGGAAGGGAAGAGGAAAATGAAGAGAGAGGAAGAAAAGGGAAAAGGAGGGAGGGAAGAGGAAAAGGAGGAGAATGGATGAAGAAGAGGAGGAGGGGAAAGTAGAGGGGGAGGAAGAGGAGAGGAAGAAAAGGAAAAGGAGGAAGGGAAGAGGAAAATGAAGAATGGATGGAAGAGAGGAGGAGGGATAGAAGAGGAAAATGAAGAGAGGAAGAAAAGGAAAAAGGAGGAAGAAGAGGATGGAAGAAGAGAAGTAGAGGAAGAGGATGGAGGAGGATGGAGAGACGAGGAGGAGGAGAAATCTAGATCTGTTTATTCCTTATGTGTAATTTTTGAATTGTTATTGTAAATATTTTTTTAATGTGTTGTAAGCCGCCCAGAGTGGGAGAATATCCTAGATGGGCGGGATATAGATGCAAATCATAAATAAATAAATATATACATTTCCCAGTGGTATGTAATCAAGGCTTGACAGCCTGTAACTGTGCCTTCACGCAACCATGTCGTGGGCTATAAGGGTAACAACAACGAGGGCAGGAGCAAACCTGGGAGCCCCTCATAGCTGGGGCAATAAGAAGGGAGAGGGAGGAATAGGGGTAGTAACAGCAGCAGCAATAATGGGGCTGGGGGTCAGATTAGTAGCAGCAAGAACAGGGGTGGTAATAGTAGATGTCATAATACCAACCGGAGTCCTGATGGGTGATAGGAAATGGCAGCAATGGACTGCTGCTAGGAACGATAAAAAGAATTGAGGGAGCCACTCAATAACAATAAGAGCAGGTTTGTTTGCTTGTTTGTTTATTACATTTCTGTGTTTGTTTATTACATTCCTTTTACACCACTCTGGGTGGTGTACAAACAAATAAGTAAAAACAATAAACCATAACCAAATACATACCAGATGGCTCTGAGGGACTTCTACAGATAGTTATACTGCTGTCCTGCAACCAAAAGGTTGTGAGTTCGATCCTGACCAGAGTTCAAGGTTGACTCAGCCTTCCATCCTTCTGAGGTCAGTCGAATAACTACCCAGCATGTTGGGGGCAAAATGCTAATTAATTTGTGGAAACCCCCCCCCCCCCGAGAGTGCATTAAGCACTACAGGGCAGTATATAAGTGTGACTGCTTTTAGTTATAGTCATAACAGTTAATAACAGAGCAACTAGCAATAATGCCGGTACTCGTGGTGGTAATAGTAACGTTAATGGCAACTTAAGGAATAATAGGATGCTAACAGTAAGAAGGATGGCATGGCTTGTTATAGTAGTTAAAGACAGTAGTAGCATCAGCAGCAATAGTAAGCCTGGAAGGACGCTAGCAGGAGAAATAGCAGTAATGCTGCTAAGCAGCTTTGCTTTCTTTTACCTCTCTCTGAAATTCTGGGTCTCAAGGTTCAGAGTTCTAGAAGGAATTGGGTCTTAGGTGGGGAATGGATCTGCCTTTTTAAGGACCTCAAAAGAAAAGGTGTTGTGCAACCCCCCCACCCCGGCCACCTTCGCCAGATCAAAGTAAGGAGTCCATCTCTCCTAGCTTCCCAATGTGGCAAGCCAGATGTTCCCCCAGCTGTCTCCATCCTCAGGGTTAAGTGGGGCTAATGTGACATCTAGAAGCCAAGCCACTTTTTGGTGGGTGGAGGCGGCTCCCACGGTGCCTCAGCCGCTGCTGTAGGGAGACTGTGGTAGGGAGGTACGTGCTGAGACATCACCATGACTCCCTTTCCAAAAAGGTCCAAAATCCATTTTGCTTGCAAGAGCTTTACCCAGTCCACCAAAAGTCAGGAAAATGGCAACCTTTCTACATCTCCAGTTATCATCAGGATGTTTGGACTGATTTCTTGCTTATGACCAACCAGCTGCCTTGCTTTGGGTGCAACTTGTGAAAGGGGTGTGCAAGAAGGGATTCTCCCAAAGACCTCCCCTCTAGTGTCAGATATGTTGACTTCTTGGATGTGTAGAAGAAGCTGCTCCCCCACCAACTTCATTGAGAGTACTGCGGTATATTGGGATCATGGGAAGTAAGGGGTTTTTCCTTCCTCTTCCAATCTAAACCCCAATTAATAAAAATCCTGCTTCAGGCTGATTTCTTTAGACCAGTGATGGCTAACCTTGGCACTCCAGGTATTCTTGGACTTAAGTTACCAAAAGCCCAAATCTCTGTGAATCCATACAAATGGGTTTACTGTATGCAGTAAACCCATTTGTGTGGATTCACAGAGGTTTCTGGGAATTAAAGCCCAAGAACACCTGGAGTGCCAGGGTTTGCCATCACAGCTTTAGGCTGTTTGGCAGGTGTTGTGCAAAGTGCTGGATTCATGGCAAATATCCTCCCCTCCTGTGATTTAGCATCCTTGTTTTTATATACCGCTCCTAGCACAGTGAGCTTCAATCTGGCACACTCAGCATGCACTCAACTATTCAAGCTATCAGTGAAAGGGAAAAAACAGATTAGTCTTTGACCTGGGGTTTCTTGATTGGTGAGCACCACTCCATTCCTTCCCTCACTCCACAACACCCCCAACATCATTACTGTACAGCTAGGAAGCAAAGCTCAATGTATGTTCAGGGGACTTCAGTTTACAATTTCTGTATGATTATGGTTTTCAAAGAAGTTTTCAAAGTGGTAGTAGCTGTATTAGTCTATGCAAGCAAGCATGTCAAACAAGAAACAAAAGCCAAGCAAGAAATTGTGACACCTTGGCTCCAGTGATTAAGACGCTGACTGGGAGGCGGAAGGTCAGCAGTTCAAAACCCGAGTACTGCATGACGGAATGAGCACCAATCTGTGTCCCAGCTCCTGCCAACCTTAGCAGTTTGAAAGCAAGAAATTGCAAGTAGATAAATAGGGACCACTTCAGTGGGAAGGTAAACAGTGTTCCGTGCACTTCGGTGTCTAGGCATGCCTGCCACTTGTCCACGGAAGTGTCTGCAAACGCAGACAGTGCTGGCTCTTCAGCTATAAACAGAGATGAGCACTGAACCCTAGAGTCGGATACGACTGGACTGGCTTTTGAGCAAGGGTGACCTTAAAGACCAACCATTGTCTTTCAATGTGAGCTTTTGTGGATAAAGTCTGCATCCTCAAATCTCACTCCAGCTGCTGAAGAAGTGGATTAGTTCCATGAAAACTTCCACTGAAATATAACAGTTAATCTTTAAGGTTCCTCAATATATTTGTTTTGCTTGCTTTGCTTCCCCTCTCTTTTTTTTCCTGAGCTGTATGATTAGGTGACTTTGTGTTGAAGAAGCTGTTGTCCTATTAATGGAAGATTGCTTGGGATGAGTAACTCTCCTTTAGTATCTCCCACCTCTTTCCCAAGATTTAAAGCTTGGCCGAGCTTGTTGTAAATTGCTCACTATCAAAGTTTAATGAATTGGATCTGCTAATCTGAATCTGGGTCAAAACACTTCTGGCAAGCTGCCCTTACCTGTTGAAGGAATTTCTTCTGTGTTGATCATGGCTGTGGCTTCAGCTTCTTCTATCTGCCATAGGTTTAGCTAGATATGTACATTGGCAGTCAACACAGTCCTGTATATGTAACATAAAATGTATAAGATAATATATCGCATTCTGTAATTGGAGACTGTGAATACTGTACAGTTCAAGAAACATACTGTACTTACATTTTTCAGTTTTCCGGTTAAGGCCTCTGACTATGTCCTGTTTCCCAAGACAACTGTTCTAGCTAGTCAAAAGTTAACTCCAATTTTTCCCATACGTAGTCTTTGTATATACCCAATCCTTGGTTTTAATGTGGGGAATCTAGCCACCTGAGGACATTAGTACTTGACAACATTGGCTCATGAAAATGTCTTGTGTTTCAGCTGAACTATGAAGTTAACATTTGTTCCCTGGAGTGTCTGGATAAGTGATTAAAAGTTGGTCCCAAGGAAGACCCCAGATGTCTGTGGTTTTAGTGGTTGGGTGCAAGCTTAGTTCTATAGCAAATAAAGATAGCTCATACAGCACTGCGGCCTTCTCTCAAAGTGCTTATAGCTACAAGGAACGTCAGACATTCATTTTACCTTGTTGCAGAGTGTCCTGAAAGATCACATGAAATACTTGTACTGTATTTTATAACTATAGGGAAAGCAATCACATGACAGCCACATAAGTAGTCATGCTGAACCCACCCAAGACCAAAGAAAGAATGAGAAAATCCAGGTATTCTAGATTTTTCTTCCCCTTGTGTTTATAAAGGGTGCCACAGATAATGTTCATATTATGCTCTAATATCTTGACATTTAAGGATATTCAATTGTCTATTCATTTATCATTCTTAGTAAAAAGAAGCAACCTCCTACCTCAAAATAAAGTACAACGCACTGAACTGTACCTTTATTCTGGTACATTCCTGCACAGTCATCTTTTTTCACCCTTGAATCCACTCACTATTTTACCATTTTAATCTCAGATTTCCTTGTGATATTCAGTAGTGTATCTCTCAGATCTCCCCGCAGCAGAAACACAGAAAGAGAATATTTCTATGGAAACCAACCATTCCATATGATTTATAAATTCTGTATATTTTAATTAGCAGCATTAAACACAACATAGAAATCAGGAACTTTTGCATCATTTTGTTGCAGCTAATTTGTTCAGAATATTGGCATTCTTAATTTAAGTAATTGCATGCCATCATATCAATTCGGAGTTATGATTAGCCTTTTCAGGATTTTTTAAATAGAGAATACTCAGCAGTGATTTATCGTTCCCTTCTGGGAGCATCCGGGGACAGAGTAGCATGCCTAACACTATGCAGGCTGGCTCTTCTCTTAGGAGGCACAGTGGGGAATCAAACTCCCAACCTGTGCTTTGCAGTCAAGTAACTTAAAACACTGAGCTATCCAGCCAGCTATTCTTAGTTTAAGGAGGAAGCAAATATTGTAAATAAAAAGTAGCTTGTCTCTTGTGTTAGGCTGACCTCTTATGGTGTTCAGGTAGCAAAATTTGTCTTGAGCTTGTCGTGCCTCCCTACTCTTTTATTATACACAATAGTTTGAGCAGATACAAATATTTCCATATGGGTTCAATAACATTATTCTGTAGAATAGTGCTTCTATAGCAGTGCTGTGTTTTAATAATTTTCACTTTAGCCATGAAACAAATGAAGTTATAAATATGCTTCTATGGGAACACTAACACTTACTAATCCATAGGCAAACAAAGGAGATTAGCCATGTGATCCATATTCAACTTATAAAAAAATGCAGGAGGAAGGCAATACCTTTATTGGATCACTCAAAAATTAAAACGTTGTGCAAGCTTCCTGTGGGGGTGGTATGATAATACCCAAAAGCCTTTTGCTGTTGTTCAACATGCATTTCTAAAGACCGTACCTGGCAGAATACAGTGCCATGATCTTTTATTAATAATTTTGCCTGATGAAGAGATTTTAGATCTCAAAAGCAGGCACAATGTTTTAATTTTTTAATGATCCAATAAAGGTCTCGCCTTCTGCATTTTTGCATTTTTTATAACTTACTAATCCAGTTTATTTTAGAAATTTACTATCCATATTTTCATCCAAAAATGAATTCCATATTTATATACATGAAATATAAACATATGATACAGTCATGAAATCACTTAAAATTTTGAACAACAGGTTGGTAGTACGTATTGCAATATATAAAACTATATAAAAATAGAAAGATCCATAGAATTTGAAGGTTAACAAAGCACAGAGAATGCAAAGGGAAGCTCTGATTCATGGATCACTCCATCGGTCATATTCTTCATCTGCACTTTTGTATCATGACCAAGCTGGTATCATTAAGTTATTCTTCATATTTATTCTATGTCTTAGTCTATCCTGAGCTTATGAAAGCTTGCTAGATGACATGGAGATGCCATCAAGACTATTCAGTGTCTCATCTAACTTGTTTTTAATTTCTTAAAAAACAGTTGTTTATGCAGTTAATATTTTAAGTAAATTGTTTTGACTGATTTAGCCATTTCATAAAATAAGTGTAGAACTGTAGTTCCAAGTGTCAATTAAGTTTAATGCAGTTAGAGTTTAAGGTGTACTCACAAGCTAATGTATTACCCACTTTAAAATAAATTTCTTAAGAACTGTATACTTCTTGTACAACAGAAGTCAGTTAAAACCAACAACTTGGAGAGATAGTGATCCTAAAATTGTGGCATCATTAAAATTTGCTGAATTAGTTAGTAAGCCTTGTTATTGTTCAGCTATCATTCAAAAACATGCGCTGAGAATAAGCAATCAATTAGATTTTCCTCTTTTGCCTCCAAAACTAAATGTCAGTAATATAACTGTTGGTTCTGATCAACAGGTATAGTTAGGATCTGTATGTTAATAAATTAAATAAATAAATAAACCTGACTAGGATCATATCATAGTGCCTTTTCAGCTCCGTAATAGCATTTTACTGCAACTTACCAGGTTTCTGGATAGAATCTATGTAAAATAATGTACGTACAGTACTGTATTCACATTTTCTCTTGTCCTCTTTACTCTGGTTATAATCTCTATGTGCCAGTTGCTAAAAAGCTACATTCAAGGTTCTGATCTTATTTCTTCCACCTTTTATTTTTGTTCCCCACCTGTACTTTACGATTTTAAATGTTCCATCACCCATCTAGGTTTTTCTTTGCTTTTTATAGTACAAGGATTTTCTTTTTACATTCTTCTCTAATAATATTTCTGATTTTAATTCCCAGTTCTTCTGATTCACAGTCAACTGAGTATAAAGAAAGTACATTTGGGATTTTCCAGTTACAGTAATACCTCGGATAACGCTAAGACTTGGTTCCACAAGTCTTGGTGTTATCCAATTTTTAGTGTTATCCGATCCATGTTAAAATCCTATGGGATGGATCGGATAACGTTAAAGCTCCATAGAGATACATTGTAACCGCACAGGCTTTAGCGGTTGTTGTCCGATCCATCCCATAGGACCTTAATGTTATTCGATCCAATTCTCCTCCCCAGATTACTTAACATTATGCGATTTTAGCATTATCCGAGGTAAACGTTATCCAAGGTATTACTGTATTTTGTTTTCTGGAAAGCTGCCTTTGGATGCCTTTACAGTTTCCTTTAGGCACACAGAGAGATTATAGAATGAAAGCTAATGCTGCCTCAAGTGGAATTGATTGCCCAGATTTTCCACTCACTAAAGCCCTACTGCATTCTGAGAGCAGCAGGCAAGCTAAGAGCATCTGCCTCCATGTTCAAATGATCTGTAATAGGCTTTTCTTAACCAGTGTAATTCCTCCCCTCTATGTCAAGGTGAGAATCGTTTGGGAGTGGTACCACAGTTGTGGCTGCATAGTTGACACACTAGGGGCGTTTCAGAAAAAGACATTACTTTAATTAACAATTTTCCTTCTATAGTATGTTGAAAGAGGTTAGTTATAAAATAAATAGACATAGATTTCAGGTACTGTATCTGCAGTGAATATAATTCTCATTAAAAAGGCTCCCAAGACTATCAATCCAAGCCAAAGTTCTCTTAAAGTCCATTCATTTTCTGTCCTTGCTATACATTAACATTGGTCCCTGTCAGTTGGACAGTTTAGTGAAAGTAGGTAAAGAAACTAAGGAGGATAGAGGACAGAGAAGGTAAAAGAGGAATGAAAGGAAGTGGGTGAGCTCTTTTTGTCTTTGCCAGTCAATGGTTGAGATGTCTATTTCAAGAAAGTTTTGCCAAATAGGGTTAACTTTTCTATATTGTCTCTCCAATTATAAACTTCTCTCTTCAACTGTAAGGCTAAACAAATTATAGATTCCTCCAGCCGAGGTTCCATTTTTGCAGAACTAATGTTACTCAGGACTTTACCAGGAGAATCAGAGTTTGTGGTGCTTTGAGGTTTAAAAAAACAAACTAAATGCAGTATAATAAAATCAGCTGAAAGAATGGGATGAAATAGTGGGGAACAACAAGGATCTTTCATGATTTAAAAGAATTATCCCTCCTACTACAGTGTAGTATGGACATTATAATTTGTATTATAATTGTGTTAATTAATCTTCCAGTTTGTCAAATATGGAAATACCTGTAACGCTTTAATAATGTACCGGGGTCACATTGATGACTATATGTTGTTGTTGTTGTTGTTTCGCAGTTTGTCATCAGGTTTCCAGTCTGCTAATAAACTTAGTATAAAAGGAAAAATGGGATAGAAGGAAAAAGAGATGTTGCCATAATAATAATGATATCTTTTTTAAAAAAAATATCTGACATATTATTCAGCTAGGCCAGGTATCTAAAATTTGTGGCCCTCCAAAATAGTTTTTTATTAATTCAAATTTTTATTTTGAAAATAACAACAAATATAATCTATATAACTTTTAAAATTACATAACTAATAAGTTATGTACCACCTATAGACTACAGTTCCTATCAGCCCTCTCTAGCATAGTCAGTGGCAGATATGATGGGAACTAAAGTCCTGAAATACAAGATTAGATGGCCATATGTTTCCCAACTCTTAGCTAAGCTGTCCTTCTTGCTCCTTTTCACGTGTAAAAGAATAGTAGTTAAATGTCATTTTTCTGAAGTTTGAATCTGAAGCATTTTCTTCCTTTTGTTCTTATACAGAATAATAAGAGAGGGGACAGGGAGTTAATAGGATGGGAAATAATTTAGAAATACCTGAAGGTCTACCCCAGAGGTTCTTAACCTACGGGAACTGGAAGCGGGCAGATTTACGTCAGCCGTAAAACGCGTCCGCACATGTGTGAATGCAACTGTCGTAAACGTGGAAGTGGCCACATTTGCAACAGCTGTAAATGCGCTGACTTCCAGGAGGTGTGGTCAGGTCCACTCAGCTGTCTGGGGGGCATGGTCAGGCCCACGGCATAAAAAGTTTGGGAACCCCTGATTTAGGCCCTTTATTCTGTGTAATTGGTTTCTTATCTGCTACTTAGCCATGCTGTTTTGGTACACTTCTTTTCTACACATACACAGGGTGATGAACTATTTATAGAATCAGCATGAGCTTTAGTAAAAAAAAAAAAAAACCAATCAGATTTCATAACTCCTCCAGGAGGTTTGTTTCTGTAGCTGCAGCAACGCAAGAAGTGAAATTGCTAGATAGTGGCACTGAAAAATGTAGCCTCTGGTGTCTTTTGTTTTTTCCTGTTAAGGCAGAACGTTAAACAGACTGGTAGAGATTAAACAACCTTTGATGTTTATTGATTTTCTTTTTTCCTCTCTTAAAACAAATATGCAATAAAAGAATAGCCATAGAAGATTTTCTTATCACTATAAGGTGGAAATGATTGGATGGCTAGAATGTTAAAAGTACACTATTGTTAAAAGGCCTATATTTTTGTTACATGAATTTCTAGCTTTCAGTCCGTTTTTCAGATGTGTTTTTCACTGGGTAGTATTATGCCGGTATATTGGTCATTTGAAGCACTGTCACCCCCAGGAATTTGATCTAAAGGCTTTTTATATTACAGAGGAAAGAGTGTATGAAACCGTGGTTTTTGTTGAAGTAATGTAGGGCATTCTGGCCCTCTGTTGTGTGGGAACAATGTGCTAAGCAAGGAAAGTTCATCACCTCCCCCAAACCAGGCATTAAAAAAATGCCTTTTTCCCATTCAATTTGTTTCTCTGTTTTGAAATGCTAAGAAAGTATTAAGTCTCACAGGAACATGGAAAGGAACACACAGAGGGGTACTGAAATAGTTCCAGATCTGTTTGAAGTATCCATGGAAGAGATACAGGCACGTCATGTGTTGACTGCAGCCTTGAAGGCTCTCGATTTACAAAGTACAGATCCACTGAACCAAACTGCAGCTTCCCAGATTTATTTGTTTGTTTGTTGGATTTATATAACTGCCCTTTTCGCCTAAGCAACCCAAAGCGGCTCACAACATCAGTTAAAACCCATACCCAAAACTAATTAAAACCAAATACTATAAAACTAACTAAAACATCCATAAAACCTCCCCAACCCCCTTAAAAAAGAAGGACATCCGGACAGGATTAAATAAGAACCCTGGGCAGGGCTAAATAAGCCAGCAGGGCTGGGTTGTGGTACCAGTTGTACCCCACACCTGCTGGCATAGCCATGTTTTAAGGCCTTCTTAAAGAGGAACAACTTTGCCTGGAGGCGCAATTCAAGTGGCAGGAGGTTCCAGAGGGCCGGAGCAGGTACCGACAAGGATTTTCCCCTGGTCCCAGTGAGATGTGCCCCCCCCCCCGGCGGAAGGGAGCCTCTACGATCTGTTCTCATAGGATGGGTCAAAAACCTTGGGGTAACGCAGTATCTTAAGTATCCTAGCCCACTACCACGAAGAGCTTTAACAGTCAAAACCAGCACCTTGAATTGCACCCGGAGGCATACTGGCAACCAGTGCAGCTCCTGTAGCAGCGGCGAGGCACGGACATAACCCCCGCACCCCATCACCACCCGGGCAGCCACTTCTGAACCAGCTGTAGCTTTTGGATTGTCATCAAGGGCAGCCCCATGTAGAGTGCATTACAATAATCCAGTCTGGAGGTGACCAGTGCATGGGTGACCGAAAGTAAGGAGTCTAAGAGCAGGTGTAATTGGTGGATGACACAAAGTTGTGCAAAAGCCCTCCTGGCCACGACTGCCACCTGCTCTTCAAGCAGTAGTCATAAATCCGGAAGGACCCCCAAATTACGCGCCGGGTCTGTCTGGGGCAAAGAAGCCCCATCTAGCACCAAAAATGGTAGCTCAGTCTTGCCAGGATTCAACTGAAGCCCATTGTCCTCCATCCAAGCCCTTACAGCCTCCAGGCACCTGGAGCCAGGAAACTGCATCACTCGGGTTCCCACGGGCCGAGATATACAGTTGGGTATCGTCAGCATACTGATGATACCTCACCCTGTGGGAATGGATGATCTCTCCCAGCAGCTTCATGTAGATGTTAAATAGAAAAGGCAAGAGGTACCCTGTACTGGAGAGGCCTAGGGCTAGACAACTCATCCTCCAACCACACCGACTGGATCCGGCCCCTCAGAAATGAGGAAAACCAGGACCATACAGTGCCTTGGGCCCCCAATCCTTGGAGCCGTTCCAGAAGGATACCATAGTTGACGGTATGGAAGGCCACTGAGGGGTCAAGAAAAGCAAGGACAGAGGGATTACCCCTGTCCCGCTCACCCCAGAGATCATCCAGATGCACATAATAGTTATTCAGAGACCTGCAGGGTGCCCCGTAAGTCCCTTATTGGTATATATATATTTTCAACTCTGGAGTTGAGTCTTTATGGAGATGGGATTTATAATGAATTTAAAATTCCTCAAAACTAATGGAAATTATTCTTAATTATTTAGTAAAAATATCTGACAATTAAAAAAGTCAGTTTGCAGCATTACATCAAAATTGTTCTAATGATGAAGCCTATTAAAAAAGAGGGGTAAAATAAATTTGGGATTATGCATATTAATGTCCTTAAATAATGAGTTTGAGCAAGTCAAGCTGAAAGAAATAAGCTTGCCTCACATGGTAAGCATGAAGCTCAGCAGCTTTTGTTTTATTTATACAGCTCTATTTTTATTTTTTATTTTTGTCTCCAGTGTTCTTGATAACTATACTCGTAGTGGAAGGGATTGCTGTGGCTCAGAAGACTCAAGGTACAATGCAATTTATTCTTTGGGGAAAGCTTATACAGTAATTACATGTTTGTACATTAAATGTTTTAAGTGCAGAAATGCTTTTTTTTTTTTTTTTTTGTTCAAACAGATTTTGCCTGGTTAATTTGGAAAATACAGGCTAATTGTATGCCTAGATCCTAAATAATAAATTTGTCTTGTATTTTGAACTGGAAAAATAAGTTCTGACATTTTAATAGATTACTACCCCTCAAATTCTGCAGCCTTCATGGCTGTTGGTCAGCATTACTCATGCTGGCTGTGATATCCTCACAAACACCAACAAAAATGGCTTTATGGCATTACATGGGCATACCTTGATGGCCAACCTTTGCACTCCAGCTGTTCTTGGACTTCAATTCCCAGAAGCTCTGATTAGCAGGTGTGCTGACTTGGGCTTCTGGTCATTGAAGTCCAAGAACAGCTGGGCGTACCAAGGTTGGCCTACTCTCTTTCCTTGCCTCACCTTTTTCTAGGTGAATATTGGCTTAGCTGAAGAAATCCTAGCCCAGTGATGGCAAACCTTGTCACTCCAGGTTTTATTGGACTTTAATTACCAGAAGCCCAAGTCAGCACTCCTGCTGATCAAGGCTTCTGGGAATTGAAGTTCAAGAACCTATGCAGTGCCAAAGTTAGCCATCACTGTCCTAGCCAATAGAAACCCAGAGTTTCCCATTAATTAACATTGTTAACCAACATCAGGGGAGAGTTTCTAGTCTGAGTATCATGGCGATTTCAAAAATAATGCATGCCAAGGCCATTACACAGAGATCAGTGCACAGTAGAAGAAGCCAGGGAGCATCATATAGTCATGGTACATGTGTTAAATTTATTTATTTAGCGTATGGCATTAAATTAGCTATATAGAATGAAAAGTCAATTTTCTTAATTCAACACATGTTCATGGAGTGTTGATATTAAAGGTCTATGTTAATTAACTTTTCACCAGGCAATAGCATGTGTTAATTGCTCCCCAAATGAGAAGAATTCGTGGGGAAAAGACATTGAGTAATTGACACTTGGCAAGCTCAAGTGGAGATAAATTTAACATTAGGTCTTTAACATTATGTTTATATGCATTACATGTATTTTAAGCTCCTGACTTTTAGGAGAAAAAAAATTACAGTTTGATCCTTATTCTTCCTCCAGAGAGGGGGGAAAGATTTCTGTCTAATTTTCAGATTGGATAATAATTTTAGTGCAGAATATGTGAGTGTGTCATAATACCAGTGTGTAGTGTACCACAAGGTGGAGATTACCTTAGATCTACAGTTCAATCAAAATACAATAGAACCCCGAACAACGTGATGACATGGTTCCACAAGTCATGACGTTGTTCGGTTTTTAACGTTGTTCGATACATTGATCGAACAATGCTAAAAAAAAGCCCTGACGTCAGGGACAAACCACTCCGAGGCAAGGCTCGGCATTCCCCCC
This sequence comes from Furcifer pardalis, assembly GCA_030440675.1. Classification (NCBI taxonomy): domain Eukaryota; kingdom Metazoa; phylum Chordata; class Lepidosauria; order Squamata; family Chamaeleonidae; genus Furcifer; species Furcifer pardalis. The sequence goes on along the minus strand of CP126892.1, from coordinate 107,842,567 downwards.
CCCCCCTGGGTAGGCACGCGATCGCGTGTCGTTCCGTTCGGGGTTAGGGCAAGGTACGGGAAAGACCCCCGTCTCCTGCCCTAACCCCGAACGACACGCCCGCGCATGCCCGAAGTTGCAAACGGGTAAGGATCTTTACCCTTTTGCAACCTCGGGCAGCACGGAGGCTTGCGCGGCGGGGCGGGGTGACAGAAGGATGCGTGAAGGTCCCTCGCTTCCTCCTGTCACCGCTGCCGCTCTGCGCGCTCACGCCCGAAGTTGCAAACAGGTAAGGATCTTTACCCTTTTGCAACCTTGGGCAGCACGGAGGCTTGCGCGGCCTGGCGGGGGTGACAGAAGGATGCGGGAAGGTCCCTCGCTTCCTCCTGTCATCGCCGCCGCTCCGTGCGCTCACGCCTGAAGTTGCTTTTGCAACCTCGGGCAGCACGGAGGCTTGTGCGGCCTGGCGGGGGTGACAGAAGGATGCGAGAAGGTCCCTCGCTTCCTCCTGTCATCGCAGCCGCTCCGCGCGCTCACGCCCAAAGTTGCAAACGGGTAAGGATCTTTACCCTTTTGCAACCTCGGGCAGCACGGAGGCTTGCGCGGCCCGGCGGGGGTGACAGAAGGATGCGGGAAGGTCCCTCGCTTCCTCCTGTCACCGTTGCCGCTCCGCGCGCTCACGCCCGAAGTTGCAAACGGGTAAGGATCTTTACCCTTTTGCAACCTCGGGCAGCACGGAGGCTTGCGCGGCCCGGCGGGGGTGACAGAAGGATCCGGGAAGGTCCCTCACTTCCTCCTGTCACCGCCGCTGCTCCGCGCGCTCACGCCTGAAGTTGCAAACGGGTAAGGATCTTTACCCTTTTGCAACCTCGGGCAGCACGGAGGCTTGCGGGGCAGGGGTGACAGGAGGATGCGGGAAGGTCCCTCGCTTCCTCCTGTCACCCCCACCGCACCGCGCGTGCACGCCCGCGGTTCCGAAGGGATACCCCTTTCCGGACCTCGGACGTGCACGCGCGGCTCTGCGGGGGTTAGCTGGGCATCCGAGGGAATCTCTCGGATGCCCGGCTAACCCCCGCAGAGCCGCGCTGTCCTCCAAGCCGCCCAAGGTCCGGAAAGGGTAAGGATCTTACCCCTTTCTGAACTTCGGGCAGCGGGCGGGCACGGGGGGTTGAACTGGGTGGATATTCTACCCAGTCCAACTCCCACCCCACCCCCACACACACTTGTTCCATATAACGTTAAAATCGTGTTATTTGAAACAAGATTTTTCCAAAAATCTTGTCACGTTATACGGTTTTAGCGCTATATGATACTCACGTTATACGGGGTATTACTGTACCAGCAACAGTGCCTGCTTTTTTCATATGCTACCCAGCCATATCCAAGTTGTAGCGTTTCCTACAGGGAACAAGCTTGTTCAGTGTCAGTACTTACAAATGTGATCATATGTACAGGCTGTATTTCCTTTGATAGCTGAACAGTGTTCCACTCACATGGCTGTGATGATATCTTTTTCTTTGTGAAGACTTACAGGAAGGATTATGAATTGTGTTCTTGTGTTGTTGTTTTTCAAAAAGTTGTGCAGAATATTGGCAATCGTTTGGCATCTACTCAGTGTAGTGACTGGGTAAGAACAAGCAATGGAGGCCATTTTGCTTCACCAAACTTTCCTAAATTCTACCCACCCAACCAGGAGTGTGTCTATATTTTAGAAGGTAATTACATATCTTTTTAAATAATTTTTGTCTCATATTTTCGAGCGGAAAGATGATTGTTTAAATGTTTAAACATAACTCTGAAGTAGCTATATAAAGCACATTGAAAGTACAGTGGAACCTCAGTTAATGTAATCAGTGCATTCTGCGGGATGTTTCTTACAGTGGAAAATTACTTTAACCAAATTTCCTATAGGAATGCATTGAAAACCAATTAATCCACTCCAAAAAAAATTCTGTAAACTGACCCACTATTTTCTATTGATTTCCTTTTGTTTGGCAATGTTTGGAGTTTTAAGTTATGGCCCCCCAAATCACTCACTAAATTTTCTCCAAACCAGCTTATATTGGCCTAAGACTTTTGCACAGTACTGTATGTTTCTAACATTGTTGTTATACTGGCATATGTTCTGTAGAATATGTGGCTACCATTCTGTCTCCATTGACACAGCAGGAGCTGTTTTTGAATAGCCACATAAGGTTCCATTATTAAACTCTTAAGAGAAGATCAATGTTTTCAGACACATATTATCATGGTAATTAATTGTAGGCCTATAAAGTATACAATGTTACATCTTTCTCAGGCTTGTTTTGTCCATTGTGGCTCAGTGTTACATTGATCTAGAATAGATTTCAAAGAAATAGCCAAGTTATTTTATTTTTATTTTATTCCTGACAGATATTTATTGATGTGGAATGTTTTTACTTTGCCACAGCTGCCCCACGACAAAGAATTGAATTAACCTTTGATGAACCATACTACATAGAACCTTCATTTGAATGTCGATTTGATCACCTGGAAGTTCGAGATGGGCCATTCGGTTTCTCTCCACTCATTGATCGATACTGTGGTTTAAAAAGTCCTAGCCCCATTAGATCAACAGGGAGATTTATGTGGATAAAGTTTACTTCAGATGAAGAGCTAGAAGGAGAGGGATTTAAAGCCAAGTATTCATTTATACCAGGTAAAAAAATTCCCCTCTACCAATTCTTTTTTTTTTCTTTGAAGATCTCATGCCAGATTAGTTTTGAATGTATTGATATGTTTGCCAAATGAAATTCTACTCCGTAAATTCCACTCACATTTGTTTACCTGTGCTTTGCTGAGAACAGATGTACTTGCTAGAGCAGGGTTACCTAAACTTTTCAGGCCATGAGCCAGTCATGTGGTTCAGCAGGCTGGTCATGTAGTTTAGTGGGCTGGTCACATGGTTCCTCCCACCTGAAGCGGAAGTAAAACATTTTTGCAACAGGATGAGATAGATTTTAAGATGCCATTTTCTCTGCTTAAACCAGGGGTGTCTAAACTACAGCCCATGAGCCAGATCTGACCCCCCGACACCAATTCATCCGCCCTGCATCACCTTTGTTGCTCCCGGAAGTGGAAGTAAAATGCACCCATGCTTCTGGGAGCGACAAGGAAGGCTTGGGCCAAATGAATTGTGTCGGGGGCCTGATCTGGACCACAGGCCGTAGTTTGGGCACCCCTGTGCTAGAGTGAAATGTTGTCTTTGAACATCGTGTTAGTCCTCATTGTAGAAAGCTAAATGCAGTAATCCAGGTTTCAATATCATAAGTAGAAATCTCAGACTAAGGTTCTGAGTGACAAGCCTTGACCTTAACCAGGGTTGTCAAAATTTTGTGCTATTTTTAAATAGAAGGCACAAACTTAAATTCCCTTACCTGCGCAGACTGGAGTTTTAGGCAACAGTTTTCTGCACTGAATTCTTGGAGAGGCATAATTAATATATATAATATCTCTCAGGGTGTATATATATATAGCGCACAACTGGAAATGATTAGAAATCACTTCTGGTGTTGAAAAAGGCATGCATACAAACGCATGCCTCTGGATATGCATGCACACAAACACATGGACATTTTAAAACAGGAGTTTCCAATCTAAGGCCCATGGGCCGGATCTGGCCCAAGACACCATTTCATGTGGCCCTACCACCACTCCAATGGCATTCAAGAAACAAAATGGCTACCCCTTTGAAGCTATTTAGACAAAATGGCCACACACCCACCCCCATCGTGCAGGTAGGGCAAAATGGCTGCCCAGAGCATGACCCGGCCCCTGGCTTGAAAAGGTTGGGAACCCCTGTTTTTTTTTTTGCTTTAAACCATGAAGAGACCCATAAACTTTCCCAAGCCCATTCATTCATTATTATTATTTTCTTTTCTATTACAGACCCTGACTTCACATACCTAGGAGGTATTTTAAACCCCATCCCAGGTCTAGTATTGCAGTACTAATCTCTTCCACTCATTACTCCTTAAATTACTCTTGCCTTTCGTTTGACAGCCCACTGTGTCTGTCTTGCTCTTTAGATTGCCAGTTCGAGCTCTCAGGAGCGGACGGGATAGTCCGGTCCAGTCAGGTGGAACAAGAAGAGAAAACGAAACCTGGGCAAGCAGTTGACTGCATATGGACCATTAAGGCTACTCCAAATGCCAAGGTGAGTCCACTAAATCGCTTTGTAGCAGCTCATTGGTCATTAGTAGTCATTTGCATGCTGTCTCTCACTCATTGAAATTAATTACCTTGTGAGAAATCAAGATAGATGTTGAATTCTTAGACTGCTTCTGGGGTACAATACTAGTGTTACCTCTCTTTATAGTGCTCTATACTTTTTAAAATCAACTGTAAGAGTCAGTATAAGGCTCCGTCAGGGGTCAGAATGAGATGCAAAAAATATACTTAAATGAAGATACAGTACATACATCCTCCTCAGTGCTGATATTCCTTAGTAAAAATTAAGGTCCTTCAAGGTCAGGAAATTACTTTTCTGCAGTGAGAAAAATCCATTGTGGAAGAAACAGTGATAACTAACTCCTAAAACCATAATGGGAAATGTTGGCACTCCAGGTGTGCTTGGACTTCAGTTCCCTGAAGTCCCAGTCTCTGAATCCACATGAATGGGTTTACTGCATGTACACGTGGATTCACAGAGACTGGGGTTTCTGGGAATTGAAGTCCAAGTGCACCTGGAGTGCCAAGGTTCACCATCACTGTTCTAAAATAAAGCCACATGCTGCCTCGCTAATTAGAAACAGCATATGTTTCTATTGACATTAATATTTTATTATTTCTTTCTAAGCCTAATACAGCTATAGCTCTCAATAATACATTGAAATTAAACACTAGTGGGAAAATGCATTCACTTATTCCATTGAGAACACTGTTCAGATGTTGTAGTTCTTTGTCACTATTTACTTAGATTTATAACTCAGACTATTATGCAGAATGTACACATTCTGTAGTGTCAAGTTAAAGAGATTGTGCTCAGTCTAGTTTCAGCTTTAAACCTATTTATTCATATTTTGCACTTTTTTCTGATGATACCCTACAACGTTTTCTACCTGTGCTTGTAATGGAAGAAATTCTTTTCTTGGAGAACACTTCCTAAAATCTCTATCCAGCAGTGAATAAAATAGATCAATTTGAAAAAGGTTTAATCAAGTGCTATGCGTAAGTAAGGATTCACAGTTTAGATTTATCAAACTATAGAAGCACATGAGCAACAAAACCTATATTTCCACTCCCAAAAACTTCTCCAGATTAAAGAGAATGTCAGAGACTAATTTAAGTTACTTTTGACAACATCAGGGTTTAGATAATGCAGCTGTGCATTTCAGCTGCTGTTCCCCCCCCCCCCCCTAGTGAATATATCAAATCACTTTATTACGGTCATTGATCAGCAATGTAAAAAGGTAAAAAGGGTTTAAGTACAAGAGATACAATCAAAATGTACCACCACAAATGTTATTTTTATTCATACAGTATTTAGTTTTATGCTCCTTAATTATAAGTCCTTCTTTTCAAGGTCTTATTTCTTTTCCCATATAAAACAGATTTATTTGAGGTTTCTAGACTACCAAATGGAACATTCAAATGAATGCAAGAGAAATTTTGTGGCTGTGTATGATGGAAGCAGTTCAATTGAAAACCTTAAAGCCAAATTTTGCAGCACGGTGGCAAACGATATCACACTACAGACTGGAATTGGGGTGGTTCGGATGTGGGCAGATGAAGGCAGCAGATTAAGCAGATTCAGAATGCTCTTCACATCGTTTGTAGATCGTAAGTATGTTATGAAGGTTACTTTTAGGAAGCAGGGGCAAGTGATGCCAGACTTCACCTGTGCTGTACTTTATTCCCAGTGTTGGAAGAAATATTGCTTTCTCTTTTTAGTGCCATGAGGTTAGCATATAACTTCAAACCATAGAAAGTATCATGCTGTGATTCTTGGGGAGAAAGAAGATGTGATTACTTAAAAATTCTGACATAGAATATTCTGAGATAAAATTGTAGCTTGCTTTAGGACAGCTGCATTTCAGTGATACTGTGTGTGAGAACAAGGCTGTTGTAGATTGTAGGTTACATTATTAATTTGGCTTTCATAGTAGATGTGCAGCCACGATGGCATAAATCAGCAATGGCGTACCTTGGCACTCCAGGTGTTTTTGGACTTCAATTCCCAGAAGCCCAAGTCCCTATGAGTCCACACAAATGGATTTACTGTGTGTATGCACAGTAAACCTATTCGTGTGGATTCAGAAAGACTTGGGCTTCTGGGAATTGAAATCCAAGAACAGCTGGAGTGCCAAAGTTAGCCATCACTGGCCTAAATCTTCTTATCTGTATGCTTACTCCATCAAAATGAGAATTAATCTTCATCTGGGTTGTATAACCTAAGTCACAGTATGCAGTGGAGCAATTATTGGTAAGCAGTCTTGAAAAAGACCATGGAATAAGATACTGCCAGTCCATTTTCCATCAAATGCAAAATAACTCATTAACTAACAAATAATCCTGAGAAGTAAATGCCAACAAAACATCATTTGGGGGGGGGGGGGGGAGAGCAGTGGTGTGTTATTTTCTATAAACACCCTGTGTGAAAGTACTGTATGTTGGATGTGTCATGGTCTTAATTATGGAGTGATAATATGCACTGAAAGCAAACATATTTCAGGTAGCTTTTATTTGGGTAACTCACAGCTTTCCCCTTCTTCCTTTCTCTATAGCTCCCTGCTCAGGCAGCACTTACTTTTGCCACAGCAATATGTGTATCAATAATTCTTTAGTCTGCAATGGCATTCAGAACTGTGCATATCCTTGGGATGAAAACCACTGCAAAGGTATGTAGTGCCGTAATTCACAACCTCAGTTTCTGCCTTCTCATTTTCCTCTGCACAGACTTCAGGACAGTTCTGGTCAGTAGGCTAAGAACAAAAGACTATGTTCTTCCCCTCCACTTAAGAAACCTGCCTTCCTAAATTTTAGATTAAAGTAGTGGCAGCCAGACATACTGGTTTGTGTACCTGGCTTTCATATTTGCCAGCTCTGTCTACCTTGCTGATGTTCATCACTCCTACTCAAAGCAGCCTTTGTTTCGTTTCATTGATGAACCACCTCATAGCCAGTGTTCTCCGTGTGATATTCATTATAAACAGCTCATTGAAACTAATAATGAAAGAAGACTGCAACAAATTCCCTGTTAAAGTCGGGCAGAGGAAGAGGCAGGGAAGAGTATACCTGATTTGACCAAACCCTTCAGTGTGTTTTTTTCAGGCTACCCTAGAAGCATTAACAATAGCAGTCTTAAACTGTTCTTCCAGCCTAATTTCCTTGCCACGAAACAGCCTGTGTTTTCCTTGAACTTTCTCAATCTGCAGGTGCCTATAATGGAGTAAAATGTGCAGATAGAAAAAAATCACATCTCTATAACCAAAGGCTCAAGTTCTCTCACTCACTTGATGAGAGGAATTCCATGTTCGTGCAATTAGTTCAGGGGTTCTCAACCTTTTTAAGCCATGGGCCAGACCATGCCCCCTCAGACAGCTGAGCAGGCCAAACTGGTGGTTCCCCCCTGCCGTAAATGCAGGGCTTGGAGTCGGTAGATAAATGTTCCGACTCCTCAGTTTTGTCTACTTCTGACTCCTACTCTAGGTACCCGAAATTCACTCTGACTCCTCGACTCCCGACTCCACAGCACTGGTTCAGTAGCTGTGACAGGGCTGTGGAGTCGGTAGATAAATGTTCTGACTCCTCAGTTTTGTCTACTTCTGACTCTGACTCCAGGTACCCGAAATTTACTCCAACTCCAACTCTTCGACTCCCGACTCCACAGCCCTGCATAAATGCTGTGTAAAACACGTCCACAGCTGTTGTAAACGCTTCTGGCAGTGGTGGCGCCACATGAAATGTTGCCACAGGCTGGGTCTGGCCCATGGGGCGTAGTTTGAGAACCCCTGAATTAGAGAACTTGAACGGCTGAACATTATGTTGAGAGGGGAGTGGTGGTCAGGAATTCTCCAGTACAGTAGTTTTCTTGGGTCATTTTCAGGCAGTGCCTAAACTAATCAGCAGGGCACTTCATTGGACAGACTTAGCATTGCTTTGTGCTTCCTCTTTCAGAAAAGAAGAGAACAGGGTTATTTGAACAAATCACCAGAACACATGGAACCATAATTGGGATTACTTCAGGGGTTGTCTTGGTTCTTCTCATCGTCTCCATCCTGGTGCAGGTCAAGCAGCCTCGTAAGAAAGTGATGACTTGCAAAACTACGTTCAACAAGACTGGCTTCCAGGAGGTTTTTGACCCTCCTCATTACGAACTCTTCTCGCTGAGAGACAAAGAGATTTCAGCCGACTTGGCTGACCTGTCTGAAGAACTGGAAAACTACCAGAAAATGAGACATCCCTCAGCCACTTCAAGGTGCGTTCACGAGCATCATTGTGGCTCCCAGGCGGCCACAGTCAAACAGAGCAGGACCAATCTCAGTTCGATGGAACTTCCTTTCCACAACGATTTTGCTCAGCCGCAGCCCATGAAGACCTTTAACAGCACCTTTAAAAAAAGCAGCTATACCTTCAAACAGACCCACGAGTGCCCGGAGCAAGTGATAGAAGACAGAGTGATGGAAGAGATTCCTTGCGAAATCTATGTGCGGGGACGGGAAGATGCTCCTCAGGGCACATTAGCTATTGACTTTTAATCTGCGCTTAAAGGTGGAATATGTGTGTATGTAAATACTATAGATAAGGTCCATCTGTGTTTACAAAACTACCGTAAGGAATTTGATTGCAGCATAAGTATTCCTTGTGTTGTTTTTGTTTTGTTTTGTTTTTTAAGAAAAAGTTTGTTTAATTAACTCCACCCCACCCCACTTTTGAAGGAAATCTCTTCATAAATCATTTTCCTCCATCTGGTTGAAGACCAAAATAGTAAGTTCTGCATGGGGCTTCAGTTATTTCACATTTAGGAAGGGAAAACACCAATGCAGGATATAAACAGTCCAGTCACTTGCAGCATATAAAATTCCCTATTTTATTTAATCCCCCCTCCCTTCCTTTAGGTACCATGTGAGTTGGAACCTTAATGACTTCTATATTATAAAGAATAATAACTGGGTACAGCTCTGTATAGTTTAACATCGAAAGTGTTTATCATATTAGTCAAATTGTAGCTAGAGTTCTTGTGTTATGTGCCAATGAAGACTCAGATGAGTTGCACTGCGTCCATCTGGTTCATCTTGACTAATTTTATATTTCTGCCTTTTTAATTACTGATTCCTTATGGACCAGTCCGAAGACTTTTTTTGCCAGGAACTAATTGGCAACTGGCTGCTTGTGCTGGTAGCATCGGATCAGTTTTGGAAGGAGATGAAACCAGCACAACTATTCAGATTCTTCACATTTTTTGTAGGAAGGAAACAAGCAAAATTGCCTTCTTGTCTTTGTAACTGTATGTTTTATTTGGAAAATTAAGGTTCTTACACTCGACAAGACAAAAATCCATCGATAATTCCAGCACTGGCACACTGAATCTGCCCACTTCCTCTAGCTGTGTTACTCTGTGCCATGCATTGACAGCACATTGTGCTAAGCACAGATAAAACGTCACCTCGGCACTCGTTTTGCAGTCATCAAAAATATGTTTCAGTGTTTATATCGTACTTGTATTTTCTTCTTGCAGCAATACATCAGGGATTTTTTAAAAACGCTGATAGGTGATATCTGCCATATTTTACATGGTGCAAAACACTGTTGCAGGTACTTAACTGTGAAAAGAATATCTACCCATGTCTTTCAGAAGAGCTGTTGCATTTCTACTGCTTGTCCTACAGCAGTCTTAAATGTCCCATCACTGTTGGAATCAATTTCTTATGCTTTCCCTGGTGATACAGATGACTAAAGAATGCCGTTTCCCTTGTGTTGGAGATGACAGAATTCAGCTGAGTTGAGTTCATGGCCAACTTTTAAAAACTGGTGTATAGTAGATGAATATTATTAAATTTGTTATAGATTGCATGGAATGCCTGCCTATAACCCGGTTTCCTTTCAGATTGTTTGATTCCCAACTCTTCCTTTGGTTTTTATTTTCCCTTTTGGTGTGGTTCTAGTTCCCTTTGCAGATGTTTCTGGAATAAGATCCACATTTGCAGCAAGCACCGTCCAGGGCAGATTAAAAGGAATCTGTGGGTTAGATGTTTCCCCAGTGCTGTCGCCCTGCAGCTTTCTTGATCAAGCACTTCACCTGCTTATCATTCATAGCTATTCAAGAGCCTAAGTGGTTGTAATGCAGCCGCAACATTGTGAGTTCAATCCTGATGAGGATCAAGGCTGACTCAGCCTTCCATCCTTCCCTGGTCAGTGAAATGAGTCCCCAGCAAGTTGTGGGCAAAATGCTAATTAACTGGTTAACCACCCAGAGAGTGCACTAAACGCTTATAAATGAGGCGGTAGATAAATAATTGATACTGCTAGAGTCTCTTTTAACAAGTAACATTGGCTATTAGTGTAGATGACTGCAAAGCCCAAATGGTATTCTGTAGAACAGGGGTTCCCAAACTATGGCCTAGGACCAGATCTGGCCCACGAAGCCCTTGTCCCTCCCAGAAGCGGAAGTAAAACGTGCCCGTATGTGACCGGCGAACTTCACAAAGAGGTTTGGCCAGAATCTAGGCAAGGAACTCCATTCAGCTGCTTCCCTAGAACCAGTCTTTTTTCCTATTTTGAGGAAGATTGTAAACAGTGGCTTAGTGGTTAAGACTGAACTTGACGACTGGAAGGTCAGCAGTTCGAGACCCGAGTACAGAACCAGTCTTTTTTCCTATTTTGAGGAAGATCGTAAACAGTGGCTTAGTGGTTAAGACTGAACTTGACGACTGGAAGGTCAGCAGTTCGAGACCCGAGTACTGCATGACTGAGTGAGCTCCCATCTCTTCCCCAGCTCCTGCCAACTTAGCAGTTCGAAAGCAAGAAATTGCAAGTAGATAAATAGGCACCACTTTCGGTGGGAAGGTAAACAGCATTCCATGTGTCTAGTCATACATGTCCACAGAAACGTCTGCCAACACAGACGATGCCGGCTCTTTGGCTGTAAACAGAGATGAGCACTGAACCCTAGAGTCAGATACAACTGGCTTTCAAGCAAGGGCAACCTTTACCTAGTAGGTTCAGTATCAAACTTGCTGCTTCACTGAGGTTTGCTTGCAGTTCAGACAAAAGGTCATTTCATAATTTGTATTTTCATCGTTCTAAAGGTTTGGCTTGGGTATTTTTAAAAATTAAACCATTTATAAATGGAAGTCTCCAGTTTTTCTTAGACTTTGATATAACTTCACCCCACCCTGTATGATCTTTGTCATATGCCATTCAAGCACCGGTGCATGTCCGCATCTAAGTACAGTGTTGCTACTTGTGAGGAACATCCTGGTTCTTTTACCAGCTAGCCCTTTAAAAAAAATAATAATAATCATGGGTTTCTCTGTTTACATGTCTGTTTTCATTCAATGTGACCTTACAACTCTGAGCCAGTCGGCAGTACCCTGTATTAAGGAATGTATATAAAGGAAACTTACAAATTATGTCTTGTAGTGAATGTGGTGTGCCATTTGACAGATTAAAAAAGGGTTGTATTTCACATATATAAGTTTAAAGCTACACAAAAATCCTTAGTTCAGAAACAGTACGTTGCACAGAAATACCAGTAATTGGTTTTTGCGGGTTAAGTGGCTGTATTTTTCCAGAAAGCAAGAATGACAAGACATTTGTGTAAAAATAAAAACAGCCATGTTAATCCGTATTCCAACCCCTCATCCAGCTTGAATGCAACTGCCGTAGACCTCAACTTTGTGAAAGCAGCTTGAGAGGAAACCAAACAACCCAATGTTATCTCAGCTGCTAGATTACAATTCCATACATTTGCTGCTTTTACATTGTAGGATGGGGGGTTCCCAGTCTTTTCAAGCCTGGGGTCAGGTCATGTTCTTTCAGTCAGCTTCAAGGGCCGGACGGCCATTTTGCCCTGCCTTAATGATAGTGTGGCCATTTTGTCCCAACAGCTTCTAAGGGACTGCCATTTTGTTTCTCAAATGCCCTTGGAGTGGTGGGAGGGCAACATGAAATGGTGCTGCATGCCATATCTGGCCCACAGGCCTTAGATTGGGAACCCCAGTTATCGGGCATTTAGAGAGAAAACCATCAGAAGCTCTGTTGACCTTATGCTGTTTCTCCAATGATACTCTCCAAGCATGATGATGTGTAGATTCCTCCACAAGACTCTTCCCTAAGGACGAATGTTTTCCTCCCTGTCTCCTCTCAAAAGACATTTCTTCTTAAATTGTGCATTACAGCGATCAGCCACACTAGTGAACTACTGTTGGAAATCGTTCTGAAATGCAGTTTGCCTAAGTAAGAAACCCCGGTTGCTTCTTTCTGTAATGTTATGCAATATTCTGGAAAAGATCTGTGCATGATGAAGCACAAAGCTGTGTTTTTACAAAAGCCAGGATACGGTTCCTCTTAACCACCTTCAATGGGAAAACAGTTACTGTTCACAGATTGATGGTGTTCTGCTGTAAGGTGAGGTGCCACAGAGGACTGAAACATAAAGGCTTCTTTCTGTTAGCGCTGGATGTATAAACACACAACGGGCGGTAGGCTACTCATGGATCATGTTGCATTGTACCGCTAGCTCAGCCTAGCTGACCCTCTAGAAGGAATCTGTTACTTTCAAGGAAGGGAATTAATATTCTTTCAGGTCTTGCGTCGTTTTAGCTAGGGAGATGGCAGCTCAAACATAGCAGCCAGAGAATATCTTTTCTGATAACGGCTGTATCATAAATCATATTGGTTCAGATGAGAGCTTGGGACAGCTACCTTTTTGGAACCCCAGTTTCTAGAATTGCACAGCTAACAAGGATAATCTCTGAAATTTAACTTTTCCAAACATTTCAGATATATCAACAGTTGCCCGTTTGTTTAAGAAAAAAGATTAGATTTTCACTTTCACAAACATGTTAACAGTTATTATTATTATTATTGCTGGTCCCCAGCAGTGAATTCAGAAACTACCGCAAGCAGATTAGACTCAGTATGCAATGCTATTTCATCAATTCAATGCTATCAATCATGCAGCATTATTGTCACTCAACTGATTAAAGCTGAAGTAGTGGGGTATAGCAAGTTTGTAGACTATGGCTCAAGAATGTGAAAGATAAAGTAATCAGCTCTTGCGTAGTATCTCATTTAGTCAAAAATCCTTATAATGCAAGGGTTTATTCCCAGAAACGCTCTATGACAGCAGTGGTGAACCTATGGCATGCTGTGGAGATGCACACCATTGCCCCAATACAGAGTTCACCCCACCTCTCTGCCCAGCAGCCCAATGGGAGCGCTTCCCCTAGCACAGAGTCCATCCTGCCCCTCTGCCCAGCAGCCCAATGGGAGCACTTCCTCCCTCCCCCAGCACAGAGTCCGTCCTGCCCCTCTACCCAGCAGCCCAATGGGAGCACTTCCTCCCTCCCCCAGCACAGAGTTCACCCTGCCCCTCAATGGCACGGATGGCAGCCTGTTGAGTTAGGGCACTCGATTTCTAAAAGATTCGCCATCACTCCTCCATGAGATTCTAACCTTAACCTCTTAAATTTACTCCTATCATTATCATGGATAACGTTAAATTTTCTTACATGTCATCCAGTCAGTTTCAATTTATGGTGACTAATATGTGGGATCCTGCTACCTCCACAAAGTGCCTGTGGCTAATTGGATATTTGAGCCAGGTCTTTTGACATGATTCACCGTGCCACGTTGACCCTTTCTAAGGTTGTATTACCTACTTTTTTAAAAGAAGAAGACATAACCTTGTAGAATGCAACCGCTTATAGGTACTTGTGCCACTACTGCAGGAAAAGCAATGAAATCCAATCAAGCAGAAAGATGCTTCTCTAATGGGGAAATCAAAAAGCTGCCTGGACTATTTTTAGTGATCTCCTTTGCTTTTGCTGTTGACTAAGAACAGATTTTTAAAGCCTCGAGAAAGAGTACGAGACATTCTCTGCGAGAAGCTGAAGCCAAAGTCAGACTTTGCCGAGGATATATTTATTTAAGCATCCTTCGCTATGATAAAATCTGTGGAATTATCCCTGAAGTTGGGTTAGAACTATTTGCCCACCGATAACCAAAAAAGAAGTTTTTCAGTGAGTGAGCTCCCATCTCTATCCCAGCTCCTGCCAACCTAGTGGTTCAAAAGCAAGAAATTGCAAGTAGATAAATAGGGACCACTCTGGCGGGAAGGTAAACAGCATTCCGTGCACTTTGGTATCTAGGTATCAACCCAGCTCTTACGGGAGATCTTAATCGGAGCAGATGGCAAGTTTTAAAACGCCTTTGCTCTACATGCCAAATGGATACTGCTATGGAAACATTAAAGTGGGGGATGGGGGGCAAATGGCTACCGAGTTTGTTCTTGGATCTTAGCCGTCCCAATAGCCCTGAAATGCAAGGATTGGGTACATAAAATCCCAGAAAAGTGAGAATGAAGCCAGTGGGAAGGGAACATCTTGTCATCTGTTAATGAGATAGTAATAGAATATGGCAGCAAATAGTTCAGTTGAAAAAACAGGCCTTTTCTCTTGCTTTCCAGATGAGAAGGGAAGAACAAGACCAGGAAATAGTGGGAAGGAGAGAGGCACAAAACAGCTGATCACCAACAAAGAGGGTGGACGATAACAGTGGCGCTTTGATGGAAATGTCAGCAGCCCAGCAGGTGTTTCAACAAATCAGGAAAAGGATAAGAAAAGGGTATCTTTGAGATGGCCAGCATTGGGGGGGAGGGGGAACCCAACAATACAAGGGCTCTATTGAATGGAAGTTTCATCAAATAAGCTCTCCCAAAAAGAACATAAAGCAGGAAACCGTCTCCCCAACCAAAGATCTTCAAAGAGGAGAAAGACATGTCCTAAGTGTCATGGAGATGTTTGAAGGCATTATCCCAGTTCTTTTTCTGCTGTCTTCATAGCGGTGAGTGCTGGAATCAATGCAGTCTGTTGAAAGGATGTGCCAAGTCTTCTTTCCAGACAAGATGGGGATGATAGACCCTCTCAGTAAACCACTGCGTACTATTCTTTCGTGCATCTCCATTTCAAATGTATATGAAGCAAAGGTGGTTTTTCTTGTAGGCCTCTCTTCACCTGGGGCTTTCTGCTTTAGAAAAGGGAATGAATCGCAAAAAAAGGTTGTCTTGTAAATTCGATCCAGAGTCATCCAAAAGAGCTGAGTGACAGGAGACTATGGATAGATAAAAGGAAGTGCTTCTTCACACAAGATACAGCTCAATGGTGGGACTCCACCAGCTTGTGGCTCACAAAGTTCACAGATCAGGCTCACAAGAGCGAGGTTTTGATGGATAATACATTCTGCCTCTCACACAGTACCTGGCCTGAATCGAAAAGGCTCCATAATGAGCTGTCCGTGGTCCTGTTTCCATGCATTGAGATCTGTTGAGTGTCATCAGTCTTCATTTTGGGACAGGACATATAGTTTTGCTTTGGACTTTGCCACCCAAGACAATTAGTCCTCAGGGTTGTCAGGTTCATTAACCATTGCCTGATGATTGGCATTGAGTCACTGGTAATATGGTCAGCTCTATTACCATAGCAGGATAACCTGACCAGAAATATTCCCTCTCTAGAAAAAATAGATTTTATTCCTTTGATTCCTTCTCTGGCTCATTAAGAATCTGTAGGCCTTTAGTATGAACCTTCTGGTGCAATGTATACTTTTGTGATGGTAGGTGTAGAAGTGTTCGGCTTCTGTTTTGCTTAGTTGTTTTTAATGACTAGGATTATGACTCATTGATGCATCATTGTACCTTTTTTTCCCTTTGATATGCCTAGTCTGTAGTTTGAGTGTTCATTCATTTATATGCATTGAAACAACTGCCCACAGGCCAGTTAGAACCTAGTCTAGAGTATGGTTCACCCAATGGCCAACTAGATTCCAAGGACCAGCCCACAGGTAGGACATAAGTACACCAGGACACACCTGTATACAGGTACAGTAATACCCCGTATAACGCGAGTACCGTATATCGTTAAATCCGCATAACGTTACAAGATTTTCGGAAACATCTTGTATCGAGTAACGTGATTTTAACGTTACACGAAACAGTCGTTCTTAGCAGCAGGGCGGCTGGAAAGCTGAACGGGGTTCTCTGTTCAGCTTCCCAGCCACCCTGCAGCTACGGAGGCAGGGGTGGGGAGGCTGGAAAGCTGACGGGGGGCTCCCCCATCGGCTTACCCAGCCACCCCACAGCTGCGGAGGCATGGGCGGGTGGCTAGGGAAGCCGACAGGGAGTCCCCGTCAGCTTCCCCAGCCACCCTGCAGCTGTAGATCGGGTCCTCTGATCTCTCTGGAGGTGTTTCTGGGCTTCCCCGACGTCCTGAGCCAGTGCAGCAAGCCAGAATGTCAGAGTTCGAATCCCGATGTTCTGGCTTCCTGCACCGGCTCAGGACGTCGGGGAAGCCCAGAAACACCTTGGATCGGGTCCCCACACCTCCCTGGACCCGGCGGGGGGGTCAGAGCCCCCAAAATTGGTAAAAAAAACGTCCGTTTTTTTTACCAATTTTGGGGTTTCTGACCCCCCCGCTGGGTCCAGGGAGGTGTGGGGACCCGATCCAAGGTGTTTCTGGGCTTCCCCGACGTCCTGAGCCAGTGCAGGAAGCCAGAATGTCAGGATTCGAATCCCGACGTTCTCGCTTCCTGCAGCATAAAAGAGGGTGGGGGAAGTTCAAAATTAGCGCACATCAGCTCTAGGGAGGTCGGGAGACCCGATGCGCGCTAATTTTGAACTTCCCCCACCCTCTTTTATGCTGCAGGAAGCCAGAATGTCGGGATTCGAATCCTGACATTCTGGGTCGCTGCACTGGCTCAGGACATCGGGGAAGCCCAGAAAAAGCTTGGATCGTGTCTGCCCACCTCCCTGGACCCGGCGGCGGGGGGGGGGTCAGAGACCCCAAAATTGGTAAAAAAAACGGATGTTTTTTTTACCAATTTTGGGGGCTCTGACCCCCCCGCCGGGTCCAGGGAGGTGTGGGGACCCGATCCAAGGTGTTTCTGGGCTTCCCCGACGTCCTGAGCCGGTGCAGGAAGCCAGAACATCGGGATTCGAAATCTGACATTCTGGCTTCCTGCACTGGCTCAGGACGTCGGGGAAGCGCAGAAACACCTTGGATCGGGTACCCACACCTCCCTGGACCCAGCGGGGGGGTCAGAAACCCCAAAATTGGTAAAAAAAACGGACGTTTTTTTTACCAATTTTGGGGGCTCTGACCCCCCCGCCGGGTCCAGGGAGGTGGGGAAACCCGCTCCAAGCTGTTTCCAAAGTTCTCCCACCTCCCTGGAGGCAGCAGCAAGCCAAAATGTCAGGATTCAAATCCCGATGTTCTCGCTTCCTGCAGCCTCCAGGGAAACAGGGCTTTTTTTAACATTGTGTGTTCAATGTATCGCCCAACGTTAAAACCCGAATAACGACGGGACTTGTGGAACCAAGTCATAACGTTATTCGGGGTACTAGTGTACTAGCAAAACAGCACCCATTCAATCACATGAAAAGGAATGTAAAAGCTCAACAAATAGCATCATTATCCATTATGAGATTCCCATAACCCTGCTTTTATTTTGTTTTTATAAGAGTAACGTGGCATTGTGCTTGCAAAAGGCACTTTCAGACAACATCTCCTAGAGCACTGATGGTGAACATTGGCATTCCAGATGTTCTTAGACTTCAATTCCCAGAAGCCCAAGTCAGCACTCCTGTTGGTCAGGGGTTCTGGGAATTGAAGTCCAAGAACAGCTAGAGTGCCAAGGTTCACCATCCTTGTCCTAGAGTCTTGTAGGTAGCTGGGCCACGAGTTAGGATTCTGGCAGGTACAGTCCAGAACAGCAGCATTTCTAAAACCTGGTTAGAGCAGCATCTCAAAAGAAAATACACACTGTAGTGAAATGTACAACCTTTGCACTGATTCTGTTCAAATCGATGATTGCCATAGGTTAACTGGAGCAACTGGATTGAAATCTAAAGGAAATATGAATTATACAAACAAAACAGGGCATGACAAATAGATGACAAAGTTGGGAAGGATTTGAAGTTTATTCAAGAAGACAAGGAACTGAAGACGTGTCTTGTGTGCAAGCAGAGAATTCCAGGCCGTAAAGAGGGGTTTGTGTCCATTTGATGTACAAACACCAATAAATGGAAACATGAAAGGGAGTAAATAAAGCTGCTTCTAAGCACAGACATACCGAATTTCTTAACCAAGACAAATACGCCATCCGTCCTTCCAAAGAAATGCTCACGCCAACTCTTCCCTGAAAATCTTATAGTAATCCATTTTTAAAGGAAAGCTATAATGGGTTGTTTGAAACTTCAAAAGGAAAGCTTGCATTGATGGACAGTAAGCAGAAAATTAGAGAAATGGAAACCAATGCTATTTTCTGCCTTTGTAGCTGGAATTGAAAGCAGGGAAAGAAAGAAAAAGATAAAGAGAATGAGAAATGCAGCATGTCTTGTCTGAATAAGATGTGCAAAAAGGCTAGGAAAAAAAGTATTTTGATTCTGAAAATGGCAAAGAAAAAACCAGAATGGAGGGAATACCATCCCCATCAGATATTCTGATCAGACATAGTTTCACCAAAGCTTATTGCAGGTTGAAAGGCATCATTAGGTTGTTTCCAAGTGAAACAGACAAGTTTAACTGACAATTAGTGAAACTGCAGAAGAATAACATAGTCTATTTACTCATTTAAGTATTTCTGATCTGTCCTGTTTCTATTGATTCTAGGCATGAGAATGTTGAGCTATGATCAGCAAAATTGCCTAAATGAACCTACTTTAAAACAATTTAAAACATTTTTTTAAAGGCAGCTTAAGAATTCAAACCAAACGCAAGCCAGCTGGATGAAAGATGGGAGAAGAAGCTATTTAACATCTACATGAAGCCACTGGGTGAGATCATCCGTTCCCATGGGGTAAGGTATCATCAATACGTGAATGATACCCAGTTGTACATCTCGACCCGTGGGGAGCCAAGCGGTGCAGTGGAAGTCCTTTCCAGGTGACTGGAGGCTGTTAAGGTCTGGATGGGGGGAAACGGGCTACAGCCGAATCCCAGCAAGACTGAGTGGCTATGGGTAAGGGGCCCTGTGCTATCACAGGAGCTGCCAGCTTTGGTTCTGGATGGGGTAGCTTTGCCCCAGTTGGACCCAGTGCATAATCTGGGGGTCCTCCTGGACTCACGACTACTGTTCGAAGAGCAGGTGGCAGCCGTGGCCAGGAGGGCTTTTGCACAACTCCATGTAATACACCAGTTACGCCCACTCCTAGATCGGGACGCCTTGCTCATGGTCACACATGCTTTGGTCACCTCCAGACTGGATTACTGTAATGCGCTCTACATGGGGCTGCCCTTGGTGACTATTCGGATACTTCAACTGGTCCAAAATGCGGCGGCTTGGGTAGTGATGGGGCGCGGGCGATATGCTTGTGCCTCACCACTGCTTCGGGAGCTGCATTGGTTGTTAGTATGTCTCCAGGTGCAATTCAAGGTGCTGGTTATTACCTTTAAAGCCCTATATTATTATTATTATTATTATTATTATTATTATTATTATTATTATTATTATTATTATTATTATTATTATTATTATTATTATTATTATTATTATTATTATTATTTAGATTTGTATGCCGCTCTACTCAGTAAAAACTGACTCCTGGTAGTGGGCCAGGATACCTAAAGACCGCGTCACCCTGAGAACATCTGGCCGTCCCACCAGGGCTGATCGGAGAGGCTCCCTTGTTATTCCATCGGCTAGAGAAATCTCTCTAGCACTAGGAGGAGGGCCTTCTCCGTGTCCGCCCCGGCCCTTTGGAACCTCCTACCAACGGAGCTGCACCTACGGACAGAGCTCCTGCCCTTTCGGAAGGGCTTAAAAACCTGGCTGGCAGGGCAAGCGTGGGGACCCAGGAACGTGGGACCCCAGGTAGGGTGGCTGATCTAAGGGACAGCCACCCTTTCGGTTTCATCTTTTGCGCTGTTTTAATTCTTAGGTGATTTTTAAAGTTTTAAGCACTAGTTTTAAGTATTATTTGTATTATTATAGGTGTAACCTTGTGATTTTAACCAATGTTGTAAGCCGCCTAGAGTCGGGTTTACTCGATTGGGGCGGGATAGTAAATATAAGGAAATAATAAATAAATAAATAAAACTATACTATTTGGGAGGAATATTATTTAGATCTCTGCCTACCTTTCTCCTAGCAGATTAGGAATCAAGGCAGCTGACAGTAATATGGTGCCAATTAAGAGACTATAGAGCAGTGATGGTGAACCTTTTAGAGACCAAGTGCCCAAACTCTGTGCTGGGGGAGGGATGAAGCGCTCCAATTGGGCTGCTGGGCAGAGGGGTGGGGTGAACTCTGTGCTGGGGGAGGGAGGAAGCACTCCCATTGGGTTGCAGTGCAGAGGGGTGGAGGGAACTCTGTGCTGGGGCGATGGCACGCATGCCAACAGAGAAGGCTCTGAGTGTCCCCTCTAGCACACATGCCACAGGTTTGCCACCACTGCCACAGAGTGTCAGACTAGGACTCAAAGACCTGGGTTCAAATCTGTATGTGGCCCTTGAAATCCCTCAAACCCAGCTTCCCTACTCTCTCTCTGGGAAGTCACCATCCTCATGAGAAGAACAATTTTGAATGTTTTTCAGCTCTGTATGAAAGGTTTGAAATGCCTGCTTTCCCAAAGGATGCAATGATTAGGGACACAGAGTCTTAATTATATCATTACATCTACACACAAGGCCAGTCTACCTAATGTCATTACCTTTGTAAGCCATAATGTGATTACGAAAACATTATGGAAATTAAACTCATGGTGGAATGAGAAATCACTCTAGAGTCATTAAGACTAACTTTCTTGCAGAGAAATATTGGTTTGCTGAGCTGGCTGTTCAATGAAAGGGAAAGGTACTCTGAAGGTACTGAAGGTACCATTTGAAAGCATAAGGGCCGACAAACACAGCAAGAAGATGACTGGCCGGTGCGTTCGGCAATGAACATCTTGTGGTCCAAGGACTCTGATCATGGTTCTCTTTGTACATCACTCCAGTAATACTAAAGTTTTAAATTGGGGGTTCCCAACCTAAGGCCCGTAGGCCAGATCTAGCCCATGGCACCATTTCCTGTGGGCCACTCCACCCCTCCATTTTGAGAAACAAAATGGCCACCCCTTTGAAGATTTTGGAACAAAATGGCCACCCCCATCATGCTGGCAGTGCAAAATGACCACCCGGCCCTCGAAGCCATCTGAGAGAGGATGACCCGGCTTGCCCCCCTGTTTTAAATCAACTTGAAGTGTGATCCTAAACATGCCTCTCTGGGATGAAATAGAGGGATAAATTATGCCCCTTCAAATGCCTGAAGTTCTACACAGCAATAATCCTCACAAGAGTCCTCCAAAGAACTGTGCCCACTCCCCCAATAAATTCAGCACCTTGGACAGTACATTTAAATTTTATGCCGAAACACACAGAGCATATTCAGAGCATATTCAGGATCTGTACATCTGGCCTAGACTGGCAAGGGCTGCCAGGAATGACAGTCAAACCAGAATTTCTATGTGTCTACCACAACTGGAATTTCTACACATCTGCCACAGATGAGGGCCGCAGTAGCTTAGTGGTTAAGACACTGGACTTGACAACTGGAATGTCAGCAGGTCAGCAGTTTGAAACCCTGGTAGCTCAAAAGCAAGAAATTGCAAGTTGATAAATAGGTACCACTTTGGTGGAAAGGTAACAGTGCAAGAAACTTTGTCAATTCATTTTTTTTATCCTTTTTATTTTCTTGTATGCTTTTTTTCAGGGTGGACGCTGCAGAAATCATACAATCTCAAGGCTGGCTCCAATTTTCTTTTGCAGAAAAATACAACATTATTGGATTTTTCTATTTAAAAAAAGCATCATTTCCAACAAAGTAAACTAGCAAACCAGAACAAAAGGGGGGGAGGAGAAAAATCCTTCCTATCATTACACTGGTGCGTATCGTATCTCAGCCATTTGCTGACTCTTTGCAGAATGCTGATGAAAATAATATTCCATTGTTACAAACTTCAAAGGCAAAAAAAAGAGGCTCAATAATATTGGGTTCTCATTCCAGGCAGGATGTTTCGTTCTTTGATCTTGGCAAATGGAAGATTTCTTTCTCTTTGAGGTTTGGCATTGTTTCTTTTAAATGCAGCACTGTATTAACTGGACGTATGAAACTCAGGTATCCCCCACAAAAAGTTTTGTTTGCACTGCAAGTCCTAGCAGCCAGGACCAACAGGCTGAACTGAGGGATGGGATTTGTAATCCCAAATGAAATACTTTCACAACTATAATTCTGCATGTGGCAATATGTGCTGCTAAGTGGTTATTTAATGCAGAATGTGTTGCTGGTACTCTCAGATGTCATTTAAAAATAAAAATAAAACAGCCATGCTGATAGCTCTCTTGGTGATGAAGAAAAGGGTTCAAATCCAATTAACAAAAAGGCCAATGAATGAGGTCATTGCTATTGTCCAGAGGAGACTGCAAAACATAACATCATACAGACAAGAAGAACAAGTAAGTAATAATTAGATACAGGCACAGATTGCTACAGAAGCCCAGAAACATTGATTAGACCAGCTAAATGCTGCAGTACCTGATTATTATGTGGCTAATAAAATGGAGTAACGTCACTCATCAGGGTACAATCCAGAGCTCTGAAATGTCACTTACCCAGGAGACACATCTGAAGCAGCTCAAGAATGCTGGCATGCATTAAAAGGTCTGGGCATAAGCAAACCTCTCTGTTTACAACTGCAGTCTGATTAGGTGCGCTATCCCATTTTATTAGCAATGTAATAATCAGGAACTGTGACATTTCGCAGGCCTAACTGATGTTTCTGGTCATCTGCAGAAGGAACCTTTATCATATGTATTGTTTTCTTTCCCACACAGGCATCGCTCCCCCCGTTTTAAGGCAGCTCTAAGCAGCTGATGGGGGTGGGGGTTAGTAGAGGAATGTAGTGTGCAATAAAGATAATAAACTCCTTCAGGAGATCTGATCTTTTGATGTTACATCTTGTGCCTGATGAGCTGTAAAGGTAAAGGTCTTCCTTGCCTGAAAGCCAGTCGTATCTGACTCTAGGGGGTGGCGCTCATCTCTGTTTACAGCCAAAGAACCAGCACTGCCTGTGTCTCCTGATGTTCCTACGGAGTGCATGGAATGCTGTTACCTTTCCTGCCAACGTGGTACCTATTTTTGTTGTTGTTCAGTCGCATAGTTGATTCCGACACTCTGCGACCCCATGGACCACTGTCCGCCAAGCACTTCTGTCCTCCACCTTCCTCCTCAACTTGCTCAGCTCTGTGCCCATTGCGTCCACAATACCATCTAGCCATCTCGTTTTTGGCCGCCCCCTTCTTCTTTTGCCCTCCACCCTTCCCAGCATCAAGGCTTTCTCAAGTGAATCTTCTCTTTTGATGTCCAAAGTACTTTAGCTTCATCTTTACAATTTGACCTTCTAAGGAGCAGTCAGGGTTGATTTCTTCTAAGATTGACCTATTTGTTCTCCTTGCTGTCCAGGGGACTCTCAAAACGCTCCTCCAACACCACATTTCAAAGGCATCTATTCTTCTGCGCTCAACTTTCCTTATGGTCCAGCTCTCACAACCATATATTGCCACAGGGAATACCATTGCTTTGACTATGCAAATTTTTGTTTGCAATTTGATGTCTCTACTTTTCACTATTATGTTCCCCAGGTTTCTCATCGCTTGCCTCCCAAGAATCAGTCACCTTTTTATTTCATGGCTGCAATCACCATCTGCAGTGATCTTTGATCCTATGAAAGTAAAATCTGTCACTGCTTCTACTTCTTCCTCATCTATTTTCCAGGGACTGATAGGGCTTGTTGCCATGATCTTGGTTTTCTTTATATTGAGTCTCAATATACCTATTTATCTACTTCCAATTTCTTGCTTTCGAACTGATAGGTTGGCAGGAGCTGGGGCAGATGAAGGGTGCCCATTCCATCGTGCAGAACTCAGGTCTCAAACTACTGACCTGCCAACCTTCCAGTCGTCAAGCTCAGTGTCTTAACCAGTAAGCCTTAGCTATGCCCAGTTATAAGCAAAGTGACAGAAGGACTTTTGTGCTTCCTTCAAGACCATCTTGGGTTAAGGAGGGAAAATGTGTGCGTTTGTTCTGGGTGAAACAGGCAGAAGCAAACCTTCCACTTTCTCATCAAAAAACTGCCTTTTGCCTGCATTTACTCTTTCTGGAATATATGATATAGGACGGGGGTGACCAAACTTTCCAGGCCTTGGTCTGGTCACATAGTTCAGAGCGGGCCGGTCAAGTGGTTCCTCCCACCGGAAGCGGAAGTAAAACGTGCCTTGCAATCTCTTTTGCAACAGGATGGGATAGATTTTAAGCTGCCATTTTCCTCTGCTTAAACCAGGGGTGCCCAAACTATGGCCCGGGGCCCAGATCCAGCCCCCAACACCAATTCATCCAACCTGCACCACCCTTGCCGCTCCCAGAGGCGGAAGTAAAATGCACCTGGCCGTAGTTTGGGCACCCCGATATAGGAGGATTTGAGGGAGGGAAAGTATCTTAATCCCATACACACAGCCCATGCACAAGCACAAAAGTGTGTTTTGATCAAGCACCAACTATGCTTGGAGGAAAAGCCAACGCAACCATCCGGATGGCTTTTAGATTTGCATCCCCTTTTTTTTTCAAGAGAGGTTTGCTCAACCCAACGAACAGCTACCTTGAAAATGCAATTGTTCACTTCCAGTTTACTGCCTGCACAGCTCTGGGGTGTTAATAGAGCCCCGCCTGCTCCCAGCTAGCACGAGCTAGCAGTTTAGCCCTGGATGCGGCCATATGGCCCCAGTGTCCTGCCATATGACTTCCACTCCTGCTCCTGCTGCTCAGCATTCAATAAGATTGACCTCGCATTTTGGCATGATTTAAAGAGCTGCCAGGGGGCAGTTGACATCCTCTTGACTCTTAGAATAAATCCCAGGCAGTCAACGTAACTGACTGGGCTCAACGAAAGCACTCTGAGACATGGGGAATGTTTGTTTTTTTTAAAGCCAGCTCACTCCATCGCACTGGACTCATGTCTCCAACTGCTGATATCTGATTGCAAAACTGAGTCTGGTTAACCCCAAGCAAAAAAATCTCTGGCCATTGTGTGTTGGTCAGGTTTGAGAATTCTGGGTTTGAGAATCGAAGCTTTTGAAATGTGGCTCTACAGCCGGCTGCTAAGGATATCATGGGTTGACCAAGTGACTAATGTAGAAGTGTTTTGCCAGGTGGATAAAGAACAAGAACGGTTGAAGAGCATTAAGCAAAGAAAGGTCCAATAAGAATAGATGCCTTTGAGATGTGGTGTTGGAGGAGAGTTTTGAGACTTCCTTGGACAGTGAGAAGAACAAATAGTCAATCTTAGAGGAAATCAACCCTGACTGCTCCTTAGAAGGTCAAATAGTAAAGATGAAGCTAAAGTACTTTGGACATCAAATGAGAAGAGAGGAGGCTGTAAGCCGCCCAGAGTCGGGTTCTCCCGATTGGGGCGGGGTATTAAATTTAATTAAATAAAATAAAATAAATAAAAATAATTCGCTTGAGAAAGCCTTGATGCTGGGAAAGGTGGAGGGCAAAAGAAGAAGAGGGTGGCCAAAAATGAGATGGCTAGATGGCATTGGGTTGAGGAGGAGGGTGGAGGACAGAAGTCCCTGGCGGACAGTGGCCCATGGGGTCATTGCAAAGGGTCGGAATCGACTGTGTGACTGAACAAAAGCATGAGGAATGACATAAAGTATAGAATCCTCCAACTCACTCCACAAGGAAAGATCCCTGGGGAAAAAGAAGCCCTAGACCAGGAGTTCTCAACCTTTTAAAGCCGGGGCCCGGGTCACACTCCTTCAGACAGCTGGCCGGGGGCAGGATGGCCATTTTGCCTTTCCTTCACCACATGGCACTTCCTGGTGTGGTGGAGGCGGTGGGGGAGCCACATGAAGTGGTGCCATGGGCCACATCCAGCCTGTGGGGTGCAGGTTGAGAATCCCTGCACACTTCATGGCTGAAGAACCTGAGAGACTGGCATAGAATATCCTGGGAAGAACCGTTGCAAGGAGTTAAGAACTGGAAGACTATCGCCATGATGATAGCCAATATCCAGACTGGATACAGCACGATGAAGAAAGGTTTGGGAGAACACAGATTTGACCCAGGAGAAGAAGATAGCTTTCAAGTCTGTCAATACACTCTAGCAGCCCTAATTTCCCCACTGATCTCTGCAGCCTATCTTTTTCCGGATACCCCTACGGTCTGCTTGGTTTTCACCTGAAAATAATGCTGTGTCTACAATCATCCAATGCCCAGGCGCCCTCTTGTGTCAACATCTGTGAAGCATTGGTGCTCACATCTGAAAAAGCCTTTCTTCCTCAGCTGCTAGGTGTGTTTGACAACAAACCCCATCATTCCCCAGTCTGTTCAGCAACACAATCAGTAGACATGGCAGGGCCTCGATCCCTGGGCTTCTCCCTTACTTTCCTCATGCTGAGCGCACGATTCTAGAGTAGTAATTTTGAGAAAGATTGCTTTCTTGTACTACATGTCCCAGAATCCTCTAGCAGATAGTAAGGTCACAAAAATGATTTTCCCAAGCTCTGCTCTAGTATGATCTCAAAGAAGACATATAATGCATATATTTACATACCTGTCATAAGATATGTTCCATTACCCATGGGTTTTTTATTATGGCACTGATTTTCTTAAAGCCACTGGGTGTTGTATAAAGTCAGAGTCCTTGAAGGGTGTCCCAGTTCTATCAGTTGGAAAATGTCATCCTTTATGGCAGCCCAACTTTTCAGGCCATGGGCTGGTCACATGGTTCAGCGGGCCGGTCACATGGTTCCTCCCACCGGAAGCTGAAGTAAAACATGCCTTGCAATCCGTTTTGCAACAGGATGAGATAGATTTTAAGCTGCAATTTACTCTGCTTAAACCAGGAGTGCCCATAATACTGTCCATGAGCCAGATCCACCACTGATGTCAATTCATCCAGTTGTGCTGCCCTTGTCGCTCCATGATTTGGCACCCACATGGGTGTGTTTTACTTCCACTTCCTGGAGCAACAAGGATGGCACAGGCAGGATGAATTGGCATTGGGGGCCAGATCTGGCCTGCAGGCTGTAGTTTGGGTACCCCTGCTTTACGGGCAACCTTCTCAAAAGGGCTGCCTGACCCGCAGACATTTGTGGCATTTCTCCTGCCTGCCACAGAAGAATAAAACACATGGGACCAGAAAAGCAAAGGATAAAAAGGTATAAAAATAAAAATTAATAATAATAATATCAATATCTGAGAAGACAAACAACCAGTCTGACCTTTTTAAAACAGTTTTATTGTGGGTTTATTTTATTTTTTTGCCAGTCAGGTCAGAGAATAAGAGGGTCTCCTCAGAATGGAAAGTTTGCCCTTCCTCCTGCAGATGTGGAGAAAGAGCCATTTAAAGGCCTTCTCTGTGTTCGCCCCGGCCCTTTGGAACCTCCTTCCGACAGAGCTGCGCCTGCAGACGGAGCTCCTGCCCTTTTGAAAGGGCTTAAAAGACATGGCTGGCAGGTCAAGTGTGGGGACACAGTAATGTAGGTTCCCATCCAGGATGGCTGATTTAAGGGCAGCCATCACCCCCACCTGGTATTTGTATGTTATTATTTGTTTTTATCTGTTTTACTGTTTTAAATTTTTATGAATCTTTATGAATTTTTAAGGTTTTATATATTATAGATTATCTATGACAGTAGTTTATGCTGTAAGCCGCCCAGAGTCGGGCTTACCCGATTGGGGCGGGGTACTAAATGTGAACAATAAATAAATAAATAAATAAATAAATAAATTTTATTTATTTATTTATTCAGATTTTTTTGCAGGGAAAACTTTCTACCCCGGCGTTCCTCCACACGGTGGGTCAAAACTGACTCTGTTTCCAAACCAAGTGTGCAATTTCCTGGCAGAAATTATTCTGGGTGCAAAGGATTTTTTTGCTGGAGAAACTCCGCTCAGGGAACGCCCAAATTAAGGCTCCCTTTCATGTCCCCAAGAGCTGGGACAGAGACGGGCACTCAAGCCGCCATTTATTTATTTATTTATTTAAATTTGTTTATCGCCCTCCTCCCCGAAGGGACCCAGGGCGATTCCCAACACAACAGCATAGACAACAATTTATTTATTTAAAAATATTTTATTTATAGGTTTTCAAAGAAAAGAAAAAATATATAAAGAAAATCATACAATCCCATGTTCAACAATGAAAAAAATCATACATAGTACACATGATATATATAAAAAAGAACAAAAATAAAAATAAAAGTAAAAGATCCATCATTAATATCAACATTTTAAAACCAGTTCAATTTAAAACCAGACGGGCACTCAATCCTCCATTTATTTATTTATTTATTTATTTAAATTTGTTTATCGCCCTCCTCCCCGAAGGGACCCAGGGCGATTCCCAACACAACAGCATAGACAGCAATTTAATTTTAAAAAAATATATATTTTATTTATAGGTTTTCAAAGAAAAGAAAAAAGATATAAAGAAAATCATACAATCCCATGTTCAACAATGAAAAAAAATCATACATAGTACACATGATATATATATATATCAAAAGAACAAAAATAAAAGTAAAAGATCCATCATTAATATCAACATTTTAAAACCAGTTCAATTTAAAACCAGACGGGCACTCAATCCGCCATGCAGTACCCTGTACCCGGGTCCTGAGCTGCTGCCTTGCCAGCCTCCCAACTAACCTAACCACCCAGCCAGCGCAGAACATTAAAGAGTCAAGAAAAAGGGGGCGGTGCTTCAGGCGGCCCCTCCCCCTCATTCCAAAGTGGGCGGAGCCTTTTCTTCCGCTTCGCCTTCCGCCCGGACGTGAGGGCGCGCTTGCGTCACGGCGCGGTGACGTCGGCGTGCGTGCCGAAGGCCTTCCCTTCTCTCTCCTTGCCCCCCTCCCTCCCTCCTTCCTTCACCCACACACGGCCGTCCGGTCGCCGCCGCCGCCGCCGGGTCTTTCGCGGCCTACCGCTGCTTCGCGGCCTTCCCCCGTCGCCGGGGACCCCCTTTCTTTCCTTCCTTCCTCCTCTCCCAGGAGATGGCGAACGTGGCCGACACCAAGCTCTACGACATCCTCGGGGTGCCGCCGGGGGCCTCCGACAACGAGCTCAAGAAGGTCTGACCGGAGGGGGGGGGGGGAGCCGGATAAACGCCCCGGGAGGGAAGGAAGGAGGCCGTTCGGGCGGTCGGTCTTCGTGAGGGGGGGGGGAATGAGCTTCTCCATCCCCGCCTAGGCCTCGCTCCCTCCCTCCAGGCCCCGGCGGGGTCATTGGAGACGGGCGCCAGGCCTGGGTAGGCCTTAGGCCTCGGGTGGTAGTGGGGGTGGAAAGCTGAGGTAAAATAAACACGGGGGGAGGGGGTGGAGTAGGCCTTGGAGGGGGGTGGAGACCCTGTGGGGGGTGAGATAGGAGTAGGTCTGAGGAGGGAGGGAAGAGACCCCAGGAATGGGCATATTTGGGGGGGGTCTTAATTGGAGGAACCAGGGTTGGGGAGGGGACATGGAGGATGATGGGTGGGGGGAATGGGAGATGTGGGGCGGAAGGGTTAGGTCTGAGGTGGAGGAACTAGTGGAGGGGGAGGCATCAAAGAGGTGGAGGATGATTGGGGGGGGGTGAGGGGATGGAGTAGGCCTTTGGGGGGTGGAGACCCTGAGTTGGGGGGGTGAGTTAGTAGTAGGTCTGAGGAGGGAGGGAGGAGACCCCAGGCATGGGCATATTTGGGGGTGGTCTTAATTGGAGGAACCAGGGTTGGGGAGGGGACATGGAGGATAATGGGTGGGGGGAATGGGAGATGTGGGGTGGAAGGGTTGGGTCTGAAGTGGAGGAACTAGTGGAGGGGGAGGCATCGAAGAGGTGGAGGATGATTGAGGGGTGAGGGGATGGAGTAGGCCTTGGGGGGGTGGAGACCCTGAGTTGGGGGGGTGAGTTAGGAGTAGGTCTGAGGAGGGAGGGAGGAGACCCCAGGAATGGACATATTGGGGGGGGTGTCTTAAGTGGAGGAACCAGGGTTGGGGAGGGGACATGGAGGATGATGGGTGGGGGGGGGAATGGGAGATGTGGGGTGGAAGCGTTAGGTCTGAGGTGGAGGAACCAGGGTTGTGTGGAGGGGGAGGCATCGAATAGGTGGAGGATGATTGGGGGGCTGAGTAGGCTTGAGGAGGAGACACACCCCAGCATAGGCCCAATTGGGGGTGTCTTTGGGGGGGAGTAGGTCTTAGGTGGAGGAACCAGGGGGACATGGAGGAAGAGGTGGAGGATGATTTGGGGGTGAATGGGAGGAGGGAGGAATTGACCTGAGGAGGGAGGAAGCAGGGTTGTTGGGGTGGGGACTGGAGGATGATTGGGGGGGGGGGTGATTGGGAGGTGTGAGATGGAAGGAGTAGGCGAGAGGTGGAGGAATCAGAGTTGTGTGTGCGCAGCATCAAAGAGGTGGAGGATGATGGGGGGGGTTGAATGGGAGGGATGGGGGAAGAGAGAAGGCCCAATGAATTGCCTTCACCTGTCCCCTCTCCTGCCAATGCCTAACCCCTTTTATTTTTAATCATCCCCCCATCCTTCTCATGGTTCTTCTTTAGGGCCAGGAGAAGGTTGGGTTGGGAGTATTGACCTTTCTATTTTATTAGTAGTCCTCCTCCTCTTCTCACCTCCTCCATGAAACAATATCAGAGAGTAAACAAAATAAAAAGACAAAAAAAAATTGTGGCACCTTAAAGACTAACTACTGGGTTTTAATGTGAGCTTTTGTGGATCAAGTCCACTGCATCAGACATAAGTGTGAGACTTTGTGGCATTAATTTATACATATCAGGTATAGAGGCACAGACAAGGCTTGGTTAGTAGAACAGGTAAGTTGACAAATCAGTGTGGCTTTTTACAGCCGGTAATAAGATCCCTGGTTGTGGTTCAGATTTATTACTGTGAAGTTTGTTTCTTCACATGGATCTTCTGTTATTTCTGGTTACTTCCTTCTCCCCTTGTGGGCCATGGACCAGTCCTAGTTCCCAAATACAGTAATACCTCGGATAACGCTAAAATCGCATAACGTCTGTGCAGTTACAATGTATCTCTACGGAGCTTTAATGTTATCCAATCCATCCCATAGGATATTTTTAACATGCATCGGATAACACTAAAAATCAGATAACACCAAGATTTGTGGAACCAAGTCTTAGCGTTATCCGAGGTATTACTGTATAATATGTTTTGTGAATTATTTGATGGTCACACGAGGGAAATGTGAAAACCATTAATATCCATCCCCCCCCTCAGTTATCCCTCTCTTTTCTGATTGCTTCCTAGGAATGTCTTGGGGTAGCATTAATTATTGTCCCCTATCTCATTATGCCTGCTTCTCATTCTGCATCCCTTTATTTCCTCCATACCATGTAATTACCATGAATTATTTTGTGATCACCTAGCAATAGATTTTCACTTGACTCTAGGCGGCTTAAAAAAGAAAAAGATCACACATGAGTGCAAAACAAACTAAACAATCCCACTATACCCCTACAAATTCTTTCCCTGACACCCAATTTTGTCTTCTGGATTATGATCCTATTTCTTTTTGTAGTGCAGCTGATAGCAACTGATATTGCAGCCTATACTTTGTTCTTTGTCTTTATTCATTTTCTATGTTGCCATGATCTATGTTTGCCTCCAGGAGCGTAGGCTTCATTTGAAGCCTTGTCTCCTTTATGAAGTGGGTGGATGATAGTCTTTTTCAGAAGGAATAAACAAGAATCTGAGACCAATCTAACTCTAGTCCTTACCATTTACAACTCCTTACCATTTACTAACACATTTCTTTCCTTCACCCATTCATACTAAATGGAGGCCATCCCATGTGAGATATGTTGTTTGGCTAATCATCAGGTTCTGCCTGTTTATGATGAAGGGTGTTAGGGAATAGATCTTCCCCATCTGGATGTTTAAAAGAGCATAATTTGTTTGGGCTGAGTGTTCATCATTGTGGAAGCATGTGTCTTGCAGGAAACACATGGGAAAATAGGTAATGAGGTCAAGAAGGAAATAACATCCCTTTTTGTGGAACACATAGGTGTATCTTTCTTCTTCCCTACCTCCAAAGTGATACTAATGTTGTCTAAAATCTTTTGCCCTTTCTTAGTAAAAAAATTAGATGGAAAGCAAATTGAATAATGCCTTGATATTGTTTGTTTAATTTTAAAGTGGTTTATAATTTAAAAACTAAGAATATGCCACTTGGAAATCACATTTTTCTCTTTTTTTAAAAAAGCAGAGTTTTGCCAGTGGGTCAAAAGTATATTATTAATAATAGTAATAACAGAATACAGGGATCTTTCACCTTTAAGATTTGCACTGAGAACGGCTTTACCACGTTCAATTTATCATGAAAGAGTATGTTTACAGAAAACCAAAGGCACCTTCTCTTTTGCAGCTTGATAGATTATAGATACATTCTTATCCCTTCCTTTTATTTTTAACTCTTACATTCAGCCTTACAAGGTATGGCAGCATCAAGAATGCTGCCACCATTTTGTGTAATTAGAATAAGGGTTAAAGCAAAGGTGAGAAATGCAGAAGATGATTTGAACCAGAAAATGGGGTTCCTTTATTGGCAGTCATTATATGGCAAAGGGATCTATAACATCCTGCACCAAGCAACTGTCCTTCCACTGCCTCTGGTCATTCTAGAGTCAGTAAGGTTGTGTCATTTATTTATTTATTTATTAGACTACAAATTCCAGAATTCTCCATTGTGGGAGTTCTACCTGATAGATAGGCCTCTACAGGCACCTAAATGTAAACCTCACTCCACCTATCTTCCTGTTCAAAAATAAATCTTGCTGTTCAGAAAGGAAGCTTCCTGAGGCTAGTTAGGAAGCTGCTTTAAAAAAATAAAATAAAAAACCCAGGCCTGAGCCTGGCCATGAAGCCTTCCAATTTGGGTTTTTCTCTGAAGTAAGCCACATTTAACTGTCTGTTAGGTGGAATTCCCAGAATGGAGGATTCTGGGATTTGTAGGAAAAGGGCACATTCCTGCCTACAGAAGGGTAAGAAGGAAAATGGCTTGTCCAAAGTGGCAGGGTGAGGTCTACAGTGGAAGCTTCTGAGGTTGGCTGGATCGTCCTCCATTACTGACAACAATTGTCATTTCAGTTGTGTGTTGTCAAGCCGATTCTGAGTTATGGTGACCCTCTCTGGGTTTTCTAATAGAGAACACACAGGATTGTTTTAAGATTCCCTTCTTCTGGGACTGCTCTGGGCCGAGACAGCATATAAAAAAAACACCACTGCTCCCCACCAACTTAGGATCTTGACTTCTTTTGCCTTTTAGGCATACCGGAAGCTTGCCAAAGAGTACCACCCTGATAAGAATCCGAATGCAGGTGACAAGGTAAGACATTTAATTCTGCTTGCTAGTATATTTAATATCAAGTAAAATAGCTTTTGTCTCAAGCTCTGAGAAGCTGAATGATAATAAACTGGAGAAAATAAGTGACCTTTCTAATGAAACATACTGAGATTCAGTGGTTGAAATCATATTCCTTAATGTAAGCCCATTCACATGTTTCAGTCCATTCCTTGCTGGGAAATAAAGAACCCCCAAGAATCAGATCTTTAATTACAGGTGGGGAATGAACAGACATGTTTGAACTTGCTTACATTGCAACAGGATTTTGACCAGTGAGCTCGCCTTGAGCTACAGAGTTTAGTCCTAAAGGTTTATAGGTCATGCACTAAAAGCTTTTTGTGTCTGTGGTGTTCTGAAATAAAATGGGTTAACTCTTATGTGCTCCTCATTGTGCAGAGAATTGACTAGATGAGTGGAATAGTTGCAAAGCTTTCAGATTGCTATCCAGCTTGTTAGTGATTGCCATTGTTTTGACACAGACATGTGTACTTGACTTAATGAGTTTCTGGAAAAAATAAATAAAATTTGTGGACTATACACATGGTGAATTCTTTGGACGATGTAGATAGCACAGGGTGATTATTTTCTTTTTTATTATTACTTTATTTCTATTTCTTTTATCCTTTTGATTCTAATACTGTACAGTCAAACCTCGCATAAAGAGCACCTCACTTAAAGAGTAACTCGCTTAAAGAGCAGAATTTTCTCTGAATGTTCACTTCACTTAACAAATAAAACCAACCAAAAACTCGCTTAACAAATAAATCAGGGTTTGCAATTCCCACACACACACACACACCAGAAGTCACAATTGGTCACTTACAATGGTGTTTCGCTTAAAGAGTAAGCTCACTTAAAGAGCAATCCTGTGGAACGCATTATGCTCTAAGTGAGGTACAAGTGTATTTAAGAAAAAGGGGAAACGGGATAAAGATTTAAAATTAACTTTAGAAATACTAAGATGAATTAAAAATTTTATGGGCAAGTAATATTAAATACATGTATAAGAAATACTACATATGAAAGAGTTGTTATAACGATGCAATAAGATTATGTATATTACATTGTATGTACTATATGTATCTCCTTTTTTACATATATATTGTCACATTTTATGCTTTTTTATATTTTAACATTATAAAAATTAAATAAATAAGAAATGTGTTAGGCAGATTAGCTGTTTGTTGAGAGAATAGTTGTGAGTGATAACACACAATAGTTCTATAAATATTTCAAGCAAAGGAAAAGACTGCCCGTTAAAGAATGGTCAATAGACGACTGAAGAAGGATTTAATGCCTAAAAGCAAACATCAGGCTGGATTGGCATCTGTTCTGTTATAAAACAGCAGTCTTACTGAAATTGATAGCTACCTGTAATACTGCATATATGTTTCTAGACACTGGAGTAATAGATTTTTTATTCACTTTTTTCATTTATTCAGTTCAAAGAAATAAGCTTTGCCTATGAAGTTCTCTCAAATCCTGAGAAACGTGAATTATATGACCGGTATGGAGAACAAGGCCTACGAGAGGGGAGTGGCGGAAGCAGCGGAATGGACGATATTTTCTCCCACATATTTGGTGGGGGACTGTTCAGTTTCATGGGTAGCCAGAATAGAAGTCGGAACGGAAGAAGAAGAGGCGAAGATATGATGCATCCACTTAAGTAAGTGCCCAAGGGCTTCCATAATTTTTTTCTAGGAAAAGCTCTAGAACTTTGGTTTCCCCAAACATGGGGTACTTGCCCCACAGGGGGGCAATTTGATTTTTAAGGGGGCAATTCAAGAATGAGCTATTAACAGTGATTGGCCTTTTAGGCTTCCTCCATATGAATAGGAGTTCACTTTTTGAATAATAAGAATTATATGTCACTGGCGATGGAGGGACATCAGGATTTTAGAGATGTTTAAGTGGGGCATGGCCAAAAAAAGGTTATGAACCACTGCTCTAGAACATAGGATTGCTCTTTTCCTCAAAGTAAACTGAAGCATGCCTAATCACCTAGAACAGTGATAGCGAACCTTGGCACACCAGCTTGGCACTTCAATTTGCAGAAGCCCATGTCCCTGTGAATCCACACAAATGGATTTACTGACACTCCAGCTGTTCTTGAACTTCAGTTCGCAGAAGCCCAAGTCTCTGAATCCACACAAATGGGTTTACTGTGCATATGCAGAACTCGGGCTTCTGGGAATTGAAGTCCAAGGACAGCTGGACTGCCAAGGTTCGCCATCATGGACCTAGAACAATATTGAAATGATTGTTAATCTTGGGTGCTTCAGTGCTGTGAAGCAACTCCCAACACATTGGCCAAATTTACTTTGTGCTCCCATCAGGCCATCCTCAAATCATTCCATTAAATACTTTTCTCCAATGGGAAGGAAATAGTAGATTGGATTTGCCAAGTTAGTTTACACATAGTCTGAAGAGTTTCTAAACAATCAGTCTCAAAACAGGAATTGAGACTGATAATATAGAAACTGTTCACAATGTGTGGCTATCAACGGTTGTCCATGGTTTTTGATTTTGTTTTATGTACTCCAAAAATCTTCCTAAGAACTTCCCAGGCAGAAATCTGGGAGAGTTCCTCCCCACCTTTCCTGTTTTATTGGAAACAGGCTCTGTATCCCAGGTCTTATGCGCCTATTACCTATACAAATAGGAAATTGCCTTGGGCTTTGTGGGAGGTGTTTCTAGATGATCAGTCTTCAGTTGGTTTTCATAGACGAACTTCAAGGAATGTGTATTTTATGGAGAAGGAGAAATGAATCACTGCAGCAAAACTGTCGCGGCCTGATGAGTAGCTCGTCATGAACCTGAGGCTATAGTTCCTCCAGGTCTGTGATTAATAGAATCCAGATTATTAACCATCTTTTTACAATGGAAACCAACATGCTGGAACAGTGAAAGGCTTCAGGTGAAATAAGCAAATGCTTACTGATCCCAAAATTCTTGCTTTACTCTATCTAAAGTGTGGGAACTTTTGCTTGGATCATTGGCTGTAAATGGGTTGACATGAAATGGAGAAATAGGAGACTCCTACACTGAACACAAGCTAGTATTTGCAGCTGTTAACAGGGGGCTTAGAAATTCATACATAAGGCTTGGGCACCGAAGTAAAGGTCAGTCTGGCCAGGTTGTCATGCTATGCTAATAGAGTAGACCCTACTGCCAGGGTCAGGAGGCAGTTAACCAACCTGGTGAGTGTCAGGAGGCAGTTAACCAACCTGACATACCCTGAGGACTAACGGCCTTGGGTGGCAACGTCCACAGGGAAGGGTGATGGTCCCCAAGTGGATTAAATCCCACTTGAATCCATCTTGATGGAGGGCAGCAGCTTCATCCTTCCTGGCCTGGGGCTGAGGACGACTTTGTGTACCAAAAGGGCTCAGGACCAGAAAGTGACTGGTGGAACTGGATCAGTGGTACTATGGGTGTCACACTGCAAATGTGGAAGGCAGATGAAAGGCCACTGCATTATAGTCTCAGGGCAGACTTCATGGTACGGGTACACAGAAAGAGCCTCCTCAAAGATTGTGTTATTTTTGAACCACAATTGGGCATACCCTGGTAACGGCAACCTTGTGTTGTTGGCTAATCTTTCTCATGCTGGGTCTGGCCAAAGGAACTGCAGAATGGACTCACCCAAAGGTGGCTTCATTTTGGCAGTTTCACGTCTGGCCTAGACACGGAAGAAAGTTGGGTGTTGAAAGATGAGCTTAATGTTTTGCCTCACCCTTTGCTGCTTCCAAACTAGGCAGATCCAACTCCGGGTTATTAGTTGACTTCTTAGACATGTCAATGACCTAATTTGCTAATGTGATCTTATGCAGATGAAGTGAGAGGAGACCACGTATGCTTCCTCAGCCATGTAGAGGTAGGGTGGGATGCAACAATTTGTTGTAAGAGCTGAAGGAGTACTGGTTATGCATCTAATACAGGTGTGGCCAACCTATGGGTCGAACCCGGCCTGCAGCACCATTTCATATGGCCCATGATGATGCACCGGAAGCGGATGTGTCCACAACAGCCGTAAAACATGCCCATGTCTGCACAAATGCGCCCACAGCTGTCGCAAGCACGTTTACAACAGCTGCAGACAAGTTTTACGGCAGCATTTACCATGGGGGGGGGGGAACCACGTGACTGGGCCACTCAGCTGTCTTGTAGGCATGGTCTGGGTCTTGGCATAAAAAGTTTGGGAACCCCTGATCTAATAGATACAAAATTATCTTACTACGGCAGCAACTCTACACTTGATAGTTCATTAGCAACAGTTGCTCTTTATATTCTGGCCTCAACTAAAATTGACCTTGGAACGGGGCTGCCCAAACTTTTCAGGCCACGGGTCGATCACGTGGTTCCTCCCACTGGATGTAAAACGTGCCTTGCAATCTGTTTTGTAACGGGATGAGATAGATTTTTAGGGGGCCATTTTTTGTGCTTAAACCAGGGGTGCCCAAACTATGGCCCATAGGCCGTACTTTGTGCACCCCTGCTTTAAAATTTGATGCATTGTATTTTCACTTTCTGGGTTAAATTGTTTGCCTCTTGACATGGGATTTGGGTATTCATACTTGTGATAAATAAAACGTTTTTTCTTAGCCTTGCTGTTTCTACCCATATTAAAGAGCGAACCTTTTTATTCCTTTCTAGAGTTTCTTTAGAAGATCTATATAACGGAAAGACTACCAAACTACAACTTAGCAAGAATGTCCTTTGTAGTGCATGTAACGGGTGAGTTCCTTTGTTGCATTTACGTAGCTGAAAAGATTAATGGCTGACTTGAAGCATGGTGAGCACAATTTTAAATTCTGTGGCCTAATACTGCTTTTAAAAGGCTTGTGTCCATTTAGTTTCCGTGCTCAAGTTTTTAAACTTCAAACTGTTTTAAATAAGACCTTGCCCACTCCTCTGGGCCCACAAGAACGGTCTGATGGGAGTTAGTCTGTGTTCTGGTTTGGTTGTATTTTGTGAGGTTATATTTTATAATTTTTATTGCACTGTTGCTATTTTGACTGTAAGCCGCCCTGAGTCGCCTTGGCAAGTGGGCGGCAATATAAATATGAATGAATAAATAAATAATAAGATAGTATGTGCATTGCCTGTACTCCTGTACAAATTTCTTGCTTTTGAACTGCTACCGTGTTTCCCCCATAATAAGAGA
This sequence comes from Furcifer pardalis, assembly GCA_030440675.1. Taxonomy (NCBI): domain Eukaryota; kingdom Metazoa; phylum Chordata; class Lepidosauria; order Squamata; family Chamaeleonidae; genus Furcifer; species Furcifer pardalis. Next base: position 107,803,793 of record CP126892.1, on the reverse strand, counting down.
CCACCGAAAATAAGCCCTATGCAGATTTTCGGGGGGCACTAAAAATATAAACACCCCCCCCCCCCGAAAATAAGCCCGTGGGCCATTTCTGGCTGTTTACGTAAAACCATTTTTAAAAAAGCCATTAAAAACCACAGCCACAGGCAATAACGCGCCTCGCCACTCGCCAGCCCCGCAAAGACGGGGCGAAGTTAGGAGGCGACCTTCCCTTTGCGCGCGATTTGCGCGCCCGCCCTGCCGCCGGCTCGGTCTGGCCGCCTGGCTGAGCAGCGCCCACCATACAGGCCCGCCAGGCCGGGAAGCCTGCCCCATCCTCCGGAGGCTCCGCTGGCCTCTCCGCGCCTCTCCGCGCCTGCCCCCTCTGCTGCCCAGCCGCCCGGGAGGGAAAGGGAAGGCGCGCCAGATTGGGCCCCCCGCTTCGCGCGGTCGTCCCGTGTCCTGAGTCCACCGGCTAGCCAGCGCCCGTGTGGCCAGAGCTTGACCGGCAAGCGGCGCCGCCACCGACCCGGCACCTCAACGCCATTGCAGACGGCGGGCGCAGCGGCGGCGGCGACTGCACGGGGAGGGGAGGAAGGAGGCGGCTTCCCGCGCTCGGCCCCGGCTCGGCTTCCCGTCTCGGGCGCCGGTGTGTGCTCTCCGGCAGAAGCGCCCAGCGCCAGCAGCGCCCAGCGCCAGCAGCAGGAGAGGCCTCCATACGGGGTCTCTCTGACAACGGGCGTCCCTTCGCCACCTTTCTCCCGTGTTTCCCCTATTCAGCGATGTGATTGGATCTCTGTCAGCTGACATAGAGATCCAACCACATGAAGGGGGCGGAAATTCAGCGATGTGATTGGATCTCTATGTCGGCTGACATAGAGATCCAATCACATCGCTGAATAGGGGAAACACGGGAGAAAGGTGGCGAAGGGACGCCCGTTGTCAGAGAGCCCCCGTATGGAGGCCTCTCCTGCTGCTGGCGCTGGGCGCTGCTGGCGCTGGGCGCTTCTGCCGGAGAGCACCCACCGGCGCCCGAGGCGGGAAGCCGAGCCGGGGCCGAGCGCGGGAAGCCGCCTCCTTCCTCCCCTCCCCGCGCAGTCGCCGCCGCCGCTGTGCCCGCCGTCTGCAATGGCGTTGAGGTGCCGGGTCGGTGGCGGCGGCGCTTGCCGGTCAAGCTCCGGCCACACGGGTGCTGGCTAGCCGGTGGACTCAGGACACGGGATGACGGCGCGAGTCGCAATACGGTAAGCAGTGCTGCTGCTGCAGGCGCTGGCGGGCCGTGGAGGCAAAAGAAAAGGAGCACGGGTCGTGGTGGAAAGGCAGCCCGGGCTTGCAACGCCCACTCGCTCGGGTAAGGCGGCGAGGCGCCATCCTTGGCCTCCGCTCCGCTGCTGCTGCCGGGCAGGGAGGCGAGTCTGGCAGATGAGCGGGGAGGGGGGGATTGTGGTGGGTGGGAGAGAAGGAGGGAGGGTGGAGGGGAGCGTTGCCGAGTGGTGCTGCTGCGTGGGAAACAACGTGCCCGGGGCTTCCACGCCCCTCCTGCTGCTGGCGGCGCTGCTGGCGTCCCGTACGGGGGCTCTCTGACAACGGGCGTCCCTTCGCCACCTTTCTCCCATGCTTTTGTTTTGGCTGTTACCGTGTTTCCCCTATTCAGCGATGTGATTGGATCTCTATGTCAGCTGACATAGAGATCCAATCACATCCTGCTGAATTTTTCCCCCTTGTTTCCCTACCGTAGTTTTAAAAAAGCCTCTGATCAGCTGTTAGTCGGGAGAGAAAATAGGTAAGCAGAGGGAAGTTACGGTAAGCAGAGTTGGGGGGTGTATTCTCTGTGTCGGAGCAGGCAGTACGGTAAGCCACCCCCCGAAAATAAGCCAGTGGGCCATTTCTGGCCGTTTTTGGGGGTGAAAAAAAATATAAGCCATGGCTTATAATAGGGGAAACACGGTAGGTTGACAGGAGATGGGACAGAGACAGGAGCTAACACTGTCACACAGTGCTTGGGTCTCAAACTGCTCACTTACTGCTCAGGTTCAGCATCTTAAGCCACCACTAGTCCCTTCCATGCTGCTAGTTGGACGTGAGATATGCAAAGACATGCTTGCTCCTGACTATTATGCTATGCAATAGTAATTTAACCTCTTTCGATGCAGCCAAGGGGGTAAATCCGGAGCAGTTCAGAAGTGCACAGCTTGCCGGGGCAGAGGTGTACGTATCATGATCAGGCAGCTGGCCCCTGGGATGGTTCAGCAGATGCAGTCTGTCTGCTCTGACTGCAATGGAGAAGGTGAGACAACCACTTCTTCCTTCTGTGGCAAAGGGAGGAGTCGCCCAATTGTTCTGGGAGACAGGATCCCGTATGATGAAGTAAAAGTGCTGTTCAGTGTGTTCCAACATCAGGGTTAGGGTGCGGCCATAATTTCCTAAACATTTGGTGCCTGTTTATCTTTGGAATCGCTAAGCGAGTTGGCAGTATTCCTTGGTCTTTCCTTTGCTTTAATATTTATGGTGAGTTTTATGATCATTGTGTAAAGAGGAATGTAGCATTTTAAAGATGACGCAGCTTTGTGTGGGGTGAACGATTTGTTGACCTAGACACGTGATGGCAAACCTTGACACTCCAGCTGTTCTTGAACTTCAATTCCCAGAAGCCCAAGTCTCTGAGAATCCACAAGAATGGGTCTACTGTGTGTGTTCTTGGACTTCTATTCCCAGGAGCCTGAGTCTCTGTGACTCCAAACTATTGCCCATTTGTGTGGATTCACAGAGACTTGGGCTTCTGGGAACTGAAGCCCAAGAACACCTGGAGTGCCAAGGTTGGCCATCACGGATCTAGACAAGTCACTGCCACTTGGTTACGGCATCCAGATCATATGTTGTGGGAGTTGCTATTCACAGAAGGTAGAAATATAGAAGCTGAATCAAAGAGCTTACTTTGAAATACAGTAAAACCCTGACTTAAATATGCCTCAAGTTACATAAAATTTGACTTGCATAATGATTTTTGCACTAAAACCATGTCCTGAGTCGGTCCTACCGAGTAGGGCAGTATAGAAATTGAAATATAATAATAATAATAACAACAACAACAACAACACATTTTCCTATGGGGTTGCTTTGAGTTATATAAAAAATTCATTTTCCCATGGGTTTGCTTTGAGTTACGTCAAAAATCGATTTACATAAAAGCCTACGGAACAGACTTTTTACATAAGTAGGGGTTTTACTGTAATGGCTCCAACATTTTTTTTTTTTGGGGGGGGTGTCTTCCATATCTCTGTCCCAGAGAATTCCTGTATAGCTGTTTCTGGATCAGTAATGCAATTTCTTGCTTTCGAACTGCTAAGTTGGCAGGAGCCGGGACAGAAGACAGGAGCTCACTCTTGTCATTCAGCTCTTGGGTCTTGAGTTGCTGACCAGTCGACTTTCCAGACATCAAGTCAGCGTCTTAACCACTAAGCCACCATGACCTTGTAGCCCAGGGGTACAGGCGCTTTTTACTTCCGCTTCTGGGAGCGACGAGGGCTTCGTGGGCCGGGTGAATTGGCATCAGGGGCTGCCCCCGGGCCTTATTTTGGGCACCACTGTCATAGCCCAACAATAATACATTAAAGTAGGTGAGGTAGGTTTTAAGAATTCCCTGGTGGCAGACCTGAATGTCTTCTTCCTTGGGGAGGGAGAAAAAGGTTCTAATGCGCTGTCTCTTTCTTTAGGAGAAGTAATTAACGAGAAAGACCGCTGTAAAAAGTGTGAAGGCAAGAAGGTGATTAAAGAAGTTAAAATCCTTGAAGTTCATGTCGATAAAGGCATGAAGCATGGACAGAGAATCACTTTCACGGGGGAAGCGGATCAGGCTCCCGGTGTAGAGCCCGGGGACATCGTTCTCCTGCTTCAAGAGAAAGAGAATGAGGTGAACCTTTAAGATGTCTTTCTGGGGTATTTTGAGTACCGAGTGAGTAGTGACCAATGTTCTCATTACCTCGAATACCCGAATGGGCAGAGCATGGCTGTCCTTCTTACCTGAATGTGTCATTAAAGTAAAGGTCTTCCTTGCTTGAAGGCCGGTTGTATCCGACTCTAGGGCTCGGTGCTCATCTCCGTTTACAGACAAATGTCTGTGTCTGCAGACATTTCCGTGGTTCATGTGGCAGGCATGACTAGATGCCGGAGTGCACCGAGCACTTACCTTTCCCGCAGAAGCGATACCTATTTATCCGCTTGCAATTTTTGGCTTTTGAGCTACTGAAACACATGTGGCTATTGTTTTAAAGAATGCAAAACTCATGTCTTCTCTCAGATTCTGCCACATTTTTATTCCAAAATGAATTTGCCTAGGATTGCCAACTATGTTCCTCAGCCCCTTATTAAAATGTGTGTGGTCAGATAGGAATATAATGTACCCTTGTATGCATGTAGATAGCAAGTTTCCACAAAGCAAAGGTAGTTGTGTTGATAATAACACAAATTCCCACAAATTGGAATATTGTGCAGGTGTTCTTACAAAAAATTTGATTTTTTTTAAACTGAAAAAGGGCCCTTTATGCCCTCCAGTGATCAGTTTTTAAAGAAAAACTATACATTTGAAAATCCTCTAGAGCAGGGGTTCAAAGGGGTGGCCATTTTGTTTCTCAGATGTACTTGGAGGGGTTGGGGCACATGAAATGTCATAGTGGGCCAGATCCAGGCCATGGGCCTTAGGTTGGAAACTCCTGCTCTAGAGACTAGGATGCAGTGGCAATTTTTGTGACCCACAATTTCAAACATTTCGAATGTGTAGGGAGTGCCAAAGATATAAGGATTTTTTCTGTCATTCCATCTCCCAGAAATGAGTTTATTCTGTAGCCAGTAGACTCTTAACAACCCCACCACTGTCCTATAGTCTGAAAGAGCCACCTTGGCTCCTTTTGAACCACAGTCGGGTGTACCTTTGTAATGGCAGCCTTACATTACCGGCTGATCTTTCTCACACTAGCTCAGGCAAAAGAAACTCCAGAATGAATTCACCTAAGGGTGCCTTCATTTTGCCAGTTTCACATCTGCCCTAGACACGGGAGGAAGAAATGACATTTGAGATGGTTTGTGGCATGTAATCAGTTTTGAATGTCATTGGTTGGGGGAGCCTTTTGTTTTGTTTGTTATGGTTACACGCCTGCCTGCGGGTTTCCTGCCTAGTTACTAAAGCTCCTTTTCACCTCTTTTCCCAAGGTGTTCCAGAGAGATGGGAATGACTTGCACATGACGCACAAGATAGGACTTGTTGAATCCCTGTGTGGCTTCCAGTTCACATTTAAGCACCTTGACGGGCGTCAGATTGTGGTGAAATATCCCCCCGGAAAAGTAATTGAACCAGGTAAAACCTGGCTGTCCCTCTGAAGGAATCTGGAGCTCATATGTTGAGCAGCTGGTATTTCCGCATTTTGGCTCCTTCATAACTTCCTTGCCTTTTCTCCTTTTAGGCTCCGTCCGTGTGGTACGAGGGGAAGGAATGCCTCAGTACCGCAATCCGTTTGAAAAGGGGGACCTTTATATCAAGTTTGATGTGCAGTTTCCTGAAAATAACTGGATTAACCCAGAAAAGCTTTCAGTAAGTATTGCAAGGTGAAATGTTTGAAATGGTAGTCTTGTTAGTCTGTGCAAGTGTACCTGAGAAGAAATAAAACAGGACAGCAAAATAAAAAAATTGTTGTGGCACCTTAAAGACTAACTCTCTGTATTTCAATGTGGGCTTTTGTGGACCAAGTCCACTTCATCAGACTTGGTCCATGAAGCTCACATTTAAATACAGGAGTTAGTCTTTGAAATGCAACAACTTTTATTTGTCTTTTTTGCTGTTTGGTTTTATTTACTCTCAGATATTGTAAGGTAGTCAGCAGTTCGATTCCCGAGTACTGCAGGACGGAATGAGCTCCCGTCTCTGTCCCAGCTCCTGCCAACCTAGCAGTTCGAAAGCAAGAAATTGCAAGTAGATAAATAGGGACCACTTCGGTGGGAAGGTAACAGTGTTCCAAGTGTCTAGTCATGCCTGCCACATGACCATGGAAACGTCTGCAGAAGCAGACAGCGCTTGGCTCTTCGGCTTAGAAACAGAGATGAGCACTGATCCCTAGTCAGATACGACTGGCTTTCGAGCAAGGAAAACCTTTACTATTGTAAGGTGGTTCGTTTCCCCTGCCTTCCCCATTACTAAAACACTTGTCTCTGTTCAACTATATGCGGTTGGGTGAGGGAATTCGGATCAGGTGCACACTCCAGAATATAACCGTATTAATGGCAGCAATTTGCTATTCTGTCTTTAGAGTTTTTCCTTATACTAGTGTAAATCAGGAGTAGAATGAAGTATCTTCAGTATAATTAGATCATAGCAATACATTTTTATCGGCCGTCACTGAGTATTAAGAATCCTAGTACTTTTGGCTTATTTATTCTTCTGCTGTATGCGAATCCAAATCTTGGCGATCAGCCATGAAGACTGTCCTGAGAATATTTATTTACTTAGATTTGTATCCCGCTCCCCTCAGTAGCAACCGACTCAGAGCAGCTATATAATATAATGCAATGGCCTTCCATTTGCCTTCCGCATTGCAGCGTGACACCCATAGTACCACTGATCCCGTTCCTCAAGTCACTTTCTGGTCCTGACCTCTTTTGGCATGCAAAGTCCTCATTGGCCCCAGACGTGTATTGAAGAAGCTGCTGCCCTCCATCACGAGGGATTCACGTGGGATTTAATCCACTTGGGGACCTTTACCCTTTGCTGTGGACTTTGCCACACAAGACTGTTAGTCCTCAGGGTTGTCAGGTTAATTAACCACCGCCTGACACTCAGTGTTGCGTCATTGGCAGTATGGTCTACTCCAGTGGTGGCGAACCTTGGCACTCCAGGTGTTCTTGGACTTCCAGTTTCCCAGAAACCCAATTCTCTGTGAGATATGTATATGCAGTAAACCCATTCGTGTGGATTCACAAAGACTCGGGCTTCTGGAAATTGAAGTCCAAGAACATGTGGAGTGCTAAGGTTCACCATCATGGGTATACTCTGTTACTGTAGCAGGATAACCTGGCCAGACAGACCCCTACTCACATAAAATTATATACCCCAACTCTCATAAAATTGTTCAGGGCTATATATGGTTTATAACGACATACGGTGTTTGGGGCTATCCAAGCCATAATTTGAAAAGTATATGTACACGAATACTATTGTTTCTGCATCATTTTCCTCCGATTGTTCATTTCTAGGAACTTGAAGATCTCCTGCCGGCCAGACCAGATGCCCCCACCATAATTAGCGAAGCCGAGGAAGTAGACCTCCAAGAATTTGACACCACACGTGGTTCAGGTGGCAGCCAGAGGCGCGAAGCTTACAACGACAGTTCTGACGACGAAAGCGGCCATCATGGACCTGGGGTTCAATGTGCCCATCAGTAAAAAAAAAAAAATTGTCTGGGGGGGTCCGGGAGGGTAGGAAAAGTTACACATGGATTTTTTTCTCTCTTCAAAATCTGCCTGACTTGTTTCCAGCAATTTGATTGGGTTGTGTAAGCAAATCCACGCAAGACCAATGGACATCTTGTTGCTGTACGTGTAACTTTTAAAATTGATCCATAAATATATCTGGAGTGTATAATTTAAACTAACCACAAAAAAAGCTTACATCTTCATTTTTGTTTTGACTGATTGTTTCTGTAGCAGAATAAAGGCACTTCGAAGGAAGATGAGACTCTCCTTTTCACTTGGGTTAAGTTTCAGTCCTTGTACTTGTGCTTGATTTTTACCAGTTTGTGTAGATTTTAAGTTCTATATTTTAAAATTCAAATTCTACATTGTAAAGTTTCGTGTAAAACTGTCCCAAGGCTTCGTATTTGGCTGCACCTGCATAAGCTGCTACAAAATAGAATTAAATAAAGAACCTCATTAGCCTGTATCTATCACTTTTAGATGCATGGTAAGGAAAAAAACGGGCTTGGTTTACAAGAATGGGTTATAACTGATGGGGAACCACAGAAGACACAAAACAAAAAAACAGAAGTGGTTGTAAAAGTCTTCTTTTTTTAAACCATCTTGTGAAAGGTTTTGGAATTGAAATAAAAGCCGTTGATGTATAATGATATTCTTTGTATCCCTCCTTATTTCTGGAATACAGTTGTACCTCGCTTAAAAAGCATAATGCGTTCCACAGGATTGCTCTTTAAGCGAAACACCATTGGAAGTGACCAATTGTGTGTGTGGGGGGGGGGATTGCAAACCCCGATTTATTTGTTAAGTGAGTTTTTGGTTGGTTTTATTTGTTAAGCGAAGCGAACATTCAGAAAAAGTGCTGCTCTTTAAGCGAGTTACTCTTTTTTTTTTTAATTTTTTAAATTTTTTATTAGGCATTTAAAAAGAAATACAAAAATACAAAACAAGACAATTATAAAGATATATATAACCATGAAGATCATGTAACATTTTTCTCCAAACAATTCAATGTTGCATTTGCCACATTTCTTTGAACATAATCTTCTTCACGTTGTTATCATTCACAACATTGACATCACCCTTGTGTTATTTACAATGTCCGGGGAATTCTGTATTTTCACAGTTTCCAAAAGTCATTCTGATCTTGTACAGGGGGTATGCCCTTTTCCCCCCCCAGAGTATAACTTATAAAAGGTTCCCAGATCCTCCAGAAATTATTACTTTGCACTTTTCCTCTCCTACAATTTAACTCCCAAGTAAGTTTTTCATTTAATGCCAAGTCCCACATTTGCTTATACCAATCTTGTATACTTATTTTTTCTTTACTTTTCCAACTTTTAGCTATACATTGTCTCGCAACAGTCAACATTATGGCCAGCAGTTCTTTATTGTCCTTATTCATGTCAAAATCATCAACGTCGGTTAGCAAAATTGTATCTGACCCCAGCCTAACTTGCACATTTAGTATATTCTCCAATTCTTTTTCAATTCTTTCCCAATAAGCTTTTAATGCATCACAACTACACCACATATGTTCGTATGTTCCCTTTGTTTTGTTACACCTCCAGCATATATCGCTTAAGTTATTATACATTCGATGCAAGACGACTGGGGTCCTATACCATCTCCATATTAATTTATGATTATGCTCTTTAACTCTAACCGACATTGTTCTCATTATCCTTCTTTTCCAAATCCTCTGCCATTTTGTTTCTGTTATCCTTGTATCTAATTCTTGTTCCCAGCTTTGTCTCAACACCTCTTGTATTTCTTGACTCTTATTCAAAATTTTATAAATTTTGCTTACTATTCCTTTAATTCCCATTTCCCCATTTCTAACTCTAGTCAAAAGTATCTCAAATTCCGTGCAGTCTCTATTTAAACCATCTTCCCATAAAAATATCTTATTCCAATTATTAATCTGAAGAATCTTGAACCAATCCAGTTGCAATTGCAAATACAGCTCGCGCCTTTTCTCCTGGTCTCTGCAAGTATTGACCCAGTCTTTCAATAATATTACTTTCTTTTCTACCAATATATCCCTGATCTTTTTATCAATTTTAATTGGAAAGTTCTGAAAATCCTCCACCTCTAAAATCGGTGAAATTCCTAAAGTAAGTTCTTTTCTCACTCTGCTCCATGTCTGTATTGTCGAATTTAGCATCAATCCCTGAGCCTTCTTTTTTCCTTTTTCCTTCCCTTCCCATAAAAACTGTGCCTTACCAAACTTCGAAAAGTCTTTCCTTTCAATTTTTCCCCACACTGTTTCTTCTCTAATTAATATTTTTATAATATTTCTTATTTGGAAGGCTCTATAGTATTTAGTAATGTTTGGAATCCCCAATCCTCCCTCTTTTTGTGCCACATACCACAACGATTTAGGGCTTGGTTTACAAGAATGGGTTATAACTGATGGGGAACCACAGAAGACACAAAACAAAAAAACAGAAGTGGTTGTAAAAGTCTTCTTTTTTTAAACCATCTTGTGAAAGGTTTTGGAATTGAAATAAAAGCCGTTGATGTATAATGATATTCTTTGTATCCCTCCTTATTTCTGGAATACAGTTGTACCTCGCTTAAAGAGCATAATGCGTTCCACAGGATTGCTCTTTAAGCGAAACACCATTGGAAGTGACCAATTGTGTGTGTGGGGGGGGATTGCAAACCCCGATTTATTTGTTAAGTGAGTTTTTGGTTGGTTTTATTTGTTAAGCGAAGCGAACATTCAGAGAAAATGCTGCTCTTTAAGCGAGTTACTCTTTAAGCGAGGTGCTCTTTATGCGAGGTTTGACTGTATCTTGAAAACAAACTTGAGAGCTAAGAATAAAAAAAATCATTGGAAATATTGCATTTGGCTTTGAACACTCAAAAGAACAGTTATAGGCACCCTTGACATCAGAACTGATTTAACTATTAAAAGGCTTTCAAGGTGAGGCGTTTAAGTAGTGGTATTTAACTAGCTCCTGGGGCTGTGCTGGCTTGGCAATTAAGATGCTGAGCAATTAAGATGCTGTCCCAGCTGCCAACCGCGCTAGTTGAAAAGAAATTGCAAGTAGATAAATAGGTACTGGTTTGGTAGGAAAGGTAACAGTGTTCCGTGCACTTGGATAGCTGCTAATGTCTGTAGATGGAGACCTTTACTAAAACAAACACTTAACTTCCATTCATCCAATGGGTCTACCTTGTGTAGGACTCGCAGTAGAATATTTGCCAATATGACTTAAATAGACTAATACGGCAGCTACACAACAGGTTCCATTTGGATGTAATCCACTGAAGTTCAGAATTCACTTTAGATGTGGATTAACATTCTCCCTTTATTAAAAAATAAGCTTGAATATATAGCTTCCTCACCACCAATATATGCACAACTCTGGTATAAATTACTCTCACTCAGCAATAAGAGAAAATCACTACATGACCGCTTGAGGCAACTGTGAATTAATTGCCCAGAATACAAACATTTTACTTTAATCAAAGTAAATATCTAGTTTTACGAACCATGGAGAAGGCAACAATTTACTTTATAGGAGAAATAAGTTTAATGTGCAGTGTACGAAATTTAAAAACCAAGTGTCCATTGCTTGAAACACGATAACCAGATAAAAATTTCAGAATATTCAGATGCCACAAAGGAGAGAAAGAAAAAAATCATCTAGTGCATCAATTTGATTTAACGGTTGCTTTTCCACAGAGGACCGTCAGCTGGTTCTAAGGAAGAAAAAGATATACAATAGGTTGCTTACAAAATGGGCAGAATATGAAAAGTCACTTTTCAAAGTAATTAGCTACAGTTATACTCATGTGATATTCCTCATTTAACCCACACCCCTAAAACTCAAAAACTGCAGTCGCACCACAAAAAAGGAGTGAAGCTAGCCCTCATTAATTCAAAATCCCAATGTAACTTAACTGAACATTTAATGGTCTGTGGAATTCTAGGTTACATTCTCTAATTCAGAGATTCTCAACCTGTGGTCCACAGCGCCATTTCACACACACCCCTCCACCACACCCGGAAGTGCCATGTAGTGGAGGACGGACAAAATGGCCATCCGGCCCCCAAAGCTGTCCGAGGTAGCGTGACCCGGCCCCCAGCTTTAAAAGGTTAAGAAGAACTGCTCTAATGATGCCCTTTAAAAAAGCCAGTACTAGCTCTACTGCCCAAGCAATTCTCAATCACACTGGAAGTACCGTATATACTCGAGTATAAGTCAGGTTTTTTAGCCCCCAAAATGAGGTCCAAAAAGGGCACTCGGCTTATACTCGGGTCAACACAAACACTCAAAAACATACCCACACAAATGTCTAAATTAATTAATTTTACAGTGTTTCCATGTATTTTAATTATTGACACTAGCAGCTGCATTTTCCACCCCAGACTTGGGTAAAACTATTTTCCTAGTTTTAGAGGTACAAATTAGGTACCTCGACTTATATTTGGGACGACTTATAGTCAAGTATATATGGTAACAAAGAGTCAAGTCCAAGTGGGCACTGGAGGAGAAACTTAATAAAGAGGGAGGTTTGGAGACCCACCAAAAGCTATCACTTCAAATAAAAAGTACAGGTAGCACATGACTAGAATCTGAAAGCACATTAACATTCGCTGAGAAGGTCTTTCCCCCTTGGAACTGCCTGGGCAATCAAAGAAGGCCCTTGTTTACCTCCTGGCGACCAATCAGAAAGCAAAGAATCTAGTTCACAAGCTAGGGGAGAAAAGTTCCTGCTATGACAATCAGATGTCCTGCAACAGTTAAGAAATTCCACCCTAGCAGTCTCTCTGCACCGTATGGTTTTGAAGTCACTGTTGTCCATTTCCCAAAAACTGCTTAACTTACCACTAGAGTGTGGATATGCTGAACAGTGTCATCGTTCAGCAATTCCACGTTGATATTCTGCAAGTCAGCCCCAGCTGAGCAGAGCGTCTGAAAAAGAGCAAAAATGTGCTGTCAAAAGGCTATGTGGAGTTTGTTTGTTTGCTTGCTTGCTTGCTTGCTTGTTACATTTATACCCCACCCATCCAGGATATTCTCCCACTCTGCCTGTCGTACCACAATCTACCATCGTATGCCAAGGGAAGTGATGTTTCTAAGTTCTGCTCATGAGATGCACATGTGATCTATCTAGCCTAGCATTGCCAATTCAAACTCCGCTTTGACTCTTCAAGGTTTCAGGTCCGATCCTTTCTTAGCCCTGGCCAGAAATCTCTGGTATTGTATAAGATATATTCCAGAATAAGATTCATTTTAAGGAATGGAGAGAAGAAAAATTCCATCTTATTGTTCTTCTCAAGCTAAGACATTTGCATGAGTTTGCAAAAAAAAAAAATACAATCTATTTACTTGTGTGCACCATTTACGGAGTAACACATTAGTAGCACATTAGTAATAACAATACCATTAAAAAAGAGGTCATGTTGATCTATAGCCGTGATGGCAAACCTTGGCACTCCAGGTGTTCTTGGACTTCTATTACCAGAAGTCCAAGTCAGCACTCCTGCTGATCAGGGCTTCTGGGAACTGAAGTTCAAGAACAGCTGGAGTGCTAAGGTTGGCCATCACTGATCTATAGAAATAAAATAAAAAATCCATTGCAGCCAATACCCTTATTTGGATCAACTATACGATCACAACTCACACAAGTTCTCCAGAACTTCATCAAAGGACACCTTTCACATTGTTTTGAACATCTAACCCAGGGATCCTCAAACTTGGCTCTCAAGATGTTCTTGGACTTCAATTCCCAGGCGCCCAGATCAGCAGGTGTGGTGACTTGAGCTTCTGGGAACTGAAGTCCAAGAACACCTGGAGAGCCAAGTTACCCTGATATTGCTCTCTAGAGGTGGTACAATACCTGCCCGTCGGCCAGAGGTATGTTGACAAAGGGGACCGATCTTTCGTGTGGCATTGAAGTACTCCGTAGAGCAGTGGCCTGGGCTCTCTCTGAAACAGAGACACTCTTGGAAAAACCCCTCTGGATACATCTATAAACAGGAAAGAGATGGAAGAAACTTTATAACGAGACGGACAAGATATAAATAAAAATCAATGAATGAATGACAAACAAAAAAGTACTAAACATTGTGGCCAAGGAATTAAGAAGCACATGAAATGCAGGACGAATACGTCAGTGAGGTATAGATCAGGGATTCTCGAGCTGCGGCCTGTGGGCCAGAGACACCATTTCATGTAGCCTCTCACTTCCTCCACACCACACCAGGAAGTGCCATGTGGTGGTGGAAGGTAAAATGGCTGCCTGGTCCCCATAGCTGTCTGAGGCAGTATGACTCAATGGCCCCTGGCTTTAAAAGGTGGAGAACTCCAGGTCTAGATTCTTGACTATTTGAGATAAACTCTGGAAGGGAAAAAAACTGGAAGATTGGCATCAATGCAACAGAACATTACCACATGGAGAAGTTATTATCCCATTTTGGCATTCCCAACTACTCTTAAAAGAGAGCTTGGATTGAGCGATCAGGCCATTTGCTTATCACATTCGACCCTTGATCAGTCCGGTGCTCTAAAGAACAACTCCACATGTACAGAGCTGTATGAGTGTTATGTACACTCTCTTATTGGCACAGAGTATGAGGCTACCATAGATTGTGTAATCCCAATTACACAAGCACTGTGAATGAAGGGGACACTTGAGGGCTCCATCCTCATATCTTCTCCCAAAGATGACTCGGGAAGTTTCATGACTCAGCAATGATAAAACTTTGCCCAGTCTTCTTCTTTCATGTCCAGAGCGAACTTTGGAGTGCCAAAATGAAACCACTTTCTTGCCTTTGTCGTTGGCCAAACTTAAATCCTCATCAGTACATGTTTCTGGCAGTAACCAGCAAACCAGCCAGATTGTGTGTCTCTCCACATAAACATGGAGTGTTGTTGTCTGCCCAAACTATGGCCCACAGAACAGATCCGGCCTCTGATGCCAATTCATCCAGCCTACGCCACCCTCGTCACTCCCGGAAGCGGAAACAAAATACGCACAGGCGCACCCTTGTCCTAAAACATCTAGATTTTTTCTTTAAAGATTGGCATGACTGACCTTTTGGAGCCTGGAGAGAGATACTTGGAAGCTGAGACTGGCTGTTCCCGTACAGAGGCAGATCGCTCAAGAGTCCTGGCGTTGGGAGTGGAGGAGGCAGAGGTGGACCTGGTTCAAGACACAAGAAGACCAACCCAGTCAAAGGTTTGGGTTGATGGCGATGATTTCTTACCGTCGTTTCTAGTAGCACAGCAATACCTGGAAAAGCTGCTTTGCTTGTTCGTTGCAGTAGAAGCCAAGCGACCAAGGGAATTCGTTTTAAATACCTGTGGAAGAAACCAAGGGGTCCCTCTTAAAATTGGCATGTCTTATGGACACTTCAGCAGCTGCTCCCAAGGTGAGTTACAAGAATTCATAAAGTTATGATGAAGTTTCATCAAGATTATTTAAAGAATCTGCAAACTACGTTCCTATTCCTTAATCTAGATCAGTGATTATGAACCTTGGCACTCCAGCTGTTCTTGAACTTCAGTTCCTAGAAGCCCAAGTCTCTGTGAATACACATGAATGGGTTTACTGCATGTATGCAGCTGTTCGTGGACTTCAATTCCCAGAAACTGAAGTCCCTGTAAATCCACACAAATGTGGATTCACATTCATGTGGATTCATAGAGACTTGAGCTTCTGAAAATTGAAGTCCCAGAACAGCTGGAGTGCCAAGGTTCGCCATAATGGATCTAGGTTGAAGCAAGGTCACCGTAGGTCAGGGATGGCCAAACCTTGGCGCTCCAGGTGTTCTTGGACTTCAATTCCCAAAAGCCCAAGTCAGCACACCTGCTGATCAGGAATTCTGGGAATTGAAGTTCAAGAACATCTGGAGTGCCAAGGTTTGCCATCCCTGGCTTAGGTGATGGACAATCTAGGTCTCAATAAGGTCTTTCTCTACCTCCTCCACTGTTTGCAAATATATGCATCTTCTTCAATGCAAACAGAGTTGCATCCAGTCACCTCCACCAAATAAATCATTTCAAACTCCAGGTGCCATCACCAAGAAGACCCTGTCCTTTGTCATCACACATCACATTGGAAAGGAGGACTCCAAAGAACGACCTTTGCTGTAGACCTAACTATGTAGACAGACATAGCAAGAGGGGGCTAATCTTTAGACATCTTCATCCTAGGGATTTAAGGACTAACCTTTTGAACTGAATCTACAAACAAACTAGAAGCCGGTGTAGTCAGGTAAATGCTGGAGTCATGTGATCCCAATGTCCAGTTTTAAGTTTGCAGCTACATGACTGCACCCTGAACTTTATTTGTGAACAGTCTTCAAGGGCAGCCCTACATATGAAGCATTACAGTAGTCTATGTTACCAAGTAGGGAAGCCCCATATATGAAACATAACAGTAGTCTATGCTATCCCGTTACAGGTCGTTGAGGCACCTTGCACC
Source organism: Furcifer pardalis (assembly GCA_030440675.1). Taxonomy (NCBI): domain Eukaryota; kingdom Metazoa; phylum Chordata; class Lepidosauria; order Squamata; family Chamaeleonidae; genus Furcifer; species Furcifer pardalis. The sequence goes on along the minus strand of CP126892.1, from coordinate 107,787,914 downwards.
TTTGATGGCAGATGTGAACCAGGAAGAATCCTCAGGCTGCAAAAATTTTCCTTCATTGGGGAACGTGGCACCTATATCCTACAACATATGGTGAGCCTCACTCCCTCCAGAGCACAAGTCAACCTCCAACCGGAATGCTCCTTTCCATCCTGAACTTCCATTTATTCCCCTCTTTCCAGTCTATCACCACCTTCTCCGTTGGGTTGGAAGGCCATCAGTTAAAATAACTCAGGGTTGTAACCCAAAACATCTGGAGTGGAAACTAAACCAGAGAAGGTGGTCTCATAACCTTTCCACACCTTACCTTCCGAGAAGATTTCTTGCCTTGTACACCTTTCTCGTCCTTCTCCTTGTACTCAACGATCGTCGTAACCTTGACTAGAAGAGACATTTAGGTCAAGCCTTTTTAGGTGCGACGACCATGACTTCCAGACTTTACATTTCAATGAACATTAGCAAAATCATGACGCTGAAAACGAATAAGCTTTAAAGGGGGTGACCATTTTGTTTCTTGAATGCCCTTGGAGGGGTGGGGGAGCCATGTGAAATGGCACATGGGCCAGATCCGGCCCACAGGCCTTAGGTTGGGATCCCCTGTCTTAGAGCCATCGCTTCCATCAGGGCTTGAAGTCCCTGCCTGTATCATCCAAGCTGCATGATACAGTTAGCACATCATTTGAAGCGGGGGCCCTACTCTGAAATTATTAAAACATCTGATTGTCACAGCACAAGCTTGTCTCGTGCCACATTAAGCTTGCTTTTGTTGTGATTGGCCATTGTGAGGTCAAACAGGGCTTTCTTTGCTCTAAAGGGATTTTATGCCTGGAGGGAAAACATTGAAATCGTAGGAAACACCTACTTCTTTTAACTTATAATTTGACCCCAAGCCGTACCTCGCTTGCTGTTTGTCCGCACTATTCTGGGGCTTGGCTTGTGTCCAGCACCGTAGTCATTCTGTCAGGCAAGAAGGGAAAAAGAGGAGAAGTTACGGCTAGTAAACTGAGGTCCAGCCAAGGTGATCTTGCTAGCCCAGCTAGAACAGAGGCTTGGAACGGAGTTCGATCCCAACAGGCTACAGGATGGTGTCTTTTGTGTGCCCCCCCCCCGCCCCAATACAGTACATCTAAAGGTAGGGATTGTTCTGTCTTTTTAAATATCTCAGAGGCTGAGAATCCACCTAGCTGTAGAGCAAATGCTTGAAATAAGCAGCAGAGATTTATTCTACTGCTTTTTAATATTTTAGGATTTTGACAGAGACGAGAAAGATTACAGACTTACTTCTTCAAGGGAGGCTGCAATGGTAGCAGCCGCCGCTTCTTCTTCTTTCAGACCTGCGATACAGAGACAATGACAGCAAAATAATAGGTTGCCGGTTGATCAAAGCTTCTTCCTTCTACACATTTTTAGGGCAGAGGAGAAACAGATAGAGATCTAGTAGCACTAGCAATTACACTTATATACAGTCCCATAGTGCTTAGAGCAATCTCTGGGCAGGGCTCACAAAGCAGCTAGTCCCCAAGAAACTGCATTCTCACTGACCTCGGAAGGATGGAAGGCTGAGTCAACCTTGATCCTGCTGAGATCGAATTCAGATCACGAGCAAAGTTTGGGCTGCAGCAATATAGCTTAACCACTGCCCCTCTTCAGTAGCAGTAAATTTAGTAGTAAACCTTTGGGTGGCTTGACAAACATCAAATATTTCCAATCCAAAAGTTCTAAAATGGCAACAATGAAGGACAACTTTGATCCTCCCCCCTGGAAATCTTTGCAGATCTGGTTCCAGGGAACAATTTATAGGACTGTAAGATCTGATGGGACTGAGCTAGACACAAGCTAGCTTCACAATTAAAGGTAAAGGTCACCCTTACTCGAAAACCAGTCGTACCCGACTTTAGGGTTCAGTGCTCATCTCTGTTTCAAAGCCAAAGAGCCATCGCTGTCTGTGTCTGCCGACGTTTCCGTGGACATGTGGCAGGCATGACTTGACACCGGAGTGCCCAGAATGCTGTTTACCTTCCCACAGAAGTGCTACCTCTTTATCTACTTGCAATTTCTTGCTTTTGAACTGCTAGGTTGGCTGGAGCTAGGACAGAGACAGGAGCTCAGTCCATTATACAGTACTCGGGTATCAAACGCCAACCTTCCAGTCTTCAAGTCCAGCATCTTAACCACTAAGCCACCAGTCTCCCACATATAAACTAAACAGTTACTTAAACATGTGCACCTCACCACCAATGGGACAGTATAAATCTTCAGCTAATTGTCAGTATAGAACATCAATTTTATATATATTTGTTCCCCCTTTCCCAAAAGTTGTGTATTCTTGTCCTGGTCTTGTTCCTTTTGCTTTAACTAGGCACAGTGATGGCAAACCTTGGCACTCCAGGTGTCCTTGGACTTCAATTCCCAGAAGCCCAAGTCTCTGTGAATCCACACAAATGGGTTTATTGCCCATACTGCGTACGCAGAATTGAAGTCCACGAACACCTGGAGTGCCAAGGTTCGCTGTCACAGAACTAGGACATGCTCAATGCAATTCTCCCCAAATCTCCTGACTCCTAAGGGGGCCTTTTGATATTTCTATCTGCCCAAGCCTGGGGAACCTGGAACTCCCTCACCCTAAGTACAACATAGCCCATCCATCCTTCTGGGTTTCCCTTGGAGCGGGGGGGGGGGGGGCGGGGCGGGGAAAGGGCCAGGCCGGGCCTCCTCCTACCTAGTAGATCTTTCCTGCGCATTTTGCGCATGGCCACCGGCAGGGCGAGTGACTCCACCTGGAAGGCTTGCTCAGCCATCTGCAGCAGCGACGCCAGTTCCTTCTTCATCTCCTGCAGGTGGTCCTTCGCTGCGGCACAGCCCAGGAAAATAATAATATTAATTAATTAATCAATCAATCAATCAAAACCAAAGAAGCGGAGGAGGGAGAGGAGGCGACGCGAGACCAGTTTTATTGCAGCCGCTCGGGCTAGGAGAGCGTGGGAAAAGTCAACTTTGGTTGGACTACATATCCCAGCATCCACAAGCCACCAGTGTCTCCCGGGAGTTTCCCCCTTCTCTTTGGTTGGACTACATATCCCAGCATCCACAAGCCACCAGCGTCTCCCGGGAGTTTCCCCCTTCTCTTAGGTTGGGCTACATATCCCAGCATCCACAAGCCACCAGGGTCTCCGGGGAATTTCCCCCTTCTCTTTGGTTGGACTACATATCCCAGCATCCACATGCCACCAGGGTCTCCCGGGAGTTTCCCCCTTCTCTTTGGTTGGACTACATATCCCAGCATCCACAAACCACCAGGGTCTCCGGGGAGTTCCCCCTTCTCTTTGGTTGGACTACCTATCCCAGCATCCACACACCACCAGGGTCTCCCGGGAGTTTTCCCCCCTTCCTGCTAGGTCAGGAAACATCCCCAAACGTCTTCCCGGGGCTTTATAGGGGGCGCAGAGGGAGGAGTTAAGCTGCTCCAGATAGGGAACGAACGCATTACGCATCCCCATCATCCACCGCCGCCACTACCGGCTAATGAAGCTTGTAGTCCACTAAGAGGCGGGGGATATGTCCCATGTTCTCCACGTGCGAGTGAATGGAGAGGGTTCAAAAACCCTTCCGGAAGAGCAGGCACTCAAACCAGGGGATTTCGCTGGGTCAGGGTGCCTTGCCGGGGATCATAGGAATTGTAGTCCCCAAAAAGAGGGAGGTTCCCACGCTCTGGGGACGACGCCCTCTTGGTCCAAGTTTTGGGGTACAGGGATGTAAACAGCCTCCTCGGTTGTAGGTAGAAGCGGGGTGGCGTTCCATCATCATCATCATCATCATTTCTATCCCTGGAAAGCCTACCTTGGTGATCGAAATCCCGCAGAAAGAGCCCGATCCTCTGGTCTCGCTGCTCCTTACCCACGAGGCCCCGATCGGGCTCCACTCCGGAGTCACTGCCGCGCCTCTTGGTTTCGTCTAAACGCTTCCTGAGCGCCATCAGGTCCAGCCGGCCTCCCTCCCTCGCCACGCAGGGACCCCCCGAAACAAGACCCGCACCCCAAAGCAGAGAGACTCTGGGGGGCAGAATAACTCCTCGCCTGGGGCCAAATTTATGACCGAGCCACAACCATGCGCGCCTAAACCAAGAGGTCAGGAATTAAGGTCCTAGTCCTCAGTAAGGACTGACCTCCATCAGCGGGACTGCGTGGAGCGCAGAAGAAAACCCCAGCTCCTTTAATGCGGGTATTTCAGCAGGTGTGACTCGCTTTTCTCAAGCTGCTGAAGGAGGAATCAAGGGAGAAGAATATTTCTCCTGGCTCTCCCAAGGAGAGCCCTGAAAAATCAGCCAATTCCAGCTGCTGGAACTGACAGAGTTAGATAAACACAAATGAATTAATGATAATAGTAATAAACTTTGCCAGCTGTGGTTCCACATCTGCTGGCTGAGTGGAAGCACCTTTCAGCCAAGGTGCCCCATTTCAAACTTCCTCGTTTTCCTCTAAGCCTCCTCTTAAAGGGGAAAAGATAATGTTTCGTAGCATGTATTGTTGCAGGGATTCTGGAGAAACTTGAATGGGCAATCAAGGGCCCTTAGCTTTACAAAAGACCGGCTCCTGCGATTTGCAAAATCTTCCAAGATTTTATAACCATCACAGAAGTTCCAATAGTTCTTGTTTATAGAAGTAGAAGGTAATTTCAAACGTGCACTGCAGTATCATACATTTAGAACAGAGGCCAGGACTTACATTCGAGCTGAAATGCATGCTTTCCATGAAATATTTCACTTATTTTTTTAACCCAGTGATGGCGAACCTTGGCACTCCAGGTGTTCTTGGATTTCAGTTCCCAGAAGCCCAAGTCGACACAGCTGCTGATCAGGGCTTCTGGGAATTGAAGTTCAAGAACATCCAGAGTGCCAAGTTTGGCCATCACTGCTCTAGGTTTCCCTTATACTTCTAGGGCAGATTTTGGACAGCTGATAACCAAACAGAAAACCCCACATAGCAACCACCAGACATGATTTGTCTGCCATATATTTGTGCAACATATGCCCTGTTCTCTGCTAAATTTTACGTCGTAAGAATTAAAAGTCTGCCATGTATTTGTGCAATATAAGCCCGTTCTCTAAATTTCCCATCGTAAAAATTAAGAAAACTTTTGTCTGCCATGTATTTGTGCAATATAAGCCCCAGTACTCCACTAAAGACAGTGCTGGCTCTTTGGCGATAAACAGAGATGAGCACTGAACCCTAGAGTTGGATATGACTGGCTTTTGAGCAACGGCAATCTTTACCTTTACTCTCTGATAAATGTCATGTCTTTAAAAAAAAATCTGCCATGTTCCAGTCGTTCTTGTTTATTTGTTTATTGAAGTTGCAGAAACATTTAAAAAGTCATGAGGAGCACCTGTAGGAAACGCAGACCCACGAGCATGCATCGCAAAATGTTAGATGCTTTATTACCGAAAGACTAACATGAAACATGAATGAAACAACAAACAGCCTAACTCTCCCCCTGCCCCAAGTCTTGGGTTGGTTGCAACTGGAAATCCTTACTTGAGAAATAAATCCTCCAAGCTCAAACAGCATAGAGCAATGATGGCGAACCTTGGCACTCCAGGTGTGCTTGGACTTCAATTCCCAGAAGCCCAAGGCTCTGTGAATCCACACGAATGGGTTTACTGAGCTTAGGAGTCTGGGAATTGAAGTCCAAGCATACCTGGAGTGCCAAGGTTCGCCATCACTGGCCGATAGGCTTCTGGGTTTGGAAACCTCAGCTCAAGCAAAACTGAGTCCAACTTTGAGTTCTTTACAATACATACACAATCTAGCGATCCAGGGGCGGGGGAGGACACCAAACATACATTCTCTCTTGCAGTCCCAGAAATCAAAGGCACCAGAATTGGGTCTTTAGAAAACACAACAGAAAGGTCGTCAGTGCCCTTGATTTAAAAGCCAACCCAAAAGTACTGCCGCCTCCTGTAATTAAGACGACAGAAACACCCATTGCAACAACAAAAAAATGCTACTTAGAAACATGTAAACCTTGCATTGTGTTCAGGGAACACTGGGTGTAAACACAAGGCAAATATAAAACCCATCGGTTTAGTAAGACTACAAACATTACCCGTCCCGTCCCACCCCTAAACCCAATGGGGGGGGGGATCCCCTTTTACAAAAATATTAAAAAATATCTATATAGTAACTACCATGACAAGAGCACGACATGTTCAACAATGGCAGCCTTTCCCAAGTCCCCGGCTGAAAGATTTGAAGAAAAAAGTGCATTTGCTTTGAGAATTTCTCCTCTTTCTTTGATTACTGAAGAATGAATGTGATAACAGTTTTTTAAAAGGTTACTACAGCTTTAGGTTCGCTCTACTAGGATGCTGAAGAAACCACGTTAGGTACAGTGCATCAGGGAGCCGACGGTCCTATACAGGGGTTGCCAACCTTTTTATGCCGCGGGCCAGACCACGCCCTCCCCAGTCAGCTGAGCGGGCCAAACTGGTTGTTTCCGCAGGCATAAACGCTGTCGTAAAATGCACCCCGTAGATGCATTGACAATAGCCAGGGGTACATTTACAGCTGTAATAAATGTGTCCGCTTCCGGTGCAGTGGCGGTGGTGACAATGGGCCACATGGAACGGTGCTGTGGGCCAGGGCTGGCCCACAGGCTGTAGGTTGGGAACCCCTGATCCTATAAATGGAGGGCTGAGGCAGAAAATGACAAAGAGCTCGTACCCATAACTTCGGGGAACATCGTGGTCCCCTAACATCCGGTATGAATAATGCCACTAAGAAGAGATCATTAGCTTTTTAAGTTCTATTGAGTAACTACTAGTCTGCCCTCCCTACGTCTACTCAGATGTCGACCTCAGTGAAATTAAGGGAGCTTATTCCCAAATAAACATCTGTCGGATAGCAGTCTTGGCCAATGAAAGAGGACGCAAAATATAATCTACCCAATGGGTTAGCAGTTTTCATCCCTTTGATTCAGGAATCTCAAATGAAATGCCCGAATCTGATACATAAAACTGAAATATTATCAGTGAAAAATCACAACAATGTACTTCCATAAAACCATGCCCGGTTGAGCGAAGATGGTAAGGGTTAGAGGACACCTTGGTAGACCAACCAACCATGGTGGTGTTCAACCAGGTGGACGGCTGACACCTCCACACTGTCCCTGTCATTGGGGCCCTAAGTGTCATGGGACCAGTTCTATTGGCACATTTGGGGCAGATCTAGGTGTCTGCAAAACCACACTGACTGAATCAAAGAAACTGGAGGCATAAATATTCAGACTGTTTTAGAACGCCTTGGAGAAAATTTTCAGTCTTGGAAAAGTTCTGCGGAGGGTTGAGAACATGTAAGTGTTAAGAACCGGGCGCTATTTTACACCGAACTTTTAGATGGGGTTTACCAAGGTTGAAACCTCTGTTTCCAAACAGCCGTGGTGCTAAAAATTCTCATTTTGTCGAGTGTACTAGCTCTACAATTTCCACATTTAATGGTAAACTCAAATTACTGCTGCCAACCACCTCCGTATTTAAAAAACAAAAGGGGAGGGGGAAATGAATCAAATCTTTGGATCAAGGCACAAAATTGTACTTTTTGAAATAAAAATCCTGCCCTAATTATTTCCATCCCTTTCCGTATAATTAAAACAATAATCGCATATTTATTCCATGATGGATGCCGGCGGGGGAGGATGCAAAGATATTCAAATTTCATAGCACACTCTTAGCTATTCTATCACGGATCTGATTAAAGAAGACAAAGCAGCTGCTTCTTCACATCATAGCTTCATTTGGCATTCTTGATTCACAGATTCCAGGAGGGGGAAGGGGGGGGAAAAGATGTTTTATTCTTCTTAAGAGTACTCTTCCAAAAACTTTATATGGAAGTCTTTCACTTTTTCCAGCAAGATTTTTAATTTCTCTACTTGAGGGAGAATCGTCATTCTAAGGAGAAGAGGAGAAATAATACATTTTAGAATATATCGTTGGACATAGTTAACGCCTTTGACATTGTTAGTTTTTTTCTTATTTTCAATTATTTTTGTACTGCTAGACAATCCTCAACGCCGAGTGTCAGGTGGCTGTTAACTAACCTGATCTGAGGACTCCCAGATGGGTGGGATATCAATCAAATGAAACCAACCAACCAACCAACCAACTTGTCCCATGAAGATGGGGAGTCATCAAAACCCAACTGAGCCCAACCCATTTGGCTGGCAAATAAATATGGAAGGTAGTTCCTTAAAAACATTGGTCTACATCAGGAGTACTCAACCTTTTAAAGCTAGGGGCCAGGTAACGCTCCCTCAGACACCTTCGGGGGCCAGACGGCCATTTTGCCCTTCCTCCACCCCATGGCACTTCCTGGTGTGGTGGAGGTGGTGGTGGACCACATGAAATGGTGCCACAGGCTGCATCTGGCCCACAAGCCACAGATTGAGAATCCCTGGTCTGCACATTGGTAGTCTCAAGGATTGGCTACTACAATGCACTTTACATGGGGCTTGTCACGAAAAAAAACAACTTCAGGAGCGAAGAAACATCCCACCGCTGCCACCATGTCACAAAAATGTCACCCCTGAGAAAGATATGGGAGTTATGGCAGAGCCAGAAAGCAGTAGTCAGATTAATTTCTGGTGTGAGCAGGTTTGATGATCTTTCCCTAATTCTAGATCACCTACACTGTTTACCTGTTCACTTCCTGTCAGGGTCAAGGCTTTGGTATTAATCTATAAAGTCTTAAATAATTTGGGACCCTTGTTACCTTCCTAGGTGCTAACACCTGTCCCAACCAATCCTCCTAATCGTTAGAGTTATGGGTCCTCACTTCAAGAGAGGCCTCTTAAGTCCTGGACCAGAACCAGGACTTGGGGGTTTTCTGAAGTACCTCCCTCCTTGTAGAATACCCAACCAACCCAACCCAACCATGCTTCTGGAGATACAACTTGGCTCTATCTTTTTATCATCCTTAAGAATTCTGCTCTTCAGAGAAGCATTCAAAGATGTCCTCCCCAGTTGAAGGGAAAGAACCTGTTAAGTTTCATTACAGTGGTTGAGACTATCATTTATTGCCCATCCCTGACTGATTATTTTGCTTTCATTTTTATTTGGCTAATTCTATTTGGGGTTTTTTTTACAGACTCCTTTGTTTATTTTTACCTTGTTTGATTGTAAAGCTCCCAAAGCAGCAAACTCTGTTAGAGGGGCAGTATATGAATCTAATAAATAAATATACGAATTAAACAATATTTTTACCTAAAGTGGAATGTGCCTTCTCTTTGGCCAAACCCACTTCCGGGAACGACGCAGATTCCAGTTTCCTCTAGAAGCTTCATACAGTAGAACATGTCCGGAGCCATTTTATGGGCCTAACAAGAGAAATGGATAAAGTCATTCCAAACTCGATAGTAGCGCCAGTCAAATGTTGCTTCCCATTAATTTGTTTTCTGACATCTTGTTTGGCCATCTTGGTCTGCAGATGTTTCCGTAGTCATGTGGCAGGCATGACTAGATGCCGGAGTGGACGGAACATTGCTACTTTTCCAGCGGAAGCGGTACCTCTTTATCTACTTGCAATTTCTTGCTTTCAAACTGCTAGGTTGGCCGGAGCTGGGACAGAGAGGGGAGCTCACTCTGTCAAGCATTATTTGTGTCTCAAACTGCTGACCAGTCAACCTTCCAGTCCTCAAGTTCAGAGTCTTAACCACTAGGCCACCACAGTCTACTTCTGCTATATATCAGGACGGCTGTTCAACAATTCCCCAATCAAAGCTTCAGGAAAAAATAGTAGTGAAGAGAAAATTAAAACTTCACCTTTGCTACCTCTATGGCCTTGGACGGGATAAAGATCCGTGGGAAAGCGTACATAGCTCCTTGGAGAGGATTACAGTGAATCCCTGGTACTTGGTTGAACATGTCTTCCGTTAATTTGGCTTTTTTGGCAAGGTTGTTCAAGACAGACTCTTTCTCCTGTTTCAGGGAGGAAAATAAGGGTTAACTTCACTCTGGACACAAAGAAAGAGGGGAATATGTCAGGATGGACATGTGAAGATCTCCGTTCTAGGCCTCAATGAACCATGAAACTCACCCTTGACCCTTTTTGCACATTGAGAAGTTCCTAGAAAATAACTGATGTGGCAAACTTTAAGGGCAGCACATTTATTACCATGTGCGAACTGCATGAGCCCAAGTCCTCAGATCTGGATCTAAAGACAGGAGCAATAAGACAAAATAGTGTGATAAATCTGCCAGTCTTCAAAGGGGCCAGACTACACTTTGTTAGCAAACTCACCAAGTGACATTAAGCCCATCATTCTGTCTAGGTCTCACCTCTATTATCATTTTATTTACTATTATTAATAAAATAGAAGTAGATTAACACAAAAAAGGGATGCTTCAAAAAATTTAGTCTTTGAGAAACGTGGGAGAATGATGATGCCTCCAGAGGTGTGGAGATGTTTTGGGTTTTTCTGACCCAAAGATCTGAAATACTGCAGTTCAAAATAGCTCACAAACTTGCACAATCTCTCTGTCTCTCTCACACACTCAATCACACACACACATCTCTCACCTTGATGAACTGTGCATACGACTCTTCACCAGGCACGGGGGGATTCACAACGATGTCCATCGCCGCTTGCCCGGAGACGGGAGGGCAGAGACGGACGGAGAGAAGCTTTACAAGTTGCCCTTTAATGTCTGGATGGAGGTTGACCACTTCCATGTAACCCCCTCTGTAGCCACACCTGAGAGCAACAGGTTATGGGGCAGGTGGAGGAAGAAGAGGAGAATGGGGCAGAGGAGAAAACCCAGAATAGTCAAACTCACGGAGGGAGAAGAAAGCAATCGACCCACCCAAAGGGGTGCCTTCCTTAGGCTATAACTCCCAGCAGTCAGGGATGGTGGGAACTGTAGTTCAAAATACACTGCTGCTACTACACTGGGAAGGTAAAGGTAAAGGTCACCCTTGCTCGAAAGTCAGTCGTATCTGACTCGAGGGTTCAGTGCTCATCTCTGTTTACAGCCAAAGAGCCAGCGCTGTCTGCTTCTGTAGCCATCTCCGTGGTCACATGGCAGGCATGACTAGACACCAGAGTGCATGGAGCGCTGTTTACCTCCTACCAAAAGTGGTAATTTTATCTACTTGAAATGTCTTGCTAGGTTGGCAGGAGCGGGGACAGAGACAGAAGCTCACTCCGTCCTGTAGCACTCAGGTCTCTAACAGCGGACCATGCTTTAAAAATGGGGTGTTGGGGGGAACAGTATAAAGTGAACAAATAGATGAATCCTAGGAAGAGGAAAGCAACTTACTCGCCCATGTATCCTTTGGACGTGGAATGGAAGGAAGCGAGTTCCACATTGTTGCAGTAATCCGGGCCCATTTCGTAAAGGACCTTTTTGAAGGAGTGGAACCGGCAGCTCTCGGAATAGACGTTGTCTTGATAAACCTGCAACACCAGAACACAGAAGAGACTGAGCAGGTTTTTTGGATGTGAACCCTTAAATGTACTTTGTGTGTAAAGCAGACGGTATGGGAGGAAACACGAGGCCTGTCATCTTTTCCAAAACAGCCACCTTAGTCTGGTAAGGATTTACCCATGTTGATGTGACATAAAAATGCACCCTCTTAGAACAATGTAGCATGAGAGCAGGGCTGCCCAAACTTTTCAGGCTGTGGGCCAGCCACGTGGTTTAGCGGGCCGGTCACGTGGTTCCTCCCTCTGGAAGGATGTTTTGCAACAGGATGAGATAGATTTTTTAGGCTGCCATTTTCTCTGCTGAAACCAAGGGTGCCCAAACTCCAACCTGTGGGCCAGATCCATCCCCCGACACCAATTCATCCGGCCCGCAACACCCTCGTCGCTCCTGGAAGTAAAATGTGTCCGTACGGGCGCATTTTACTTCCACTTCCAGGAGTGACTAGGGTGTCATGGGCCAGATGAATGGGTGTCAGGGAATGGGTCTGGCCCACAGGCCGGAGTTTGGGCACCCCTGATTTAGAGCATATAAGGGCAATAGTGAAGATATTCTAAGGGCAGCTCCTGGTGCAATTGAATACAGTATATAAATTGTTTAGATGTTTGCTTATATATAAATTGTTTAGATGTTTGCTTATAAATTAATGTTTAGTTTCATACAGTTTATGTATATATTTTCTTCTTGTTCTATGTTGACTCAATGTATACAAGTGCCATACACTAAATAATAAATGTCATGGACTACAGCCTGGTTTTCCCAGGCTGGGAGTCGGGCTCTCCTGAAAGTTTTTGCTGAATAAACTGTCCGCGCATTGCCTTCCTTACCTCATCAGCCAAGAGAAACAACTTCTCTTCCCACGCAAAGTGGATCACGTCTTCGATGCATTTTCGACTTTGAACTTGACCTGAATTTGAGAGCAGGGGAGATGGAACAGGAGGGAGAGAGAGATGGCGATTTCACTACATTTGGGGGAAGAGAGAGGGAGGTTTTCTTCAACCCCAGAATCCAAACAAAGGTTAAATAAACTTTTCCAATAGAGTTATTGTGATGGAGATTCATGCAGTGGATGAACCATGATTTGTCAAAAATTACAGTTCACAGGGAGAAGGCAAACAGATAAAGCTACAGAATGGGACAAAATGTCCATTACTCTTAAATCTGCAGAGAGAGGGAAGAAGGTTAAGATGAAAAGAGTCCATAATTTTGCCAAGAAATAGATAATAGCATGTAGTAAACGTTTATGGGTATAATTACAGTCTAGCCTAGAAAAACACACAGACAAGATCAGAGAATGAGATCAGCCATTCAAGCAAAATTGGGAGCTCTTATAGAACGGATGAATAATTCAAAAGATGGTTTATTTTCCTCAAAAAGATATTATCTTCTACTTCATGTGTCGTATCTGATTCCAAATATTGGCTACCATCATGGTGATCAGCCATGAATATTGTCCTGGGACAATATACTGGAGTGGCCTTCCATTTGCCTTCTGTATTGCCGCATGACACCCATCCCACTGATCCAGTTCCGTGACACCCGTACCACTGATCCAGTTTACTTTCTGGTCCTGAGCCCAGTGGTGGGATTCAATTTTTTTTACTACCTACTCTGTGGGCGTCGTATGGTGGGCATAGCCATGGGGAAAGTCCTGTGTTGCACCCAAATTAGGACTAATTTATTTCAAAACTTGGGTGGGCAGGGCCAGGGGGGCATGTGTGGGGTGCGGGCCAGATGGTCAGCTTGGCCGCCTGGCTCTTTTGAATACCCCACCTCTCTCCCTGTTCTTTTTAACTTTTTAATCTTTTAACTTAATTTTAACATTGCTGTAAGTAATGTGTTCTAATTGTTTTTAATTGTAAGCCGTCCTGTGTCTTCGGATGAGGGCGGGGTATAAATGAAATAAATAAAATATAAATAAATAAATTTCTGCTACTGGTTCTGGTTGTCAGGTTAGTTAACCACCGCCTGATGATCGGGGTTGAATCACTGGCAGTAGGGACGACTCTAAGACCATAGCAGGAAAACCTGGCCAGACACTCAAGATAGTATAATAACCCTGAATTAACCAGCTTCTCAAACAAGCGTGTAATAATCATCCCCTCCAAATTCTGAGGTTTGGCTTATGCTGAGGTCTAAGAAAGTTTACTTCTGGGTGGGCTACATGTGTCCCATAATACTCCAAGCCAAGAGTGTTGGTAGTTCTCATTAAGGAGTCCCATAGGATGAGTGATTCATATCAAGGTTTTTTTTTTGAGTCATCTATTACATTGTGGCTAAATATAAACCCAACCCTACAAGAATCTACCAGTTAGCAGTGCAAACAAAAAGTCCAAACAAAACCTTGTGACATCCGTCATTGTGGGAATTAATCTCTAATCCCGATACCCAGTTTAAGATAAGATGCTCGCCAAAAGAAGCAACAGTCAAAGCCTGACTCTAGAAGCAAACAAGCACGAGAGAAGCTTCCTTGTACCTGTGGGGTTGCCAGGATTGATAATGCAAAGGACTTTTGGATTGCAGTAAGTTTTGGCTTCGTTCAAGGAACGGCGTAGTTCGTTCACATTCAGGGCCCAACAATTCTCCTCGTCAAGGTAGTAGTTCACCTGAATGGCGTCCAGTTCGGAAATGGCGGCTGAATACAAGGGGTACTGAGGGATTGGGATCATCACTCCGGTCCTGGATTTGCCGCCTCCTGAAACGAGGATCTTTAGAACAGTCTTTGTAGGGGAAGAAAGAAAAGAGAAACTCAGGCTTATTATTAAATATCAAGCTTCCAGCTAGTCCTGCTCCCCAAACAGTGAAGCATTTCTATAACAATGGTATACATTTTTTGGTACATTTGGAGATACTGTATACTGTATTTGCTGGTATATAAGACCCACTTTTCCCTCCTTAAAATACACTGGAAAAATTGAGTGTTTCTTGTATTGTAATAGCGGCCTATGGTGGGGTATTTTGGTAATAACAGGGTGCGTCTTTTACTCCAATGCATCTTATATGCTGGTAAATACAGTAATTTGCCATAACTCTTACCCCCACACAACCACCCAATGAGAGACCAAAAATGAAGCCAGCTGGACCGGATTGCATCAATGAAAGAGGAGCGGGTCTTTTGTGAAGTTAATGGCTTTTAATTGTCCATTTGGCATCAAATCATTCTCAAACACTTTCAGACTGCAAGTAGAGTAAGCTTGCCACAGTAGACTCTTCCTGGGAAAATGGTAAATGCCTACAGACGTCCTTAGAAATGATCCAGATCAGGGATTCTCAACCTGTGGTCCACAGCACTATTTCATGCGCCGCCACCGCCGGCGGCGGCGCCCCCCCCCCCCCGGTCTCCACCACACCAGGAAGTGCCATGTAGTGGAGGAAGGGCAAAATGGCTGTCCGGCCCCCGAAGCTATCAGAGGAAGCGTGATCCGGCCTCTGGCTTTAAAAGGTTGAGAAAGATGCAACTCTAGAGAAGTCCTACCCGCTTTGCTAGGGTATGTCAAAAGTACCTTCCTTGTAAACTACATGCCATTTCAGCTGTGCACTGATGGAAGCAGGGATGCCAGATTAAATGGACTTTTAGTCTAATTGCACATCACTCTTTTAATAGTCTGAGTGAATCAGCTCTTAACGGACTTCTGGCTACAGTGGACAGATACTGCTGACCTTTATCGTTTAAAAAAAAAAGAAATGTAATGAACACATCACTTCTGTTTCATTAAAAGGACAAGGACCAGCATAAATATTCATTTCAATGTCTGGCAATGTCTTCCCTATGCAGATTTCTGCCCACGCTCTGGTCCCCAATTCACTGTCAACTCAAAGACCAAGAGAAGGTTGAGCAGATCAATAAAACTGCAGATCTCGGAGTCCTGCAACCCCAAATCATGCCAAGGGATGACAATTTAATGAATCCCCCCCACCCGCCCCATGGCAGTCAAGTAGAAGAACTCCAATGAAATTAAAATCTGCAGAAACAAGAGGATAAATGCCAACAGACTTGATCTAGTGCAGGGATTTTCAACCTGTGGGTTGTATGCGGCCCACCGTGACATTTCATGTGACCTCCCACCTCCACCACACCAGAAAGTGCCATGTGGTGGAGGAAGGGCAAAATGGCTGTCCAGACCCCAAAGCTGTCTGAAGGAGCATGACCCAGTTTTACTTCTGCTTCCCGGAGCGACAAGGGCAGAGCAGGCCGGATGAATCGCAGTAAACCCATCCGTGTGGATTCACAGGGTGCTTGGGCTTCTGGGAATTGAAGTCCAAGAACATCTGGAGTGCCAAACATCTGGGTTTGAGCAAGGGAGCCCTGGGCCTTTGCTAATGGGGTCTTCAAAGTAGGTGAGATGTTTAAGCAGGAATTTTTGCCATTTCACCCTTCTTTCCAGCGAATGTGGACCCAGGACTTCTGGAGTTGTGGTCTGTTACTCTGTCTATAAGGTGGTCTTCCCCAGTCCAGTGCCTTCCAGATGTTCTTGGACTTCAAGCCTCATCAGATCCAAGAGAAGATGGTCAAGGGTGAGTCGGGCATCAAAACAAATCAAGGCAGCGACATGGGAAGGAAGGTGGGGAAGAAAGGTGGCACCTCAAGTGCACAAGCCAAACTTACGGCAATGCCGTCACTCGCTCCTGTTGTTAGGTAGATGTTATCAGGATCCGCAGGGACGCCGCCATCTCGCCGTTCGATGTAGGCTGCAACGTCTTCGCGGATGCAGTTGACCCCTTGGCTGGCACTGTAGGAACCTGTGAGGGCAAAGGGGAAGATCATGGAGAAGTCCTAAGTCAACTAGCAAGGAACCTCTGAGATCTTGACACATTAGCCAGCCCAAGTTTTTTTGCCGCCTAAGGCTGAGAGCAAACTCATGCAAAATCACATAAAGAAGCCACTCAGATTTTACTTCTCCGGTAAAAGTGGTGCTCTCACCAATGGGCAGAGATATGAGTCAAATTAGAGCCCTGGTGTACTATAGCCAAAACATTGTGAGTTCAATCCTGACAGGCATCAATCATCTTGCCACAGAATGGCCTCATCTCTGCATGCATGCCCAAACAAGTGTCAGTACATGTTTGTGCATTCAGCCTTCCTGAACTCTTATCCTAGATCCGAAAAATTTGAGGATGTGAAATTGCAAAAACCTCTAATTCCAAAACAGAGTCTAAAGGGCTAATTCTGAGCTGCAGGAACCAGGGAGAACCAGGTTGGCTTCGCCACTGATGTTCCCTGTGCGCAAAAGGAATAGCCAAGAGGCCAAAGTGTAAATACACAATGGGCAGCGAGCCACATTTCTATAGCATTTCACGGATGCGGTCGTTTTGCGGATTCTCGACCGTGCAGTTCTCGCTTCCGCAGGTCATGAACTGATCCAGAACTGGATGTTTCTAGAGCCTGCTTTTTAATTAACGGCGACTGACACAAACCTGATGTGACTCGCAAGCCCTGGATGAGAAGCAACTGGACTAAGCATAGCTTGCCAAACTCAATAATGTCATCCGTCTGGAAACGTGCTCTGCAGATTGTTTAGAAGCGACTGAAGCACAATATGACATTTTGGAGCCACAACTTTGTTTTCCATGGGGTACCCTGAAGCAGGACAAAACTGAACCCATAGCACAGGTCATGTTCTAGAACAGGGGTCGGCAAACCTGGTTTCCTAGGTGTTCTTGGACTTCAATTCCCAGAAGCCCTGATTGGCAGGTGTACTGACTAGGGTTTCTGGGAACTGAAGTCCAAGAACACCTGGAAAGTCAACTTTGCTGACCCCTGTTCTAGAACGAGAGAAGGGAACGTGGATTGTTCTCGATGTTGTCAGCCTGCAACTTCCATCGTTCTAGCCCAGGGTCCCTCGAACTTGGTTCTCCAGGTGTTCCTGGACTTCAATTCCCAGAAGCCCTAGTTGACACTCCTGCTGATCAGGGCTTCTAGGAACTGAAGACCAAGAACATCTGGAGAGCCAAGTTTGAGGAACCCTGCTCCAGCCTACAGTGGAAACGCCATTTCATGTGTGTCCCCCCACTGCCTCCACCACACCAGGAAGTGCCATGTGGTGGAGGAGGGGCAAAATGGCCGTCCAGTCCCCGAAGCTGTCAGAGGGAGCCTGACCCAATGGCCCCTGGCTTTAAAAGGTCGAGAACTCCTGTGTGAATATGTGCCTGCCCAACGCTCTCCCGCGTTGCAATTTTTACAGGTCCTATCAAATGTCAAACAAGGTTTCATCACACACACAAAGGAAGAAAAACCAAAACATCTCTTTAATTTTAATTATGCCTGTAGAAATGTCACTTTACTTTCTTTGCTAGGCAGGAAAAGAATGTTAATCAAGATTGTCAGGCTGTTCTCAGCATTACCCTACGGCAAAGAGACGCTATCTGGAGAGCAGGAACCTCAAGTCCTGTTCCTCTAGTAAGGAGAAGACCTGGGAAGCTAGGGTGAATTGGGTTGCAATTTTACAGACACCTATCCCAGAATAAACCCCATAGAAATCAATGAATGCACATCTTGAGAAAGATAGGATGAGCCAAATAAAGTTAGACAAACTGCTCCATAGGCTATGAGCACTACAGCCTTCTTGGCCTTAAATGGTGCCTGCTTCTAAGTAGACCTACCAAGGATTGCAATGGGGGGCTAGGATGTGGTGTAGGGACATTATTCCCACAAGGAACAGTTTTGAGAAAATCCAGCAGGTTTGGGGGCTTCTTCTTCTTCCATGTCTAGGCCAAACGTGAAACTGCCAAAATGAAGGCACCTTTGGGTGAGTTCATTCTGCAGTTCCTTTCGCCTGACCCAAAACTGGCTGTCTCTTTGAAGCTGTTGGGACAAAATGGCCACCTCGTCGTATGGCTGTCCGGCTCTCAAAGCTGACTGAGAACATGACCCAGCCCCCGGATGCATTAAAGGAATTGCAGTAAAACCTGTATCATTGAAAGCAGTATTAGAGGAATACCTAAGCTGTTCCCTCCACAATCCTCCAATATCCGTCTTGCTCTCTCCTTGGAATCTTCCGGGAAGCTCGGGCTGTCCAACAGGTTTGGGTATGTGCAGAGTGCCACCACCTACATTGCCCAGGTGAGAAAGAGAAAACACAGAACCAGGTTATCCATCCATTGTACATGACCTATGACTCAAGTGATGGCAAACCTTGGCACTCCAACTGCTCTTGAGCTTCAATTCCCAGAAGCCCTGATCAGCAGGAATGTTGACTAGGGCTTCTGGGAATTGAAGTCCAAGAACACCTGGAGTGCCAAGGTTCACCGTCACGGGTTATGTCACCGATTGATCTTATCCATTACTCCAGAGAGTAAGATCTTTGGAGAGGGAGCTCAACCTGTACTCACCTGGCGAAGGAAGGTGATCGGCCGTTGCCCCATGGCGTGTGCATCTCCAATGTTGGCTTTGATGACTTCTGTGAAAGGCTTTTTGATTCCCTAAGAAGAAGGAAAGAAACACAGAAATAGTCCCTCAAACTTTTATACAAAGAGGTCACAGCAATCTTTTACAATAGGGTGGAGCCCGGTTTGGTTCATGAATGACCTCCATTGTTTCAGAAACTCCCACCAAATCCCTGTTCCAGCCAAAAAGGACACTACAATGGAGACTTCATCCTGTTCCTCTCCTCTCAGAGGCTGGAGGTCATCATGGCTTCTTCTTGGTCTCCGAATGTAGCAGCTCTACAGATCTGGTCCATGGTGTCATTTCATGTGGGCACCTAACCCTTCCAAGGGCATTCAAGAAACAAAATAGCCACCCCTTTGAAGCTATTGGGACAAAATGGCCACCCCCATCATACAGGCAGAGCAAAATGGCCATCCGGCCCTCAAACTGACTGAGAGAGCATGACCTGGCCCCCCAGTTTGAAAAGATTGACCACCCCTTGACAAACAAATAAGAGACAATACCATATATACTCGAGTATAAGCTGACCCAAATATAAGCCGAGGTACCTAATTTTGAACTGAAAACCCAGGAAAATAGATTGACCCGATTATAAGCTGAGGATGGGAAATGCAGCAGTTGCTAGTGAGTTTTAATAATCAAAATGCATGAAAATATGGTAAAATTAATTAGATTTTTGGCACATGTCAATCCAACACGGTCTTGGGACTCTCATGGTCATTGACTTGAGTATAAGCCGTTATCCCTTTTGGGGGCTTATTTTGGAGACTGAAAAACTAGGCTTATACTCGAATATACACAGTACTTAAAGAGTTCACCTGATTGCAAAAGGGGAGAGAAAGGAAAGAAATATTTAATTGTTTTGCTTTACCATATCCCTGAACACACGGCTTAATTCTCTCTGCCATGCACAAAATTGCCATTTCTTCCCTGTTTCGATTTCTTTTGCATCTGTATCATCTAAGACAGTTTCATATTGTACTTGGCACACAGTCGAGATGTCCCGCAGGCACATGGATTGGAAAATTTTGGAATACACTCAAGAAGGCACAGCATGAACCCTAAATGTTGCAACTGACAACACCAGTAGTTTCTCTTGAACCATGGTGCCGAAAGACAAGATGTGATAGAGAAAACATTTCTAATCGGCATTGACGTGCATTCAAGGACTCTTTATATTAAAAACAGGAACTGAGTCTTGTTAGGATATTATTATTAATTTTTTTGCCAAACCTACGATATATGAAAATGGGAAATAGAAACAACTTTCTAATGTTTGAACAGCACGTACGAAAACATTTAGGGTCCAAAGGGCAAACGTGTGCTTCGCCTCCTGTGAAAAGTTATGTGGTTTAGCATTAAGAGCATGTTTTTGCTTCCCAAAAGAAAAACACTGGATGGATGCTGGAAGAGGCTGATGGACTCGGATATAAGGTGAAAGATCAGTGGGACTCAGTGAAGCAAGACCCCCTTCTTGCCAGGGTGGACAAAGTACAAAGGCTGTCCAGAGACCGACTGCAAAGTCAAACATTATTCAAGCATCTAATTTCATTTACACAGGATATTGCAGCTCCAGAATGGAACCTGCTAAAGACCATCTCCCCAACATACCGTATATACTCGACTGTAAGTCATCCGGAATATAAATCGAGGTACCTAATTTGGACTTCTAAAACTAGGAAAATAGATTGACCCGAGTATAAGTCGGGGGTAGAAAACGCCGCAGCTGCTAGTGAGTTTCAATAATTTAAATACAGTACATGAAAATATGGTAAAATTAATTAATTTAAACATTTGTGTGGGTATGTTTTAGACTGCCATTATCTGTATAGGGACTAGAGATGTAATTGAGAGATATTTGAGACTCCGCAACCACCCTGGAAAACAAAGTCTTCTCCATAATCTAGTCAAGAAATAAAACAAGCTAATTCACAAACAGGAGGAGTGAAATGCTTCAGTCTTTGAGGATTTTCTTTATCTAATGATGGAGCATCTATAATGTACAGCTTGGTGCTAATGGGCCTTTTAAATATGAGGAATGTTTTCTAATGCTTTTCCCCAAAATGCTATGCTCAGCAAGAGTACAAGAACCTTACTCACTTCTTCATGGGAATAAACCTTAGAGAACTCAGCTAGACTTCCTTCCTCTTAGGCTTTTAACCAACCAGCTTTCCAGAGTATCTGAGTTCAACTGTCCGTTTGGCCGTGGAAATTCACTAGGGTTGGTGGGGTGGAAAGGGGAAGCCACAGTTTGAACAGCTCACAATGCCCTGTTAGGGTCACCATATGTCAGAAGCAACTTGAGAGAACATCGATCTCTCGTCTCTGACAGGCGAACACCACAGTCTTACGTGTGTTTACTCAGCAGGAAGCCCTGCTCCGTTCAGCGTAGGATCACAGTCTGACTCAAACAATGCACTCCTTTTTGTGGCTACCCAGGTCTGGTTGCATGACCAACAAGATCTTCCTGGTCTTTACTGCCAGAAAATAGCAGCATGGGATGGCAGCCCAAATCTTTTACCTGACAGGTCAGATAATACTATTATAAACATGCCTGCCATGTGCCTACCCTTTGTGCGGGTACAACTTGTGTGTGGGATTCAAGCTGACAGGAGAGAAGGGAAGCGTTGAAGTTTTGCTGTTAACCTCAGAGGACTCTAGAGAAGTGATGGCAAACTTTGACACTCCAGCGGCCCTTGGACTTCCATTCCCAGATGCCCAAGTCCCTGTGAATCCACACAAATGGGTTTACTACAGCTCTGATACCTATTAAGAGCAATCCAGATTGCCCAGAGTCGGGTAACATCAGCCAAGAGGATTTCATAACAAGACCCAACCGGAGGTCACCGGTTTAAGGTACACTGCAGATTGCTAGAACTCGGCAAAAAATACACGTCAAACTTGCGTGAAGGAAACAGACAGAAACATGAGTTATAAAATGTCGTCCTGACAGTTTTATTTTTAACATGTTATATAATGTTAAAGAAACGTCCCTGTCATGGCTAAGCAGTGTTCAAGCCTTTCGGGAAGTGCTCCCTCGAAGCTTACGATGCCATAGCTGGGATGTGGTACAAAAGACACACACCGAAAACAAAACTAAATATTTATTTATTTATTTATTCATATTTCTCCACAAGTATCTCCTTAAGAAACAGATTAAGAGGTAACACAAGCCTCTTTATCCTGGCCCAAGCTTGCTTCAGTTTGCATGCCAAGTGCCAAAACACCGAAGAGCTACATATTGTCTTCAACGTGTAATTTGCTATGACTCTAGAAATGTGCTTCCAAAGTGCAAACTGGACAGAACTCATAATCCATCCTTATTTCCTAACGACCCTTCCCTAAATTAATATGTACTGTATATACATGTGCTTTTGTATTTTTAAAAACAGCACTCTGAAATTCTTGCTATCTACCAGTAACTAGAGCAGGGGTTCCCAACCTAAGGCCTGTGGGCCAGTCCTGGCCTGCAACACCACTCCATCAGACCCGTCGCCTTCTCCCCCACATGTAGAAGTGGACGCATTTACGCACGCATGGGTGGGTTCCTACGCATGCGCAAATACACCCATGACTGTCATAAATGCAGAAATGGGCACATTTACAATACAGTAATACCTCATATAACATTAGTATCGAATAACACTAAAATCGCATAACATTAAGGAATCGGGGGGGAAGAATTGCATCAGATAACATTAAGATCCTATGGGATGCTTCAGATAACAACCGCTAAAGCCTGTGTGGTTACAATGCATCTCTATGGATCCCATAGAGGATCAGATAACACTAAAAATCATATAACACCAAGACTTGTGGAACCAGGTTTTAGTGTTATATGAGGTTTTACTAGTTGTAAAGGCACCTACTTCCACTTCTGGGGGAGTGGTCCAGCCTGGTCAGCTGACTGGGGGGCGTGGTCAGGCCCACAGTGCAAAAGGGTCGGCCACCCCTGAACTAGCAGGACTGTGAAATAATCTCCTCCAAGCTAAGCAAGAAACTGTTTTATAAAAACTCCCTTCCTCTTCAAAAACACTTTACCAAATGAGGAAGAGAGTTTGCCATTTGAGAACTGTTGTTATCTGCCCTGACTTAGGGTGACCCTATGAATGAGAGCTCTCCTAAATGTCCTGTCCTCCATGCCCCTGCTCTGCTAAACTCAGAACTGTGGCTTCCTTAGGGAGTTAATCCATCTTGCATTTAGCCTTCCTCTTTTCCTTCTGCCTTCAAGTTCCCCCCAGCATTATTGACTTTTCCAGAGAGTCTTGCTCTCTCGTGATGTGCCCAAAGCATGACAGCTTCATCATTTTTGCCTCCAGAGATAGATCGGACATGATTTGTTCTGCCTTTCTGTCAGTCCAGGGTATCCATAAAGCTCTCCTAAAGCACCATAATTCAACCAAATCATTCATTTAAAAAACTATCAGCTACCTATACCAGTGATGGTGAACCTTGGCACTCCAGGTGTTCTTGAACTTCAATTCCCAGAAGCCTGATCAGCAGGAGTGCTGACTTGAGCTTCTGGGAATTGAAGTCCAAGAACACCTGGAGTGCCAAGGTTCGCCACCACTGTTGTATACTCTCCAGCTATGGCACCCATACATAGAAATTAGGAATACAAGACTGTGAATGATCTTGGTATTGCTCACCAAGTGACAGAGCCTTAGACATGATAATCTTTTCTAATTCCTTCATTACTGCCCATCCAAGTCTCAGTCTTCTGATTTCTTGGTTGCAGTCTCCATTTAGATCAGGGGTTCTCAACCTTTTCAAGCTGGGGTTCGGGTCACACTCTCCCAATTTAATATAAATTTATAATCTTTAAATTTGTATTTGGTTTTAGCTAGTTTTAAAACTTTTGATTAATAATAACTTTTAAAAAAATTTTAAATTGCTGTTGATGCTTTTATTGTGAATCACCCTGGGTCACTTTGTGAGAAAAGCAATGAATAAATTTGATTGATAGATAAATAAATAAATAAATAAATAAATGATTGAAACAAAGTATACAATATTTTTCACTATTTCAATTTCTTCCTTTGAGATTAACAAACTTCAAAAAACAAAACAGGGGTGTATGAAATTAGTCACAGTTTTTCAGACTCCCTCTCAGAGGGACAGGTTGTCCCACTGGTTCAAACATTACAGGAATGTTGATATAACAAGACCTATCAATTCGATCAGCTTTCCTGATTTATTATTTACATTTATACTCGGCCCTTTTGGTGCAAGCCCCACTTTACAGTTCCCCTCCAGAGAGACTACAAGTCCCATTACCCACACCCTATACAGGCAACCCATGGGTGCTCAAAAGAGGCGAGGCGGGTCCTCTAAAACCAAACAAAGACTTAGCAACCGACCTTTGGCAAACAAAGTTTATACTAGGGTTGCAAAGGAGAGTTTTCTGGGTCCGCAGACGGCAAAAGGAGGCGTGCGTTGGATAAACAGATTCTTCCAGGTGCGTCAGAGGCAGATAAGGAGAAAACTGTGGAACATTTACAAAAGCTCCTGGCCAAAGTGTTATATCAGGGCATAAAAGGACAAAACCAGCTGAGCACAGCAATGACAAAACCCGGTCATCTTGCTGCCAAAACTTTTTCGCAGAATGAAGTTCGTCACCATGGTCTTACGGACAATCATACTCATCATTTTTAAGGACATGTCTTTCTCCCTGCCAGTGAAGACGGTTCCTTAGGAAGAAGCAGGGTGATGACCCACTGCAGGCTTTCCCACATTCCCATCTCTTCCTTCCCAGTATCAGAGCCCTGCCCGTGTTTCACTAGCCTCACTCTGCGCGTGGCTCCGTGGGTGCATAAGTGCGTGCCTTTGCCCTTATGCACAAAAGTGCGAACCCTTACATTTGGCCCAGCTCTGCTTAACATCTTGCCTTCCACCCACCAAATACACCCAGCATTGCCTTCCAGTGGCACACATCTGGAGTGGACTGGGCACATGTTACCCACCCGACACACTGACAGCCTCACTGCAGAGGGTCGGTAATGCAAAGCAATCACACTTCTATACCACCCCGTAGCATTTAGTGCACTCCCTGGGTGGTTCACAAAGTTAATTCGCATTTTGCCCCCAACATGCTGGGTACTCATTTTACTGACCTTGGAAGGATGGAAAGCTGAGTCGACCTCGATCCCTGCTCAGGATCGAACTCACAACCTTTTGGTTGCAGGAGGGCAGTTTAGCCACTGTGCCACCAGAGTAATCCTCTTACAGCTGGGTTGGCTTCGGAGGGGCAAAATATTTTCTGCGTTACCTTTATTCTAAAGATGAACGCTTCTCCTCCAAGTACCAATAAACCGAAGCTGTGCAAGGTATTGATTTATTTCTAAAGGCAAAAAGCAAAACTCCTCTTTTGCCGTTTTGTGCACGACTGATGAACTTCCATGGATTATTTTAATGTATACAGATATGTCTGTCTATGTGACAGTCTGCACGATTTACTCCAAGTAACCGCTTGAAGCTTGAATAAACATCAGGAGGAGCAAAGTAAACAGGACCTGAAACAGCATCAGCACTGGGGTGATCTACGTGTGTCTCAAGGTTGAACAGCTGGAAACACATCTGGCAACAGCTGGAAGCACATGTGGCGAGGCATTCTTACGATAACCATCAAGTCAAAGAGATGGGCTTTTAGTGCCAGAAGACAGGGAGTGGAAAAGATAACACATACACAGTAATATCACTGATCAGACTAGCTCAACGTTCCCAGATGTTCTCCAGAGTTCCAGCTTGGAGGCTTGTCCAGCCTTATGTGATGATGCTGTTAATAAGATGCAAAACAAGTTGAGATCACTGTTAATAAGACAATGCACACAGGTGGCCAGCATTGTTGCTCCAAGTGTTCTTGGACTTCAATTCCCAAAAGCCCTGAGCAGCAAGTGTGCTGGCTTGGGCGTCTGGTAATTGAAGTCCAAGAACACCTGGAGCGCCAAGGTTAGCCACCACTGCCTTAAACCTACACCAGTTGAGGAAAAATATATCCTGTTGTTGGTATCGTCCCACCTAAGATAAGGAGAGAAGTAGCAGTGGATACCAAGAGAACTAAGCAAGGGAATGGCCTTCGACATCCTTTGAATTGATATGAGCCTCAAGTCCACCGGCTCAGATCCAGGAAGAGTTTTATGGCAAGAACAAACATTCTTGAGGGTACGCAAGAGCAAAACCAAATTAGAAGGAGGAGGAAGGAGTTCACTGGACAAGGAATAACATTAAAGGAAGATATGGCTGAGTAATTCAACCTTCCCTACATCACTTGGAAGACCCTAGATAGGCTGAGGATCTGAGTCCCTAGACCTAAGACCAACAGGCTCAAGTGGAGACTGCTGATGGACAACAACACACTGTGTGAATGTGGAGAGACACAGAATCCATGGGCTCATTTTACTGGTCTGCCAATGACTGCCAGAGACATGCAATGATGACGACTTGAGTTTGGCCAACGAGAAAGCCAAGAAAGTGGCTTCATTTTAACAGTCCAGGGTTCAGAAGAAGAAGAAGTGGGATTTTTTGGGTTGCAAAATTCTCAAATATAGGAAGAGCAACACGAGGCCTATTACACAACCCATCATATCTGTTCAGCTGGCCTTCAAGAATCAAAGACAGCAGTTCTTGGTTAATGAAAGATCCGGTGATCAAATTCCACTTGCAAAAAAAATTAGTTGCAAGTTCATTATAAAGGTATATTTCAGGTTAATGCTAAAGACTCCAGAATAATAAAAATAAATAAATAAAAATACTTTGAATTTTAGATTCAGCAAGCAAGCCATCCAACTGCAAAACTAAACAAAAACAGTGTAACAGTCACCTTAAAGATTAAGAGAACTGAGCTCTCCTTGGAACAGTCTCTGAAAGACTGTTATCTGTGACCCTGTTACATAAAGCAACAGGAACCTTGGTTACATCAGGGGATGATGGAGGCAGAAGAAAAGTAAATATTATTTTATGAAACATAAAAAATGCATTCTTGCACTGTTGAATGATGCAAATGCTGTTAAGGTAGCTGGGTGCCTTCTTTGTTTGATTTGGTGTGTGCTAAAGAGACCTGGTGAATTACTGTAGCTAGCAAAACTATCACAGTGAAGCAAAGTGGAAGCCTAGTTTCCTAGTTCTTTAAATCTACAAAGACCATTGCTTGTTATTTCTTCAAGGCAACACAATGTTTCTCACTGCATCTTATTTTTTAAAAAAGACATTTTTCAAGGCTTCAAGACAATAGGCTTTGGAAATCTCTAAAACAATTTTGGTGGTGGCGGCATTTGCGGAGGGGGGGGAGCTGTTTGAAAGCAGAAATTATTTACCAAGTGGCTTTAGTAGAAGTCAATTAAATGTGCTTAATTGACTCCATGAGAAAACTGAGACTAAAAAAAGCTACAGACCAATCCTAAAATAGGTTGGCTCAGGGGTTAAGAAGCTCGCCTTGTTACCTGGAAGGTCGGTAAATTGGCAGTTCAAGACCTGAATACTGCATGATGGAATGAGCACCCATCTCTGTCCCAGTTCCTGCCAACCTAGCAGTTTGAAAGTAAGAAATTGCAAGTAGATACACAGGGACCACTTTGGTGGGAAAAGATCTTGGGGACGTGAAAGGAACCTCATTCAGGAGTCCCCTGAGTGAAGTTCCTCCAGCAAAAATCCTTTCAACCCAGAAAGCTCCTTTGTGTGCTTCTGACA
The DNA here is from genome assembly GCA_030440675.1 of Furcifer pardalis. Taxonomy (NCBI): domain Eukaryota; kingdom Metazoa; phylum Chordata; class Lepidosauria; order Squamata; family Chamaeleonidae; genus Furcifer; species Furcifer pardalis. The sequence goes on along the minus strand of CP126892.1, from coordinate 107,760,372 downwards.
TGATTTAAATAAAATTCTAAATCCATATGATGTTTGACAGAAAACTCCAGGAAATCTGGAAGAATTTACTTTTGAGTAAATGCTTTGTGCAAAAGTTGATATGTTACGGTCAAACTAGTATCCAAGCACAATTGCTATTTGTAGACGATGGAAAGGTAATTTTTTTCCAAAGCGTAGCCAAAGGTGAGTGTGAGGTTACTGAGCAAAGATTTACTCCACATTCTTTCAATTAATACTCAGACAGGACAATCCTAAACTGATATATTGTAAGGCATCTATAATAAGGGGTTTACTGATGAGGCTAGTACCCTAACTCAGCCTGCCGTAGATGTAAATCTTTTGGAAGTTATAGCAGCTACAAGAGCGACAGGACATTTGGAACAAGTTTATGCCACGTGCTAAATTTCTAAATTTATCCTAAATACAGGTTTCTTCCCCTCTTTTAGGAAGTCCCATCGATTTTAATAACATCAATTTCCAGCAAAGCAGGTTTATTTTAAATGTCCCAGCGTCCAGTTGATGCTTCAGTTCCGGTTACAATGAAAAAGGACCTTTCAAAACCAGGAGTAACTCCAGAAGTCCAGAGCAACTTAGAAGGGAAAATACTTCAACCCTCTTCCTTCCACCAGTGCCATTACCACTCTGTGAACTATTAGCAGCTCCCCGTGGTAAAAGCACTGTGCTTGGAGACTGAAAGGACAGCGGTTCAATTCCCTGAGAGCTGCATGATAGGCGACATGAAAGGAGCCTCACTTGGGCATCCCCTGCAAAAATCCTTTCAACCCAGAGTAATGTCTGACACAAAAACACACATTAGCCTGATACTGGCTGGAGGGGCAGAAGTGTCAAAAATTCACTGGGCCAAAATGTTAGAGGCAGTGATGGGGTGTGTGTGCGCGCACACACACTTTTAGTACTAGAGAACCGTACAGATGTGCAAAGGTCCAAGAAAAAAATAATAAACCCGATTGCTTCTGCAGGGAGGAAGGAAAGTGCCACGGAACTGTGCAAGCTTCCCAGTCCTCCAGGACGCTTCGTCAGCCTAAGGACCACCTGCCTTGAGCAAAGCGTCCTGTGCCAGCTGGAAGCTGACACTTCTGGGACAGGATTTTCCAAAACCTGGTGCACATTTTTGGGGTGGGGTGGGAAAAGGGGGTCTCCTGGTCACGAACCCTGCCCCCACCGCCCACGGGAAGGTGACCTGAGACCCACTCCCGCAGCCTTCCGTCTCCTCTTCCGCCTCCTCCGGTCGAGCCTCCCTCGCCTGCCCCAATCCGGAGCAGCAGCGGCGGAGGAGTGGCCCGGGGGGCGGTGGCTGGCTGGCAGGCAGGCCGGCCAGCATGGAAGCCCATGGGGCGGCTTCAATAAGGAAAAGGGGGTTCGACCTCGTCACCCCAGGGGGGGCTCCCTGCCCCACACTCGCCTGGGGGCTGTTAGTGGGGTCCGGAAAGGTTCTTTTCCCCCCCTCCCAAATACCCCCCACACACACACACACACAAAAGAGAAGAAGTCCCCTCTGTCACTTCTTTGGACTACCAAGCCCATCATGCACAGACACACCCCTTCTCCCCCTCCTGACCTTCCTCAGCTCCTTCTCGATCTCGCCCGCCTTGAGGACGATGGGCCCCCGCACGGCGTACTCCACCGCCTTCACTTGCGGGTTCATGGATTCCAACGTGAGGATCTTCTCGCGGGTCGGCTTCTCCGGCAGCGGCACCGCCGAGGCTTTGGCCGCGCTGCTCCAACGCACCGACCCCGGCGGGATCCGGCGCCGGGACGCTCCGGGGAGCCCCGCCAGGGAGGCGACCAAGCGCAAGGGAGCCTCGGGCGGCCCGGACGAGCGGGCGGCTTCCCGGGCCAGTCCGGACAAGCGATGCATGGTGATTGCCCCCCCCCCGCTGCCCCCCAAGAAGAAATCAAGAAAGCCACGGGGATCACGCCCCGCCTGCCTTTCCACCGGCTGCAAGGAAGGCGATCTCCGCAGGCGCGTAAAGGATGCGCAGGGACTTCATCCGCGATCCATGAGATTCAGTGGTCTGGAGGGGAGTCTGGGCTGGGGCTCTATCAGGGTCTCTCCCACTCCCACCTCCCCCCCCCCACCAGCTCTTTGTGCGGGTGGCAACTTTAGTAGAAAGAGGGGGCGCAGCTGAACCCGGCGAGTTAAAGATATATTACGATCTCGAAGCGCCGCTCCAGCGATCCAGTCCTTGCGGGGGGGTGGGGATCCCCTGTCTGCCCAAATGCAACTGGGGAGAAGCAGGGAGACCCATCCACACGTTCTCCCCGGGCTCCTCTTCCCACCGCCCCTTATGAAGGTAAGAGGATTGCACCAGCCAAAACGCCCGGCCGCGCTGCCTGCTGGGGCTTGGAGTTCCTCGCCACCAACCCCGCAGCGCCAGGTGGTGGAAGAGAAAACTACCGGACCCAGCGTCCCCTTCCTCCTCCTCCTCCTCCTCTTCACGCCCCGGAGGATGCCTATCTTTCCATTGTGTTGCATCCGTGTAGGCGGGGGTAGGAGGTCACTCCTCCGTCTCCCCTGTGGTCGATACTTGGGGGGGAGGGGGAGTAGGATTATCCCCCCCCCCCCAATTTGGGCTGTTTTGGATTACGAAGCAACGGAAACCATCTTAAAGCAGTGCTGAATTGTCTTTAAGAAAAGAAAAAGAACATTAAATAACAGAAATTGGACCAGACCAGTTCATTTGCAAGATAGAAACTTGAATAGAAATAGGTTTGCACGCCTAATAATAATTTCATCTCAGAAACTATTCTGGGTTGAAAGGATTTTTGCAGGAGAAACTCCACTCCGGGAACGCCCAAATGAGGATCCTTTCTCATGTCCCCAAGAGTTGGGACAGAGATGGGCACTCAATCCTCCATCATGCAGTACCCGGGTCTCGAACTGTTGACTTGCCAGCTAACAAGGCAAGCTTCTTAGCCACTGAGCCACCACAGTCCCCGTTTGCACTCCTAAACCATCTGCTAAAGTGGTCATCCTAAGTGGGAAGTTTGGTTTTGGGACCGAAGGGAGGGTTTTTGGACGCCTTCTCATGAGTGGGGGAACTACAGTTCCCATGAGCAGGCCTATTAACTGGGATGGATGGGAGCTGTAGTCCCTGTCAAGGGTTCCTGCTGGTTGTGTCCATACTGGGAATGGACTGTAATCTCTGGCTATTTCATCTTGAAGTCTGTACACAGTTTACAGATTTAGTCCCATTGGCATTGGGTCCCAATTTGGGGCAAAAGGCCACACACATATATAATACATGCACCTAGAAATTGTTAGTCCTTCTACAGAATCCCATGATATAAATTGTCCCATATCTGCGGGTTCCATATCCATGGTTTCAATTATCTCTATAAATACTGTATTCGATTTAAAAATCCTGAAATACTTAATATTTCTATGGCGCATTACCAGAGCTGCCCACTAGAGGTCGCTGTCTGCAATATAAACTATAGGGTTTGCTGTTATCTGAGGTTTCAGGTATCTGAGGTAGGTGTCAGAACATGGAGGACAACCTGTATTGTATTATGATCAGAATGGGCCCTTATAGAGCCAAAAGAGTCAGCTAGAAGGGGGAAATGAAAGATGGGAGAGATATGGAAAGATTGTTCAGAGGGGAAATAAAAACAGTGCAATCCTAGCTATATAAAAAAAGCAAATTAATTAAGACAGAGTACTGTACTCTTGGGTGGCCACTCAGGCTTACCATCTAGTGAGGAGAATTGAAAATAGGGGGATATATGTGGAAGTAGAATTGGATAAAGCACCTGGGAAAAGAAAGGATTAATGGGCAGAGGGCATTTTCCAACCAAGTGTTGATACTACAACATCTTGATTCAGGTCCCTCTTGACTGACCAAGTATCCTACTATGGTAATAGAGTGGATCAGTGTTTCCCAAATGCTGGTGTTTGGACTTCAATTCCCAGAAGCCTAAGTCATTTCCCCAAACCACTGATCAGCTAATGGACTGACTTAGGTTTCTGGGAATTGAAGTCCCCCTGTGGGCTGTGTACCCCTTGTTGGGAACCACTGGAGTAGATCATACTGCCAGCGATTCAATGCTGGGGGTCAGGTGGCAGTTAATGAACCTGACCACCCTGAGGACTAATGGCCTTGGGTGCCAAAGTTCACAGGGAAGGGTGGGGGTCCCCAAGTGGATTAAATCCCACTTGAATCCATCTTGATGAAGGGCAGCAGCTTCATCCCTCCTGGCCTGGGGCTGAGGAGGACTTTGCATGCCAAAAGGGCTCAGGACCAGAAAATAGCTCACATAATTGGATCAGTGGTATGGGGGGGGGGGCGCATGCTGTCATGCGACAGGCAGATGAAGGGCCACTGCATTATATTTTCAGAACAGTCTTCATGGTATGGGTACATAGAAAGAGCCTCCTTGAAGATTGTGTCATTTTTGAACCACAATTGTGCGTACCCTAGTAACAGTAACCTTGTATTGCTGGCTAATTTTTCTCACACTGGCTGAGACCAAAGGAGCTGCAGAAGGGACTCATTCTGGCAGTTTCACTCTTGAGTACAGTACATTTAAATTCCACTGGTCTGGATGGGACAGATCAGACTATTGTAAGCTGCCTTTTATTTCAGTTTAGGGGAAAGGCAACTTATCAAATAAATGTATAGATAAATGGAACAACAATAAACAGAAGACTTTTTCTTTCTCTGAAACTTGCCAAGACTCAGCTCATTCCTGAACCCTGGAATCTGTGAATGTTGCTGAATAGGTTATTAAAGGGAATTTCCATCAAGTAACTGAATTTAGAATCAAAGCTTTTGGCCAAAAAAAAAAAAAAAGGAGATGGCAATTAACTTAGTAGAAGAAAGCAAGTTATAACTATATGTGAGCAGCCACTAACGGTAACAGAAACAAAATGTTTGCACAGTAGAATGGACTGATACTGCACCAGTGTTTTTCCATTGATCTTGCTTGCTTTTCTCATTTTCAGTCTTTCTTTTTTTGGACATGGAAAAGAACTCTGCAGACTCTTTTCATAATCATACGCACAAATGAGAAAGACATAATGGTGCACATTGTTTTGGGAATACTAATCGGCAGTTGTTTGGCACAAAATGCTTTAACAAAGACCATAATCAAGGTAAGTCCATCTTTTCACACGATACTCATCTAGTCCATGGGAAAATGTGTATTTCCTGCAAAATTTCAATTCATATGTTTGAGATATGAATATTATTACATGAATCATCATCGTAATCCATCAAGTCAATTCTGACTTATGGTGACCCTTAGCTATTACTTGACTATGCTCAGATATACTTTAAACTGGGGTGCCCAAACAAGGGTCCAGGGGCTGGATTCGGCCCCCAGACTGTAGTTTGGACACCCCTGGTTTAAGTAGGGAAAATGGCAGCCTAAAATCTATCTTGTTCTGTTGCAAAACAGATTGCAAGGCTTCTGGCCGGAAGACAGTGACCAGCCCACTGAGCCATGTGACTGGCCCACTGAACCACATGACCGGCCCACTGCCCAAAAAGTTTGGATACCCCTACTTTAAAGAAGGAATTATTCCCCCTCCCCCATCTTTGAGAGGCTATTTTGACAACATACCATTCAATTTGGTGTATGTCCAATTGGAAGAAGTGTCCAGTTGAGGTCAGTGGAAATTATTTGGCTCCTCCAATTTGACCCCAGCACTCTTTTTGCAAACAGTAGATCATGGCACCCATATGGGGGTTCCCTGTTCTCTCAGAGGACCCCAGAAGACCTTCCAGGGCTCCTCTTGCAACCCTCCTGCTGGGCCAGAAAGGGCTAAAAGCAGTTGGCCAGCTTCTTCTAGGTCACCTTGGCCAGGAGGCCAAATTCCACAAACTATTCCACTCTTGGGAAAGCTGCCACAGGTTGGCAGCCCCTACATAAAAAGTGAGTCACTACACTTTCCAGTGTCCTTTCTAGGTGATGCAATCGGGAAGAGTAAAGCCATTGGGTCAAAGCCAAAAGAACGCTCAGCTGTGGATGGATCTGATGGTGAAAGGAAAATCCGATGCTATAAAGAAGAACATTGCACAGGAACCTAGAATGTAAGATCTATGAATTAAGGCAAACTGGATGTGGTCAGACATGAGATGGAAAGACTGAGCATTGACATCTTGGGCATCAGTGAACTAAAGTGGACTTTAGCCAGAAATAGCAGTTGGATATTGCTCTTTGTTTCCCCTCATGTATATAAGGCTATAGCCTTAAAATCGACCAAATAAGCAAAAGATGAAACTGAAAATTGAGAGAATGGGTAGTAATATAAGTGAAGTCGGGGAAGGGTGCATTCACTGACCAGCCAAGCATAACAGAGGGCATCATCTTTGGATTAGTTCCAGGTTTTTCTGTTGAAATGTAAACACAGCATTTGACTTTTAAAAACCTCTTTCGTTACAGAAAATCTCTGTTACAGGAAAGTAAACAAATGTTAAGCAAATGAAGCAAGGGAAACTAAAAGCCTGCTCAGAAGGAAAGGAAGACATTGAATGAATTTTCTGTGGTGCATTTACATTATTTAATGTGTCTCAGTAAAACCAATTACATAAATAGGTGTTTATTTTGATGTATGTTGCAGAATTTATTACTGATACGGTGAAAACGCCACTTTCAAATATACATTTACTGTAACTTCTTCCAGAAACCAAGCCATCTGTTGACAGTTTAATTGTTCACTGTGGTTAGGAAACAAAGTTTGCTGGTTATCATGATTGCTAACAGCTTGGCTACATAAAAAAAGTTACAATCTTTTGCATTTTTATTTCAGAGTAAGGATTATTAGAGCTGCAGGTTTAAATGTTGATCTGAGCATTTGTTTTCCTGAAGGGTAGCTTTGAAGTATTGCACCATCTTATTTTAAGATAAATTTAGCGTGATAAAACAGTGCTTCAGTTATAGGTGGGAGGAAACTGGCTTTTAAAAACCCAACAACATTCCAAGGGATCTCTTCCATTTAGTCTAATGTTCGTTAAGGAACTCAACTGTTTATACCTGTATAATTTGTTTGAAAGTTTTTTGGCAGCAATCCTAGTTTAGACCAAAGGTAGTACACATCTTTATGCACATAACAAGTAGGAGGTATGTTTGAATAGCATGTTATGACCTGCACCTAGTTGAAAGCCTAGAGGATAACAACTTTTAGTGGAGACAGCACTGGCTCCTTGTCTATAAACAGAGATGAGCACTGAACCTTAGTCAGATACAACTGGTTTTTGAGCAAGGGTGACCTTTACCTTGTTGGGACTTTCATCTGGTTTTTAGACTGAGTGTTTAGTTACAGTTTGTACTATATATGAAGAGAGATGGGATATCAGGTTCTTTTCCAAGAGTACACTAAATCTCAGCTCAAGTAGTTTCATATTGTATTTTCCAACCTCAGACTGCCAATTTATAATAGAGGGAAAATCACATTATTGTTCAGTGAGTAGACGGTTGTTGGGTGGTTTTAAAATTGCAAATAATAAACCTAGTACAAACAAAGATAATGACGGCCGGCTTTTTATAATCATTAAATGATAAAAAAAAACCCAGTGCAATTTGTTTTTGTGTTTCAAAATCTCTCACACTAAAGATCACTAGTACAGATTTATATGTGATGAATTGGTGAACTTAATTTTTTTAAAATCCAAACAAATAGGTACCAAAACGCGTGAAAATAATCATTTTAAACTTTCTCTCTCTAGTCATTTTCTTGTTGTTCAGGCCGCTTCAGTCCAGCTTCTTCTCTGAAGTGTCCTTCACTTCATTAGTGAAAGGAACAAATGAGATCACCTCCTTATGGAGTAATATTTTAATTTCCCTCTGGGTACTTAAGCAAGAACTCTCTGCTAAAATATATTGTCTGATCTGTCATTGCAAGCAGAAAGTCATTAGCTTGTTCCCCAAATTGCTTAAGAGGGCACAGAAACGACATACAGTACATACCAGGAAGTCCCTTCGCCACATGACAGCCTTTTAAAGATAGTAAAGGTAAAGGTTGTCTTTGTCCAAAAGCCAGTTGTATCTGACTCTAGGGTTCAGTGCTCATCTCTGTTTACAGCCAAAGAGCCAGTGTTGTCTGCATCTGCAGAGGTTTCTATGGACTTGTGGCAGACATGACTAAACACTGGAGTGCATGGAAAGCTGTTTTACCTTTCCGTCAAAGTGGTACCTATTTATCTACTGTACTTATAATTTCTTGCTTTTGAACTGATAGGTTGACAGAAGCAGGGACAGAGACGGGAGCTCACTCCATCATGTAGCACTCAAGTCTCAAACTGCTGACCTGCCGACCTTCCAGTCATCAAGCTCAGCATCTTAACCACTAAACCATTTTGGGAGGAGGGCGATAAACAAATTTAAATAAATAAATAAATAAATTGTAGATATAGTCATGTATTAATTCTACCAGGTCAGATGAGTGGTAGATGCTACCATCTATGAACTGCTTACCTTATTTTCTCCTTCAGTTGTATTGAAGTCAGTTTGAACGCAAGCAATGCCCACTAATTTCCACATTGTAACTGAGGTGTAGACACAGATTAATGTCTGTTTTTCATTGCTACCTTTGATCCTACAGTAGAAGAGTTCTGCAAAACTCAAAAGCTTGCCATGAAAAGATAGTCTTAATGTTGTAATTCAGGATAAGTGAAAGAATAGGCCTGCCTAAGATATTTCAGTGGCTAAGGTAAAATGTCCAAATTAAGCCCTCCTCCAAATAAATAAATAACTTATAGTTTACTGCTTTCTATTGGTTTCTTACATCTCTCTGTCATAGAATTTTACATTTCATTTTATGTTGCATCACATCTAGAGAGAGTGCACTGCTTGCTATTCATGGAACGACAGCACTGTAAGACCATCTCTCTAACAATGCTTGCAGGTTCTACAGAATGACTAAAGCAATTTCCATCAAACTAATATTTCCCCCGCTAGACTCCATCCTCCTCCTTGTATTATGAAACCAGTGTGCAGATGCCTGTGAAAAGAAAATAAGAAGACTTGAATCAAAGGATGTGATTTTGTTAAATGTCAAATATTGCTATTATGCTGGGAGACAAACCCCTCCCTCCAATTTTAGGACAGAGATGCTTTCAGTGTCTGGTACATGGGTATCCATGGATTGACTGCTATGTTTGCATGGTTAATTTTTTGAGGAACTGCTGTGTGAAACTAAATTATGCCATTTGCAGGGATGTTTAACTAGAATTTAATAGTGGGGAAAATAGGACATTTTGCAAAGGATTTTTAAAAGGGTTAGAAACCCTCACTTAAGACTACTTTGTACAATCAATATACCATATATACTCGAGTGTAAGCTGAGTTTTTTAGCCCCAAAAATGAGCCCCAAAAAAGGAGCTCGGCTTATACTCGAGTCAGTGACCATGAGGGTCTCAAGACCACACTGGATTGATATGTGCCAACAATTTAATTAATTCTAACATATTTTCATATACTGTATCTTAATTATTGAAACTCACTAGCAGCTGTTTCATTTCCCACCCTGGGCTTATACTCGGGTCAATATATTTTCCTGGGTTTTCAGGTCAAAATTAGGTACCTCGGCTTATATTCGGGATGGCTTACAGTCGCGTATATACGGCAAGCACTTTTTCTGTCCAACATTTCCTGAGAATTTTGGAGATGAGGTGATGCTTTCTGCATTATTTCCTCAGCTAATAACTTTCCAGTTTTTTGAAGAAGCTGACTGAGATTCAGAAAATTCTCACTTTCCTCATCTCTTTCCAAGCTGAAAGTGCCATATTAATTTTAGGTGGTGTTTTTTTTTAAACAACCTATGACTTGCATTTTTATAAAGCTGACAGCTGTGAAAATGGTTTATGAGTAAAAGTCATTATCCTTGAGGAACACAAATGCTTTGCAGTAGCCAACGTCCTTGAATAACACTGGCAATCATACAGAGAAATTATCAGTAAGACAGCCCTGACAGATTGAGTTGTGGAAAAAGGAAACTCTGAATAAAATCCTGCATCACATGCAATTCCTGAGTATAGGAAGGAACCGAATATAAGCAGAGGTACCTAATTTTAACCTGCAAACCCAGGAAAACAGATTGACCCTAGTATAAGCCGAGGGAGGGAAATGCAGCAGCTGCTTGTGAGTTTCAATCAAAAGACATGAAAATATGGTAAAATTAATTAAATTGTTGGCACATCTCAATCTGGCAGTCTTGGGACCCTTGTGGTCATTGACCCGAGTATAAGCTGGGTCCTCTTTTGGGGGCTCATTTCTGGAGCTAAAAACTTGGGAATATATACAGTAATTAAAAACTTTCCATTGTAAACTTTTAACCCTATCAGTGTGTTTTTGCTAACACTTGTGTGGCGTTACAGAAGCAAATGGCTGTGGTGAAGCTAAGCAGGAACGTATAAATGAACTTGTAATTTTACAAACATAAATGAACACATAACTTTTATCAGTACCAACATGTGAAGACATTATTTACAGGACACATCACTTTTTTCCCAAAAAGTTTAAAGTCATGTCAGTTCTGTGCTTGTTTCAACCAGTGAACTGCAATCAATTTAAATTTAATATAAATTTGAACTAATAAATAAATAAATAATAAATTTGAATCCACTGAATGAAACTGAATTTTTGAAACAAAAGGTGTGTAGGAATCTGATGCCCTCAGATATCGATTTTGTTGTTGTTTGTTGTATTATATTGTTGATTATTTGTTTGTACACTTGTTCAAAGTGGGAAAAATACCAGAGGGGTGGTATAAAAATATAATAAATAAATAGATAAATTTAAAAGGGAAAGTGTGTATAATATCATTGTTTTCTTATGAGCGCGTGTTAGCGCCTTGAGGAGTTTCCCGCTCCTCCCCCCCGCCCTTTCTCTCAACCGTCATTCTGGCCCCTCCTTCCGTTCACCTTCCGTAGCGATTTAGCCAATAGCAGGCGAAGCAAGCCCCTCTAGCCGCGCCCCCAATCCCCCTATTGGTCGAAAGAGAGGGGGCGGGGCCTGTCAGTGGAAGCAACGGTTTTTCATCCCGGGGTCTATGCCGACTTTGAAAATCCGAGGAGACGACGGAAGGGAGAGTTGAGAATGCGGCGCATGCGCGTGGGGGTGGGTGGATGGGAGCACGCGCCTCCGGACTCCGCCCCTCCCGGAGCAGCGGCGCTCGCCATTGGGTCGCGGCCGGCGCGAGGGCCTCGCCTCGTGGCCGGGTGGGCGCGGCTTCGCTCTGCCCTCCCTCTCCCTTCCCGTGAGCGCGCAGAGCCAAGCGCGCCCCCGAGCAAAGGCGAGCGTGAGGCGCGCGGGGCTGCGGGAGCATGTCTGCTGGCCGGGCGAGGAAAGTGAAGATGGCCACCAAGTCCTGCCCGGAGTGTGACCAGCAGGTGAGAGTGGAAGCCACACGACGACCCCCCGTTCCCTTCCTTTTCCCGCACCCGTGTAGGGGGGGTCGGGTTCAGACGTGCATCCTTCACATGTTCAGTGAGATTGCCAGCCAGCCATGGGTTTCATCCTTCCAACTCTAACCCTTCTTTCATTCTGCCCTTTCCCTTGCTTTTTTTTTTTTGGGGGGGGTTGCCCAATCATTTAAGAATGTGTGAGAGGTTGTGTTTTTGCAAGGTTGTGTTGTTACATTGTGGTGTTTCCACCTCTCCTGGCAAGGTCGCCTGGCAGTGGGCATTGTTTGGCAAGAGAAAAGGAGAGACACTGGCGACTAAAAAGCTTTTGAAAATGTGTGTGTGTGTGTGTGTTTTGTTTGTGTAGCCTCTTCTTTGTAACCACATTCTTGGTAACTACTTTGTAATTCCAGGAAGGCAACAGTTTTGATCTGATTTAGCAAAACAAAAATATTGTGGCACTTCTAAGGCTAGCAGGTTTATTTCAGTGTGAGTTTTTGTGGGTTACAAACTCGTTTCTTTCAAACACACACTAGATGTGTGGTTGAGTGTGCATATCTACTTGTGTGTGTGTACTGTATCTGTTGTGCATCCGGTATGTTACCTTTAGATGCTGAAAAGTGAAGAGCCTGCCCAGACTGATGTGCAAAATTAGGGGTTGATGCTGCATTCCTAACCTGTCACCTAGGAAGTGAGTCCTGTTGACTTTGATGGGGGTCAGGTGTGTTAAGTGTGTCCAGGATGGAACACATCCTTTGTAACTCAAAGTAATAAGGATTTAAAGTGGCTTAAGGCTACTGCGCACATTATGCTATCCTTCCAGTAAATGATACGTGGGTGTTTTCCCCTTTGCTTATGTCAGTCAAGCTTGGATCTGTCTGCATTTGCTCCAGCAGATATAGGGCAAATTCATCATAGCTGCCAACCTAGCAGTTTGAAAGCAAGAAATTGCAAGTAGATAAACAGGTACCACTTAGGTGGGAAGGTAAACTGTGTTCCGTGCACTCCAGTGTCTAGACATGCCTGCCACATGTCCACAGAAATGTCTGCTAATGCAGACAGTGCTGGCTCTTTGGCTATAAACAGAGATGAGCACTGAACCCTAGGGTCAGATATGACTGACTTTTGAGCAAGGGTGACCTTTACCTTGCCATCATAGCTCTATGTAGTCCTGTATTAGCCAATTTATGTAGCATGCTGTTAGCTGTAGAAGGTACAAAGCATCCAGGAATACTTAAATTTGAATCCTTTGTTAAACTTGAATTTCCATTCTGTTGGATAAAGAGATCACAGTAAGGCAAAATCTTGAGTATCCCCAGATTTCAGTGTACTAAAAATAAATGTACTTTTCATAACTTGCTGAAAGAATGAAATGTGTTCTATTTTTATTATTCCTACTCCTACACGCTGTGTGTCACTTTTTCCTTAATCTTAATAATGCCTCATTTAGTTTGGGAATTCATATTTTCTGTTATTTTCCCGGTCTGTGACCACATAATGAAAGCAAGACTGTATTGTTATTTCCTGCAACTTTCTGTTCAAAATTGCCTGTTTACTGCTGTTTGCGTTTTGGAAAAAATGAAATAATATACTGTATGTGGGCACAGTTGGTGAGTGCTGCCATACAGAATTTCATTTACATTTTTGCCCTCCATTGCCTCCTTAATGCTCAGTGGCTTGGGTATTTAGTTCTCTCCCTTCCCTTTCATTTCCCCACAGCCATGTGAAAAAGAGTAGCATGAGGGTTGGTGACTGGCCGACTGCAAGGATCAGCAGGGAGCCTATTACTGTACTATGGTGGCCAAAGGGAGCCTCACAGAGGTCATTAATTACAGTTAATGGGAAGATTGCAGCAAAATCTTTTTAAAAACTTTGCCATGTCTTGAAGAAAGGTATTTGCAGTCAGTTTGACTGAGAGTTGTATGCCCAGACCTGTTGGATTTAAGGCTTTGCCATACTAAACTGAATGAGTTTGGGCTTGTCCATTTCCACACTTCATGCAGGAAACATGTTTATTTGTACACTGATGATTCATGTTACAAATAGCGTGTGAGCCACATACATGTATGCAACCATCTCTGAATGCCAGGGTACATATGGTGTTGAAACCTATGTTGATTGAGTTTTCCAGGTGCATACAAATTTACTTGTCATGCTTTGTGCACGTGCTGTAGATTTGCAGAGTTGTCCATGTAAAGTATGGAGATGCCCTAATTTGTGGTATGGTTTCTGCTTGGCATGACTTCTTTTTTTGGTCAAATGAGCATTGGCTTACCCAGCATGGAAATATTGTTCAGAGAGCATAGTGTTAAGCATTTAGGTGATGTTTTCTGTCCGTATAAGGTCTTGTTTCACTTTCTGCAGTGCTAATTGACTCAGAATTTATTTTATCTTCCAAGAGTCTTGCATGAAAAACAGTTGCTGCTTTCTTATATGTGTTGAGACTGGTGCCTCCCCTCCTCTCAGTTAATAGCTTTGAGAAATATAGCCAGATTGCTTCCATTTCACCTCTAAAACTGGTACAGTATTTGAAAGACATACTGTATTTCTGTTTAGTTCTTGCTACTGCTCAAGAACAGACTGATTTTTAAAATAGAGGATTCTGCATACCTCTTTTACTTGCCTATTTGCTTTACAGGGCATATTTGCTCTACACTTTGATGTCTTTGAGGCGAGTTGTGAATATTTAATAACCACAGCTGTGGTTTTACTGTGACTAACCACTGTACTCTCACTGCCTTTGTGAATGTATGCTGTTTTGCGATTGTGCTGAAAAGGTCATTTTTTTCCTTACAAGAACTAACAACACAGATGTCAGAAAGCTTGCAGGAGTTGAGATGGGTTTATTTTCCTTCTGTTCCTGATTTTTTGCTTTTGAGAATAACATCCTGCCAATTTGCTGCTGAGTCATTTTACGCTTATCATTTTACAAGAACAGTACTGTAGATACAGTTCTTTGTTGGAGGCCTGATAAAGGCCTGGAACCAGGAGTGCTTATCTTAAAACGTCATCCTGCCAGTAAGAAAATAATTGCCTTAATATGCCATGATTGTACAGCAGAAAATAGCACCTCATGATGAAGCTGTCTAGTATGTGAGAGTATGAAATGTAATCTTTATTTTGGTTTTTCCATCTTTAGTAACACTGGTATGTTTTTCACAGTACAGTAAAACCTCATATAACACTAAAACCTGGTTCCACAAGTCTTCGTGTTATATGATTTTTAGTGTTATCTGATCCTCTATGGGATCCATAGAGATACATTGTAACCACACAGGCTTTCGCGGTTGTTATCTGAAGCATCCCATAGGATCTTAATGTTATCTGATGCAATTCTTCCCCACAGATTCCTTGATGTTATGCGATTTTCGTGTTATTCGATACTAATGTTATATGAGGTATTACTGTACAATATAACAGATGTTCTCTTAGTAGCATACATGTAACAGAACAGGCATTTTAATGTCATCCACTATCAGGGGTTCTCAACCTTTTCAAGCTGAGGGCCATATCACGCTCCCTCAGACAGCTTCAGGGGCCAGACGGCCATTTTGCCCTGCCTGCCTCACATGGCGGATACTCATTTTGCCAACTTCAGAAGGATAGAAGGCTGGGTCAACCTTGATCCTGGTCAGGATCGAACTCACAACCTTTTGGTTTCAGGACCGCAGCTTAACCACTGCACCACCAGGGCTTCTGGTATATACTTGCTGGTGAGAACCTTAGGACATTGCAAAAATGTTTTCATGTATCTATATAAATCCAAGAAACACACTTTCTGAGCTTGTTTTACAACACAAAAGGTCTGAAAAAAATTAAAGAGCAATGAGCCAAATTGCCAAATCAGAATTGCTCTCAAATTGTAAAAATTGTAATTTATACGGTCATCTTCTTTCAGTCCCTCCCCCCCCCCAACAGAATAAAATGTACTTTTTCTTCTTCATTGATACACAAAAAAATTAAGGGGTCTGTGTTGTCTCAGAAGGGGGTGAGTACAGCAGGGCAGCAACTGGAATGTTATAAAATAAGGGAACAAGCTGTTCTCCAGAGTTCTTCCACAAGCTGTATACAAAACAGAGCAAAAGGAAGTGAGGGAAACAGAAACAGGCTTGATGGGGATAATATAAAGCTTGCATTGTCTGCAGACATAACATGGAGCTAAGCAGAAGTGATAGAATGAATTGCATTAAGCATTCCTAGATACTATGCAAGTTTCAGGTTACACCCATGGAGGCTAAAATACAGTACTTGGGAAAGCCATATCTGTGGTCTCTTCCTGTTGCTGTTTTAAAACTGTGACCATTGCAGACTTTGTGGGTTTAACAGTATGCCTGCCTTTGTCAGTCGTACTCACCTCTTTTGCTTTCCTTAATATCTAGTAGGGGCTGCAGTGGCTCAGTGGTTAAGAAGCTCACCTTGTAAGCTGGAAGGCCAGTAAGTCAGCAGTTCGAGACCTGGGGAGTGCCTGGTATTATTTTATAAGAAAATTAAGACACATTCCCCTATAGGTATTCTTCAATTTCTCAACATGCTGCTTTCAACATAAAAAGCATCAATTCATCTATTGGAATGTTACCTTACATCGTCCAGTAGCAAAGACTAAACAGACATTTTATTTCATGCTGGATTCTGCGATTACTGATCCTATCCCCCAATGGCCCATTGGTAAATGCTGTACAGAGCTGACATTGATCTATCTAGAGAATGTGCAGAGTTCACTCCCCCCCCCCTTTGTGTGTTGTAAGTCAAATTTCAGATGTGACCTTAGGTGAGTCGTGGGGCATGATGAGCTTCAAGGGGATTATGGAAAAGGAAGAGGACTAGTCTAGATAAGTAAAAAAGGTATGAGAGATATAAAATCTAAAAAAGATCATATGCGAGGTCAAAAGGTCAAGGAAAGGTGAAGCCATTTCCACAAATAAAAGGTGCATACCAAAAGTTGCCTAGCATGTGCCATGCTAGGTTCACATGCTCTGCTTTTCCTAATCTTGTTTAGGAAAAGCAGAGCATGTGAACCTAGCAATATTTCATTGGTAATTTCCAGTGCAGATTTTGTCTGAAATACTGTGCAGTGGAACCGGACTAGTCAGTATTATTTATTTTCATCCAGCAGGGCACTGTTGAAGCATGTTATTAATAGCTTTGCTAAACTGTGAGAGAATTTTTGTGCTTCTAAAGAAGAAAGATTTGCATTTCCTTATTCAGCGGTGTGGCATAAGATGTGGCGGTGTGGGCTCCATTGCAAAGGTGCCTATTTACTTTGTTTTGAAAATAGCCTATCCTATACCACCCTTCAATTATAAAAATAAGTGTTTCCTTGGTAGTTTTGCAACAAGAAGAAAACGTCAGTTTAAAACAACAGCAGTCAACACAGTTTAAAAACAGTTCTGGAAGAAATAAAAATATTATGGATTATAAACTTGGCGAATGTAAGACTTTCTGTTTTAACATCTGAGGCTTTATCTTAGGCCAGGCTGTCTCTTTTTAGGAAGTCTTAGCTGCAGAAACAATAGCCTCGTGGCACCTTAAGGTCTAGCCAGTTTTCTTTGGAATTACGTTTTTGTTAATCTATAATACATAGTTACAGCAGTTTGATATTTAAACTGGAAAAGCTCTTTCCTATGGGATTGTGGGGTTTGTAGTTTGGTGAAGAGCTTGGGGCATTTCTTAGAACTATATAACAAAGAATTCCAGTTACTTCACCAAACTATGTCTGTAAGATGAATGGATAGCTTTCAACCTGTCACATTTGGGTAGAGTTGTACAGTTGTTGTTTTGCTGCTGTAGTCCAGATAAAAGGAATTCCATGTTACTGAAAGGACTACAGTGGCTTAGTGGTTAAGATGCTGAACGTGATGACTGGAAGGTCGACAGGTCAGCAGTTTGAGACATGAGTGCTGCACTATGGAATGAGTTCCTGTCTCTGCTCCTGGAGTGCCAAGGTTCGCCATCACTGCCTCGTGGACTTAACTTATGTCTTGTCAAAACTGAGCTGTAGTTTGCTGGCCCTCAAACACCCTCACCACCCTTTCTGACTCAGTGATAATTTTTAGTGTATCTGCAGCTTTATCTGAAGATAACATAAAAGGGAAGCAAATGCAGAAAGTCATTGATATGTTGATGACATCTGTTCCCCAGGATAGGGCTTTTTAAGTAGGTGATAAAATGCATGAGTGAAGGGGTGGGAACCAGTGGGAGCCTGTAGCAAAAATATCCACAGGGAGTATCCTATTAAGCTTCTACCAAGTGGGATCTTGTGTGGCTATGATGATACAGTACTGCAATATGCTGTTTGTGGAAATACTGTGCTTGCACAAATGGAAGGGGAGATGCCCTCAGTTGTTCTATTCTGCAATCCTTTGAAGCAGGGCATTTATCAACACAAGACCATTTTGTGTAGAATATCCTTGTCTATGAAATCCAACATACTCCAACAATTTTAGGACTACTTTGTGTAGTCCAGCCTAATATATTTGTAAAGTATAAATAAATAATCGAGTGGATTCAGTTTTTCTAAGTGGGACAGTCATAACTAATAATTGCAAATTAAAACATTTAAAACAATCAGAAGAAATATAGGGGTATCTTGGCAACTGGGGGGGCTATAGTATATGAGAATACTGTACATGGAATATGAAGTTGCACAGACTAGGAGAGATTTTGGGGGGGCATATTTGGGGGCACCCACTAAAGGGAGCTGAAATCTGAAACATTTGGAAGACACCATTTTGGACAAAGTTTCTATATGATGGCAAAAGCCATAATGTTATGTGTGGTGCTTAAACCTAACTGCAGCAGTCAAAAATAGCAAAACAAATTGAAAAATGGCTTGCTAGATTTGAGAAATGCATGTGTTTTCCTGGAAATGGGAGCATAGGTCAGTGATGCGAACCTTGGGACTTCAGGTGTTCTTGGACTACAATCCCCAGAAACCCAAGCCTGTGAATCCACATGAATGGGTTTACTGTGCATACGCAGTACTTGGGCTTCACTATCACGGGCATAGGTTATTGTTGACTAAAGAACTTGTGTTTCTATTGGAATAAGGCTTTTTGGTATGCAAGTATAGCTATGTATATGAGCACTGACATACTTGTACTCTCAATAGCAGCTCTGTGCTATGTCAGAAGCAGCTTTTGAAAATTTGCAGGGAGGAGGGGGTGAGTAATGCCACTTCCTGTGTGCTTTTTTGGATGTGGGATGGCCATAGTTTGACTACTGGCCTTTACAAGGGGAAAAGCCACAATGTTGGCTGCCATCAATGAAGCCTAAAAGTTGTGCAAGGCTAGTATTCTGGAGTAATGCTTTTCTAAGAATGTTATTCAGAAGATTATAGCCATAGTGTTACTGATGCAAATTGCTTTGGTGAGGATACCCCTCCAATTAATTGCCTTCAGGTGCACTGTGAATGGACTCCATTGTTTAATCTTGGCAAATCTGTAGTGTGAACTTGGGCATTAATCATCTACCGCCCAAAGTCTGGCTGCTCATCACTGGGCATCTGTGTGAAGTTCTGCACAGGAAATAACAGCTCTGCCTCTCAGTAGGAATAACTTGTGGGATGAACACAGAAAAAGATTCCTCTCCCTTCCCCCTTCAAATGAATGCAGAGGCTGAATAGCATTTATTCACGTATTGTTACTTAGGTCATAAATCAAAGCACCTTTTGCATGAGCAATTCCAAACTTGGCTTTTGCTGAGCACAAATGACTTGAAGCCAAGGGCTGCAACCACCACTAAAGTTGTACACTGCCTCATAGAGGCAAACGCTGTAGCTGCTGACAACATAGATTTGTCATGCACCTCCTACTTAGGTAAAATGTACATGGTCTGTCCTGAGGAAAGAGTGGGGTTAATTACTGGGCCATAGATCCTTTCCTAGAGGCACTGGCAATAAGATGCCACAAGAGTAGACCCATTGAGTTAGGATGAGTTGAGTTCACTCATTCCTAGTCACTATGACATGATAGCACATGACAACAGTGTTGTTTTCATGAGAATTTACAGAGGGAGTGACTCATCAAATCCTCACTGATTCACTGAGACTGTTCTGATTGCAAGTTACTGTGTTAAACAACACAATTTCAGTCACTGTTTCATCAACACTATGAACAAAACAACTTTTTTGTCACACAGTTGATTTATATCTAGAATAATGTGTATACAGTATGTTGCAATATGAAATTGAATACATAGTTTATAGCCGATGAGCAAACTTACTTTTCTGGCATCTGATCTCATACTTTCTACCTACAAATGGTTTTACTCCTGCAAAACAGATGAAACCTTGAAACCTCCAGGCAAGTGACAGGTAATCTGCAGAAGCAACCGATGGAAAGTTAAAACAGTTCCTTGCCTTGGCAACAGCAAAGTGCGTGGTTGAATATTTCATTAGACACCCCAGTAACAATGAAATGATTTTAGTATGGACAAGAAGAATGATAGTTTTGATTTCTGTTTGTCTTCCCCCCCCCCCAAAAAAAAAATTTAGTCTGAATGGTTGAAGTATTCAGATATGCCTTGCCTGCATTCCAGTCTAGCAGTAGTTCTGCTATACAGTCCAATTATAAGACCAGTCTTAGAGGTTGAAAAAATTAGATTTTTGGATCCTAATCCCTGAATTCCCCCAAATAGTAATCAGACTGGCTGACTGGAGAATAATGGAAGTTGTAATATAAATAAGACATTTTCCCAGACTTGAGAATGAAGTCCTAAATTTCCTATTAGGACTTTAGCATTCTCCCTATTGAAGTACTTGTTTTATTCCACGATAAGGCATTGAAATATGTTTCAAATATACAGTATTCACCCCCTATTTATCTCTTTCAGGTTCCTGTTGCATGCAAATCCTGTCCATGTGGGTATATATTTATCAGTCGAAAGCTCTTGCATGCTAAACGTTCTGAAAGGCTGCCCCCTTCTGCAGGTATTGATCTTCTTGATGAATTTTCATTTATTCGTCTTGTATGAAAAGATGAGCCTTTATCTTTTAGCAAAAAACATAAAACAGCTCATAGAGAAAGTGTGAAGCAGCTGCCTGTCCTACCTCCATATGCTTATTACAATATCACACTGCTGCCTTTTCATTTGAATCATTATTGTCCATCTTTGCTGTGTAGCTGAGTAGGAGTTTATGATCATGAGTTTTATAATACAGTATTTCATTATTTTTGTTTCAATTCAAAGATTTGAAAGAGCGTTGTCCCTTTTTTATTCTTTTCTATTTCTATTTTTAACCTATTTTAAAATAAAATTTTCATTCGATACCATGAGTGGGAACATGACAAATTTGCACCTATTGGTAGATCAGAGGGTGATTGAGTAAAAAAACAACTGTTGAGTCACCTTAAGGACTAACTTTTGTATTTTAATGTAAGCTTTCTTGGATCAAGTTGACTTCGTCAAACATAAGAGTAAGACTTCATGGCATTAATTTATACATGTCAGATACAGAGGTACAGCTAGCATAACGGATATGTTTACAAATCAGTGTGATTTTTACGACCCATAATAACAAGATTCAAATTAGCTGTGAAGTTTGGCCCTGTTGAATTGCAAATGGTTAGTCACAGGGATCTGCAAACTTGGCTCTCCAGGTGTTCTTGGACTTCAATTACCAGAAGCCCAAGTCAGTATTCCTGCTGATCAGGACTTCTGGGAATTGAAGTCCAAGAACATCTGGAGAGCCAAGTTTGCTGATCACGGCGTTAGTGGATCAAGTTTACTTGGTCAGAGATAAGAGAGAGACTTCATGGCATTAATTTATACACATCAGGTACAGAGGCAAACGAGGGTTGGCCAGCAACAGTTTAAGGCAGGGGTTCCTTTTCAAGCCAGGTCACAGGTCACAATCTCTCAGTCACTTTTGAGGGCCAGACAGCCATTTTGCCCTGCCTACATGATGGGGGCCCTTGTGTCCCAACAGCTTCAAAGGGATGGCCATTTTGTTTCTTGAATGCCCTTGGAGGGGGAGGGCACATGAAACCGTGCCATGGGCGGGATTTGGGCCACAGGCCTTAGGTTGATAACCCCTGGTTTAAGGTGTAACCAAACAGCTGGAATGAAAGATAAGCTCTTAACCGATGTAGTTGAATGACAACGCTTGTGATTGTGATAGTGGTGGTGGCAATAACAGTGATAATTGTGACAACGCTAATTATTTGTTGAAATAGAAATCAGAAGCGAGGCTAAGAGAAGACGGACAGAGAGAGTCAGAAGAGAGAGGATAAACTCCGTGGTAAATAGAGATTTAGAAAACAGGAGGCGGTCCAGATCCAACAGCCATTCAGACCACAGTAGAAGAGGGAGAGGGCGACCAAAGACTGCCTCGGCCAAAAAACATGAAGAAGAACGAGGTAGGCACCTTTTCTTGCTGAATGTCACTATGTATCTTTTCCAAACTAGAAATGAATGGGCCTTCCAGGTTTGCTTTAAAGATAATTACCTCATTCTCCAGGCATTAATGGAAGTAGAGCATTGTGATAAGAGAAACAGATGTCTTAGTTTTGAGGATGGCTAGAATCAGCTTAGTTGTTAAGAGGCTGAACTTGATGGTTGGAAGATTGGCAGGTCAGCAGTTTGAGACCCATGTCCTCCTTGATGGAGTGAGCTCCCGTCATCTGTCCCGGCTCCTGCTAATCTAACAGTTTTAAAGCAAGAAATTGCAAGTAGATAAATAGGTACTGCTTCAACAGCTAAAGTAACAGTTTTCTGTGAGCTCTGGCATCTAGTCACGCCTGCCGCATGACCACATAAACATCTGCAGACACAGACAGCAGCTGGCTCTTTGGCTGTAAACAGAGACGAGCACTGAACCCTACCTAGCAAGGGTTACCTAGCATTGTTTTACAAGTTATCCTTTAAGAAAAACCTTCAGAAATATTATTAGTTTTTTCATGTACCATAAGAGAATCCCAACCGTTATCCTGAGTCGATGCATACTTTCCAGGTTATTACCTTTCACCCGCCTCTCTCACCAGTAACTCTGTGTGTATAACCACAGCTAGGACTAACTCTTCAGCATTTAATTCAGCTGCACAGAGAACGGACAACACGAACACACAAGAAGCATATTGAGAGTAGGAGGACGATAACTTTCACATTTTCCTAACTAGCAAGATTAACTGTCAAACAGTTAGGACCACGTCTTCAGATGTGCCTTGCTCATCTCTGCCTTGCTCTGGGCTGTTTTCAGGGAATTCTTTTGCCACTTTATAAACTTGCTTGATCATTGAGTTCAGCTTCGGAAAATGATGCTCTTTCTGTTATGAGTGCTGAATGCAGCAGCCCAAACCAGCCCCCTTTCTAAAACTGAAGTGGGAAGAGAACAACTCGTGCTCCCAGTTGTGGGAGGAGGCAGAAGAATTGGGGACAATGGGAAGGACAGAATCTCAGTAATCACAGTTTTTGGTTGCCAAAGCATGGCAGATTTTTAGACTCCCTAATTATGAAGCTTGGACAATATAATTTGTATAAATCAGGACAGCTCTCTGAAACTTGACATAGGAAACCAGTAGCAATGTAAAGTTTCCGCAATGGCAGTTTTCAGTTGTTTAATCTTTGGTAGTTTTGGTGTACCTCAAACCCAAAGGCATATCTTAGAATTTCATTTAGATGGGTTTACATTGCTCTTTCACAGTTTGGTGTAGATCAGTTGTAAATTAATAAAACGATTATCCGTTAAAAGACCCATTTTTCAGTACAATTATGAACATTAGTTTGATTTTGTTTAGACTTTATGCAACAAAGTTGTATGTACTCCAGAAGGGATAAGTCACTTGTAGAACCTACTTAAGTTTGTTTATAGTATGGGTCCCCAGCCCTTTTAAGCTAGGGGCCAGGTCACGTTCCCTCAGTCAGCTTCGAGGGCTGGATGACCATTTTGCCCTCCCTGCACAATAGGGGAGCCTGTTTTGTCCCAACAGCTTCAAAGAGGTGGCCATTTTGTTTCTCAAACACCCTTGGAGGGGTGGGGGGGGCGCATATGAAATGCCACTGCAGGCTGGATCCAGGCCTTAGATTGGGAACCACTGGTTTAGAGGTTTGATTACAGAATTCTCTAGCCCCAAAGTAACTTTTCCAAATAGGCTTATGGCAAAGTACTCAATGAGGATCATTCTTCGCATAATCTTCCTATCAGCAGAAGTGATTATTACATTTCAGTGTGATTCTTTTTGCCCAGTTACTGTAGAGTCCTAAAAGGGATCCCTTTGTGCAAACATGTACTATACAAGCCTTCATTCTATTACCATTGTCAGAAGCCTGTTTCTGCCTCCGGCTGCAACAGAATGGTTCTGAAGGGGGCCCTTCTCAGCTCAAATTTCAGGCTTTATCTAAATACAGCACACCTCTCTGTTGCCTAATCCAGCAAGGCTGCTCTTATATTATTATATCGTAATTATTATGCCATTTGAAATGTAGCCTTTAATTAAAGTATGCATCTGTGCGTCCCATTCCCACGGTCTTTCCACTTTAAAACAAAAACAAGAAGTTGAAATCTGTGGCTCATGCATTGTTTCTTCTTTTTTCCCTTCAGCAGAAAAACAAGAGAAAGAAGTGGACATGTACGCAAACCTATCGGATGAAAAGGCTTTTGTATTTTCAGTGGCCTTGGCAGAAATAAACAGAAAAATTATTAACCAGAGACTTATTCTTTGATTACTTCGTGAGACCAAGCATGCCAGGCGCTTTAAGCCAGGAAGTGACTTCAGGCCACTGGCAGCCTTTCGATGAGCAGATCTCGTCTTACATCGGTGAAGGCCGTATATTTTTCCTGGCTGGTCCTCTGCTGCTTTTGCGCTTTTTCATTTTGTTTCCGGGGCTCACAGAACGGTCGCTCCAGCTTCTACTCAAGAGTCAAACAAACAACATTTTTCTCTCGGGAAGGAAAGCGAAAAAACATTTTGAAAATCCTGTAATTCAACCCAGGCAGCTTTAAGAAGAAATCGGCAGACTTAAATAAACACACAACTGTTTCTGTGAACATTTCTGCAATTAAAACGATTAATTTAAATTTCCTGTACATCCTCCGTTCCAGATTTTCACCCGTGTTGAAGCTTACGTGTATATAGTTCAATTAACCATTTTAATAAATGGATATTCTAATATTTTATTGTAGTCTAATAATAGTGACTGCAGTGGCTCAAGTGGCTAGGATGCTGACTGGAAGATGGAAGGTCAGCAGTTCAATTCTTGAGTACTGCAGGACGGAATGAGCTCCCGTCTTTGTCCCAGCTCCTGCCAACCTAGCAGTTCGAAAACAAGAAATTGCAAGTAGATAAATAGGGACCACTTTAGTGAGAAGGTAACAGCGTTCTTTGCTCTCCTGTGTCTAGTCATGCCTGCCACATGACCATGGAAACGTCTGCAGAAGCAGACAGCGCTGGCTCTTCGGCTTTGAAACAGAGATGAGCACTGAACCCAAGAGTCGGATACGACTGGCTTTCAAGCAAGGGCGACCTTTACCTTTAATAATAGTGAAATGATGGAAATGTTTGCAGGTCGGGTAGAACTGCAGTACATTTATTTTTACTTTGAAATGAAAATATATTTTTTAACATGAGCTGGTTTGTTATCCATCCACTGAGTGCAATGTAAACCAGCTGTTTTCAGCTGTCATAGTTGTTATGAGAGCCAGTAAGGCGTGATGGTGTGTCAGATGAAGATTCAGAAGACCTGGATTCAAATCTTTGCTTGTCTGTGGAAACTCACTTCTTTCATGTCCAGATCAAATACTGGACTGCCAAAATGAAGCCACTTTCTTGGCTTTGTTGTTGGCCAAACTTTAGTCCTCATTGGTGCTTGTTTCTAGCAGTAATTGCCAAACCAGCAAATGAGCCCATGGATTCTGGGGTACACAGAAAGAGACTTCTTGAAGATTGTGGTATTTTTGAACCACAGTCGGGCGTACCCTGGTAACTGCAACCTTGTGTTGCTGGCTAATCTTTCTCACACTAGGTTAGGTGAAGGGAACTGCAGAATGAATCCACCAAAAGGTGTGTTCATTTTGGCAGTTTTATATCTGGCCTAGACATGGCAGAAGAAGCTGGCTCCTGTATCTCCACATTCACACAGTGTGTTGTTGTTTGCCAGCAGCTCCTACTTGAGCATGTTGGCCTTACATGTTTCAGACACGCCAACCCTTATCCCATGTGTGGACAACCTTTGATTCTTGGACTTCAGGAGCCTGAGTCAGTACGTTGTTTGATCAGTACTTTGGGGAATTGACTTAGGCTTCCTGGGAAGTCCAAGAACCAAAGGTTGGCCATCCCTTAGCCTATTCGGAGTCTTCCAGGTGACGTAGAGGAGGTTGAGTTCCTCAGGCATCTCCTCCTTTAGTACCATTCTTTGTCTAGTGAGCTCCTTCCTCCATCTTCTAATTTGGTTTTGCTCTTGCATCCCCTCAAGGATGTTTGTTCTTGGAAATTCCCTAAAAGATGGCAATTGTAAGCTGTTCCATCAGCATCTCACTTCAAAAGCCCTGGAGAGGGTCTCCATAAGTTGGTAGCAACCTGATTGTATGTGACACATATTGCAGTCTACAAGAGGCTGCCCCATAATTTTTACATTCATTTTGGCTAGACCTGTCTAGAATAAACGGAAGTACAGTAAAACATCGGATAATGCTAAGACTTGGTTCCACAAGTCTTGGTGTTATCCGATTTTTAGTGTTATCCGATCCATGTTAAAATCCTATGGGATGGATTGGATAACGTTAAAGCTCCATAGAGATACATTGTAACCGCACAGGCTTTAGCGGTTGTTATCCGATCCATCCCATAGGACCTTCACGTTATTCGATCCAATTCTCCTCCCCAGATTACTTAACGTTATGCGATTTTAGCGTTATCCGATCCAAACGTTATCCAGTGTTTTACTGTACAGTATAATGAAGGGTGCAGAGACACAATGGCTTCTTCATTGTAAAATACAGTACAGTAATGCAATTTCCTGTGTCAGGAATCCTTCCAGAACATTTCCCCATAATCTCTGCTGCTGCCAAAAGAAGAGGAAAGGTTACTAAACCAGCTTTGGACGTAATTATTAGACTTAGATGCTCTCATGCTATGTAGCGTATTGGGCCGCGGACATAACGGTACCTTTAATAAACTTTGGACAGATAGCATGGCATCAGCCCCCTGTTGGTTCTCTGTGATATCGCTGGCGAACTTGCAAAGAAGCATGGATAAATCATGCGCTTGATCTAGTTGTGCGATACATCCTGATAAAAACAACTTGCTGAAAAAGAGGTGTTAGCGAAAATGGAAGGCAGCAGGAAAAGATGATGGAATGTGAGCTAGAGCTACTCAAGAAAAGAAACCAAGGCCATGGATGTGTAAAACCTAAGTCGGGCCATTAATAAGATCTTCAGGAGCTTTCTTAATCTATACGGTTGTTATAACCCACAGTTCAGGAAGGCATACCCTTGTAATGAACCTTAAAATGCCACAGTCTAGTCCAGTGGTACTCAAACTAAGGCCTGGGGGCTGCACCCGGCCCCCAGGCCTTCGTGACCGGCTCCCTGAATCACATGATTGGCCCATGACTCAAAAAGTTTGGGCACCCCTGGCCTAGTCAGTCCTCCAAAATCATTAATAAGGAACCATATCTTGACTTTGTTCTTAAAGGAGGCCAGGGTTGGCAGTAGGAAGGTTTCTACAAGGAGGGCACTTCATTGCCAGGACAGAGAAGGACTTCTTGCTTCTCATAAATGTGTTGCTTTACACTGAAAGACAGGAATAGATCCCAGCAATTCGGCAGATAAATGTTAGGTGAATCCCTCTTCTAAGCATTGTGATCCCAGATCGTTTAGGGTTATCAATGGCTGTCATTTGAATTAGGATTAGAAATGCATCGCCCAATCAATTTATGGAAGTGTCACATGGGTTCTGCAAGATAGTCTAATATTGCGCTTGGTGCAGCCATTGTGTTGTCTCCAGGGTCATAGAAATCGTATCCACAGTTCAGTCAGTAGGGATGAGTATATACAAGAGCCTTGTAGCTGGTTGCTCATGGAAGAAGGTGGAATGCATCGGCAATATTTAATTTGGTAAGTATGTTGTTCAGTCACACAGTTGAGTCCGACCCTTTGTGACCACGTGGACGACTGCACGCCAGGCCCCTCTGTCATCCTTCGCAGTCTGTAAGTATATTCTATGCATTTTCAGTGGCGTTTTCAGTACAATTTTTAGCGTTTATGATTTTTATGGCTTTCCTCCATAAGGGACCCCAGAGAAATGAAGTAGGGGAGATTTCCTATGGGAACATCAGCAGTTAGCTCATTAAATCCAAGCCTGATTTAAAATATATTTTGACTATGTAGCAAAATCTTGGCGTTTAGGAAGAGGAAGCAACACACAATGTGATGAGAGCCGCTAGTGCCTCTCTTGAATCCCTTTATCTCAGATAGCTAGCCTCGTTCATCTGCTATCCCAGCTTCCAAGGCTAGGTGGCATTGCACATCCAGGGGAAAACATTGTGCATATTTACAGCTGCCCTGTGGTAGCTGTTCAAGGCAAAATACATATTCCTTGTCCTTCACAAAAATCACCTACAAACCTTTTTGAGAGTATGCAAGAGCGAAACCAAATTAGAAGCTGGAGGAAGGAGCTGAGTGGACAAGGAACAACATTAAAAGAGGAGGATATGGCTGAAGATCTCAACCTCCCCTTCGTCACTTGGAGGACCCTGAATAGGCTGAGGGTTGGAGTCCCTAAATGCAAGACCCACATGCCCAAGTGGGGGCGGCTGCCCGACAACAACACACAGTGTGAATGGGGACAGACAAAAGAGTCCGGTTCATTTACTGGTCTGCCAATTACTGCCAGAAACATGCACTCATGAGGACTTGAGTTGGCCCAAAAACAAAGCCAAGAAAGTAATTTAATTTTGGCAGTCCGGAGAGTGATCTGGACACAAAAAAAGAAGACTCTCAGCAAAGGGGCGGAAAGCAGAGCTGGCACACAAAAAAATAGCAGTTCCATTTCAATCCCCATACATAGATCTGGATTAGAAACAGCTTTTACCACCAGGCTCTCATCAGGATGGCATCGTGTCCATCTTGTGCAACAGAAGGCTATTTTAAGGGACCCAGGAGATGTCTAGACTCCACAGCATTTAAAGGCTGCTGCCCCAATCCGCCAAACGGTTGGGCCAGCCATGTCAAAATCGTGAGACCAAGCAAGGGAATCTTGTAGATTTCACTAACGGCCACCATGATCTTTAGACCACCTTCCACAATTCTGTCCAAACACGCTTTTGAAGAGATGCATGACTCTACAACAGAGGTTCCCAACCTAAGGCCCATGGGCTAGATCCGACCCGTGGCACCACTTAATGTGACCCCCTACACCTCCAAGGCAGTGGTGGGTTGTCAAAAATTTTACTACCCCACCGTGACATCATAGACATTATGGGTGGGGTCAACATCATGACATCATGATGTCATGGACGGAGCCAACGTCATGACATGATGTTGTGGGCGGAGCCAAAGAAAAAAATTAAAAATAATTTTTTTTAAAAAAAACACACACACCCCTCAACCCACCCACCCACCCACAACACAAACCCGTAAATAAATTAAATTAATTAACTTTTTTTAAAAAACCCAATCCCGGATGGTTACTACCCCCCTAGAGAACCACCCGGGATTGTTGCTACTGGTTCAGGTGAATCGGTGCGAACCGGCAACAACACACCACTGCTCCAAGGGCATTTGAGAAACAAAATGGCCTCCCCTTTCAAGCTGTTGGGACAAAAGGGCCACCCCCATTGCACAGGCAGGGTAAAATGGCCATCTGGCCCTCGGAGCTGACTGAGAGAGCATGACCCGCCCCCCATTCTAAAAACTAGCTCTTCATTTGCTAAATCTGCAAATGTTTGTGCCTTTGATTGTTAAATTGTATAATAAACACCCTCCTCTCCCTCGGGGCTCGTGTCTTTGGACAAGACCAACTTCAAAGCATAGGGCAAGATTGCTGCAAGAATTAAAAGCCTCAATGAGGGTTCAGAATGCAATTAGGATTGTGATACCTTTAAGTGATGAAAGACACCGCCCTGAACAACCCAGGATTGCAGGGCCAACTTTAGAAGTCAATGCACATTTTGCCCTCAACATACTAGGGGCTCAATTTACCCACCTTGGAAGGATGGAAGTGGCTGAGTCAACCTTGATCCCCATCAGGATCAAACTCACAAAGTTTTGGGTGCAGGACGGCAGTTTAACCACTGTACCACCAGTAATTCACATTTGATTAATATCTCCAATAACCTTCCCCCCATATCTTCTTAACAAATTCCTAGTCCCACCATAGGTAATGGCATGTCTCCATCTCTTTCTTACAACTCCGCCAATCCGCCTTATATTTAGACTCCTAGCCCAGGGCGTTCGACCTGGGAGAAATTTGGCTCAAACCTCTTCCCGGTCTTCTACTTTAAAATAGAAAGAAATGCTTTGAAACCGGCTCTCATTAACCCAATTGCCACGGATGTGCGGTGGGTATCAACATGTAGGCCAGCGGTGGGGACAAGTTTAAAACTGGGACTCTCCTGCCTTCCGATGGAGAGATACCAGGAGGCGAAATAAATAAATAAATAAATTAGTGATGGGGAAACCTTTCTCACCCTGACCTTTCCCTCTAATCCATTTTGGAGCGGCGCACCCATTGAAATATGCCCTGTCCCAACAGTAGAGTCAGACAAACGCCGGCTGCTGGAAATACCTCTTCTGCAGATCCCTAACGGTTTGTTTCCCCGTTTCATTCCCTCTGATTAGAGCTTTGTCAGTCAATTCTTCTTCTACTGCTACTTCTTTGTCATTTCAGCCTTTTTCCTTCCTTCGTAGGCTTGTGCGACCTTCCTTGTTTTGTCGTCTGGTGACTTCTCCTCCTGGGAAAATACTATATGCTGGTATCTAACTCTGCTTTGGTGAATAAATGGAGAGCAAATGACAGGGTAGGTGGCTGGTGCAGAACATCCAAACTTTCCTTCTATATATGGGGTTTTTAATAATATATTTTGGGAACTCTTGATATTATATATTGCAATCATAGACGACCAAGGGGTAGTCATAAGCAGAACTGCATTGCAAAGAGCCAAAATCCATTCAGGCCATGGTGTTATGATGTATTTTGAAGCCTGTTTTAGAGAAGCAGAGGTTATCTGAGTGATTCCTGAGAAAAACATGCTGTTTGGAGTACGCCTATGACTGAAAGCAGATTCAATCTGAAGTAGATAAATAGAAAACTCAAATTGCCTGAGGTGAGAGATGTGGATAAGCAGGCAGGTTTCGGGCTAATGTTTTTGTGGTTTCTGATTTCAGTATATATAGGGCCTGCGATGGCTTAGTGGTTAAGACGCTGAACTTGACAACTGGAAGGTCGGCAGGTCAGCAGTTTGAGACCTGAGTACTGCTTGGCAGAGTGAGCAACCATCTCTGTCCCAGCTCCTGCCAACCTAGCAGTTCGAAAGCAAGAAATTGCAAGTAGATAAATAGGTACCACTTCGGTGGGAAGGTAAACAGTGTTCTGTGCACTTCAGTGTTTAGTCATGCCTGCCACATATCCACAGAAACATCTGCAGACATAGACAGCGCTGGCTCTAAACATAGATGAGCACCGAACCCTAGAGTCAGATATGGCTGGCTTTTGACCAAGGGCGATCTTTACCTATCTGAAGACTTGTGTTTAGGAACTACTGTGCAATATCAGGGATAACTTACTCCACCCTGGCATTGCTGGTTCACACTAATTAGTTCTTCCCAAGCCGTTTGATGTAACATCCGCACTAGAGATTTATAAGTCGGATTCTCAGATCAGGGAGTGAATCAGGGAATAGGACCAGTTTTCTGTTCCTCTGAATATCTGCGGTTTATCTTTTTTCTCACAAAGTTTTTTTTTTTTGCACTACAATCTGAGCATTGGAACTCACAGGCTAAAACAAATTTTAGCTGTATAATGCCCTTTCCCCTGTTGAGAGAGATTGCAAAGAGGGAGGTCTTCTTTCAAACAATGTGGGGTGGCTGGTGAAGGAAGTCAGGGTATTTATTTAAACATGGTATTTAAAAGAGTCTAACTAAAATCCGGTTCCCTGGCATTGCAGGTTGCAACCAGAGTTGGCCCATTGAATCTGTGAGATCCATGCAGGGGGTGATTTACCAAATCTCCAGTTGTTTGAATAGGCCTCCTCTAGTTCCGACTTGCTAAGCTAAGTAGCAGGATTCCAGTAGTTAAACTGCTATACTGCAACCAACAAAGGTTGACAGTTCAATCCTGACCAGGTTGACTCAGCCTTCCAGCCTTCCAAGGTCAGTAAAATGAGTACCCAGCATGTTGGGGGCAAAGCGCTAATTAACTTGTGATCCGCCCAGAGAGTGCATGAAACACTATGGGGCGGTATTTAAGTGTGATTGCTTTGCTTTTAAAACAACAGCAACAACATCTTCTTGAAGTTCCCTTCTTAAGCTGGCCTGTCTCCAGCGGGCCGTACAGTATGTCTAAAGCCAGATTAACAAAACACTGGGTAACATTGCTAATTAAAAAAAACCACACTCCCAAATGTATTTTTCTTTCTGCAACATCTTTCTCCAAAATATGGAAAGCAACAGAAATCTGTCAAGCTAGAAAGCTCAAAAACCGGAGGGGACGGAGGAACTACAGCTGGTGGCAAGGTGTCCGTTTACGTTCTGGATTTAGCGTTGCTAAGGGAAGGGGAGCCTGGTTTGTTCCAGTCGGGCTGCCAAATTTCTTGCTTTTGTACAAACCTTCTCCTCTTTGTCACTCAACAACTTCACGTCCCTTTTCTTGAATGCCATCATCTCTCTTTGCAAAGTGTTGAAGAAGAGCCACGTAGGAAAGCAAATGGTTGCATTTGTTTCCTACCACTGCACCCCATTCTTCCATTTATAAGTTGGGGCTAGATCAGGGTTCCTCAAATTTGGCTCTTCGGGTGTTCTTGGACTTCAATTCCCAGAAACCCTGATCAGCAGGTATGTTGACTTGGGCTTCTGGTAACTGAAGTCCAAGAACACCTCGAGAGCCAATTTTGAGGAACCCTGGGCTAGATCGTTTCTCTGTGGACGTTGATCAGCAGTAAAGTGTCTCTCCTACACTGCGGGGAGTCTTGTATTCAAATTTTGTTTCTACTTAGACTCCCTAGGAAAGCAGAGGGATTTACAGCTGGAAGGAGAACGTGGAGAAGTAACTGCCTGAATCCAAAGTCCTAATGCAATTCCAGCTGCTCATAAGGTTCTGGGAGTTGTCATTAAAAAAGTAACTTTTCCTAGCTCGACATCTGATCCATACTGTGTAACTTTATTAGTCTACATTCCCTTCGTCTCTTCTTCCCCCCATTGTTTATTTGACCTTGAGATTCCAATCTATTTTTGTCCTTAACAAACCACAGGCCACAACCTGGAAAAGTTACTTTCTTGGACTGCAGTTCCCCGAGTCCTCCAGTTACCTAGGAAGTCTGGGATCTATAGCCTGAAAAAGTCACTTGATCCAAGCCCTTCTAACCATGCTGGTGGATTAAATTGATATACATGCTCATAATGACGGCGGCTACTTAGACATCACCTCCCCTAAAAAGGAATGCATGAAATGACAGGCACCATTGTGTTGCTTGCACAGTATGTACAAATGTACTTTCAGCGTTGCTGAGAAACACAGAAGACTTTAATTTAAATAGAAATGTGAGGTATCATTTCAGCATAGCAGGGAAGAGTGTGAGCAATCTTGCCTGCTCACCAGGCAGGGGATGGTTTTTGGCTAAAGTGGTTAAGACGCTGACTGGAAGGCGGCAGGTCAGCAGTTCGATACCCGGCTACTGCATGATGGAATGAGTTCCCATTTCTGTTGCAGCTCCTGCCAACCTAGCAGTTCGAAAGCAAGACATTGCAAGTAGATAAATAGGGACCACTTTGGTGGGAAGGTAAACAGCGTTCTGGTGTCTAGACATGCCTGCCACATGTCCACGGAAACGTCAGCAGACACAGACAGCGCTTGCTCCTTGGTTGTTTTAGAAGCTCACCTTGTTAACTGGGAAGCTGGCAAGTCAACAGTTTGAGACCTGGGTACTGAATGACAGATTGAGCAACCGTCTCTGTCCCAGCACTTGGGGACATGAAAGGAGCCTCGTTTGGGTTTTCCCTGCAAAAATCCTTTCAACCCAGAATAATTTCTAACAAGAAATTGCTAATAACGAAGATGAGCACCGAATGTTAGAGTCCGACATGACTGGTGTTTGAGCAAGGGAGACCTTGACCTTGTTGGGGGGAGGTGGTGGTCAACTTGAGACACTTCAGCATCCTCTGTTTTGCATTATAGCTTTCTTCTTTCCCCCCACCCTTATCAGCGATTCAGGAAATGAGTTGCAGGAGGATAGATAAAACAAGCCAGGGCAGTGAGAGATAAAGTAGGAGTTGGAATGCCTGCTCCTTTCCCCAAGCCTGATAAGGAGGGATGCCTATTCTGGCAGGGTCCAGAAAGCCTGGATTCTTAATCACCCCAACGCTGTTGGCAGCCAGAAGGTTTGCCCAACAAGGCCAAGAGAGAGGGAGAAAATGGGAATGCTCTGTCAAGGATCTGCAATCCACGAGACAGTTGGTTTGAGCATGGGAGGAGAATCTTGCCCCCCGGATTACATAAAGAAATCTGCGGTAAGGGGAAATTGTGGACTTGACTTTTGGGCTTTAACTGTTGAGTTCCGCATGAGTGTTATTATTTTCCTGGATTCTGGCAAGGTTATCCTGCTATGGTAATAGAGTAGACCAAGAGTTCTCAACTTTTTAAAGCCAGGGGCCGGGTCATGCTCCCTGAAACAGCTTCAGGGGCCGGACGGCCATTTTGCCCTTCCTCCACCACATGGCACTTCTTGGTGTAGTGGAGGTGATGGTGGGCAGCATGAAATGGTGCCACAGGCCAGATCTGGGTCATGGGCCCCATCTTGAGAATTCCTGGAGTAGACCGTATTGCCAGTGACCCAACAGTGAGTGTCAGCCGGTGGTTAACTAACAACCCTAAGGACTTAGAGCCTTGGGTGCCAAAGTCTACAAGGAAGGGTGATGGTCCCCAACTGGGTTAAATCCTTTTTGAATCCATTTTGATGGAGGGCAGCAGCTTCATCCATCCTGACCTTAGGTTGAGGAGGACTTTGCGTGCCAAAAGGGCTCAGGACCAGAAAGTGACTTGTGGAACTGGATCCGTGGTACTAGGGATGTCACGTTGCAATGCAGAAGGCAAATGGAAGGCCACTGCATTATATTATCAGGACAGTCTTCATGGCTGATCGCCATGAGGATTGCCAATATTCGGATTCGAATACGGCAGAACAACAACAAGAAGAAGGGTTCAGTTTTGCCTTGAACCCCTGGCAAACTGTTTTAAAAAGAAAAGATCTCATGCTATTTGTTATCCAGATTCCAGGGGGGGGGGGAAATCTAATTTTGATTATTATTTGTGTCGCGGCATTTTAAATTGGTAGTTGTGTTAGTCTGTGATTCAAGCATGTCAGAGAGTAAATTAAACAGAAAACCTTTGTGGCACCTCAAAGACCAACTGGTGTATTTTAATGTTAGCTTTTGGGAATCGAGCCCATTTCATCAGATATGAGAGTGAGACTTCATGGCATTAATTTAGACCTATCAGGTACAGAGGCACACAAAGGTTGGCTAGCATAACAGATAGGTTTACAAATAGGTTTTTAATAATAACCATTTACAACTCAACGGAACCAAAATTCACAATAATACATCTGAACCAGGGATCTTCTGTTAGTACTGGCCGTAAATAGCCACACTGATGTATAAACTTATCTGTTATGTTAGCCAACCATTTGTGTGTGTGTGTGTGTGTGTGTGTCTATACTGTATAAATTGATGCCATGAGGTTTCACTCTTATGTCTGATGAAGTGGAATTGATTGTCTCCAAATTCCTCATAGTTAAAGGTAAAAGTCTCCCTTGCTCAAAAGTCAGTCATATCCGACTCTAGGGGGTGGTGCTCATTTCTATTGACAGCCATAGAGACAGCGCTGTCTCCATCTGCAGACATTTCCATGGCCCTGTTGCCGGCATGACTAGAAGCCAGAGCACACAGAGCACTGTTACCTTTCCTGCCAAAGTAGTACCTGTTTATCTACTTGCAATTTCTTGCTTTCAATCTGTTTGGCTGACAGGAACTGGGACCGATGACGGATGCTCACTCCGTAACATTCAGGTCTCAAACTGTTGACCTGCCGACCTTCTGGTCGACACACTCAGCATCTTAACCACTAAAGCCGCCATGGCCCCTCATCTGTGCAAAAACTTGAAAGCGATCACAGGGCTGGGTTCCCTGATGCCAATCAATGGGAAACTTGCAAACTGACTGAGATGCAGGACTCGAATGGAACTGGATGGAGCACAAATCCCCGTGGATCAAATCAGGATGTACTCCAAAGCCCTGAATTAGCCTCTGAATCAGATGGGGGAACCTTGGGAAGCCCCAGTGTAAATCTCTGTCTCACCTGTTCAAGATCTTTTCACTGCCTCTCCTTCTTGTTTGGGGGGGCAGGAAGCCATTTGGCTTCAAATATCCCCCTTCCCCACTTCAAACAATGGAAGATTCTTGGATGTGTGAGTGACATCAGATGGAAATGTCACAGATCGAAGTTGGCAGGTCTCGGAGGGAGCATTCTTTTGAATTTTGCTTAGGTAGCTGTTCCAGGTCTTAGCAAGAAAGCTGCAGGTCTTTCTGTCATTCAGGATAGGTAAAGATAAAAGCTCCCCTTGCTTGAAAGCCAGTCGTACCCCTAGGGTATGGTGCTCATCTCCATTGACAGCCAAAGAGGCAAGGTTCTCTGTGTCTGCAGACGTTTCTGTTAGCCATGTGGCAGGCATGACAAGACACCAGAGTGCACAGAACGCTGTTACCTTTCCCGCCAAAGTGGTACCTGTTTATCCACTTACAATTTCTTGCTTTTAAACTGCTAGGTTGGCAGGAAATGAGACAGAGACAGGAGCTCACTCCATCATGTAACACTTGAACTGCTGACCTGCTGACCTTCTAGTCAGCAAATTTCAGCATCTTAACCCACTAAGCCAGTAGTCCCCCCTCTCATTCATTCAGGATAAGGCCCAGTTATTGTCACTGAAAGCAAAATGATGACAGTGTGTAATGACTGGACGGACTGAACTTGTCTCCCAACATGTCCACTAAGAGTATAGCTCGGGGCGCCCAGCAATCCCTACACAAATAGCTTGAAAACAAATTATGAAAAGCAGATAAAATGATAGAGCTGTTACAATCATGACCACAGGAGTTCTTAATCTTTTTAAACTGGAGGCCAGGTCACACTCCCTCAGACAGCTTCAGGGGGACAGATGGCCATTTTGCCCTTCTTCCACCACATGGCACTTCCGGGTGTGGTGGAGACGGTAGAGGGCCAAATGAAATTCATGAGAATCTCTGCATTAAACCATAAGAGACATCAGTGGAACAGAATGAAATGTAAGTCTGTAGATGTTCCACTACAAATCCATCCCAGCATGACAGTAAGTGCGCAAAGTTAGCAGATTTTGTGGGTTTTGAACTACAAAGCCTAGAATCCCCTCCTCTGCATTGTTGATTGCTAGAATCTAGGTGCTCCAGTCCAAAAAAAGGAGAAATGAATACCATATATACTCGACTATAAGTCGTCCCAAATATAAGCTGAGGTACCTAATTTGGACCTCTAAAACTAGGAAAATAGGTTAACCCGAGTATAAGTCGGGGGTGGAAAATGCAACAGCTGCTAGTGAGTTTCAGTAAATAAAATACATGAAAATACGGTAACATTAATTAATGTAGACATTTGTGTGGTTATTTTTTTTTTTTGAATGTTTATGTTGACCCGAGTATAAGTCGAGTCCCATTTTTGGACCTCATTTTGGGAGCTAAAAAACTAGACTTATACTCGAGTATATACAGTAGTTTTCAAATACAATTTCTGTCTAATGCCTGTTGTTCATGTGAATTTAGACACCATCTTCTGGTATCTCAGCAAACAGCATTAGTGCCAATTCTCTCTAGAAAATAATTTGTAGGAAGAACTAAGTGTCTGAGAAAAAGATATCCATCTTTTAAATTTATTTTGAGGACTACAGGATAGTTCATTTTGCCGTTAATTATGGAAAGAATTTAGGCACCTTGTATTTTTGTGTTCGTTTATTTATTTTTCCATTCTGTTTATCCACGGGAGGCCCTGTTTGCACAAAAGCAAAGAATGTTGTTCGAGTTGTTTCAGTTGACAAAGGCACGCAGGCCCTAGAGATGGATTTCATATCTTTGTCATTGCATTCTATTTTTAAAAGCCAAGCTACTGGCCAACGTTAAGCATTGCAAAGGACTCTGTCAGCCGTTGCGTTAGGTTTTGGGTTTTCAGGACTCTTTGCAATAAACCCAGCTCGGTTTTCTGTCTTCCTTCTTGCGACAAAAAGATTATTGTGTGGTGTGTTTTCATACCACCAGCCTTATGCACTGAGCGGGGGAACACCCAACATTCTCCATTTTCTGTTCTCCTGGGTTGTAGGGAGTGGGTGTTTTATGCCACCACCACCCAATATTCATTCCAGAGATGCTTGGTTATCAACAGCCTCTCAAGAAAAGAATTTTAAATGGTTCTGTGACGTCAAGAAAGCCAAGTGGTGTTGACTGGGGGGGTTGTGTGTCTTGAAACCCATTGCCAAGTTGCCATCATCATTTTGAGCGCGCACTGACAAAACAGATAATACCCAACGAGAGATGCTTTACATAGCACCAGATACATGCTGTGCTCCCAGGGTGTTCTAGAATTTTCCTCTCCCTGCCAAAGTGAGAAATGGAAATTCAGTTGTAATTTCAACTGGTTCCTGGCAACCAACGTCCTATTTTCTCATCAAAAATGTCAGAAAGTGATTTGCAGCCCGAAGAAACGCCCATAAACTGGTCACAGGTGAAAGAGAATGGTTTAAGTACAACAGACAGAAAATTGAACCTTCTGAATGAAAAAGTAGACAAGTTGTTGAATTTCCAGGAAGATGTGACGGAAAGGCTTCAAGACGTTTATAAAGGGATTGATGGTCTGGAGAAAGGCCTTTGCAAGCTAAGAGTTTTGCAAGCGCCCAGGGACCAAACCGGCGGAATAAAAAGAGATTTGAAGTCTGAAGATGGGGAGCATCAGACGGACACCCAAAGTGTGTGTGCTGAGCTATTAAACCTGATGATAGTGACGCAACAAGACACATCACAGTACAGGGAAAGGATTGAGAAGATGGAAAAAATGGTAGAATCTGTGGATAAGATTGTGAGATGTTTGGGAGAAATGTTCAGAAATTCTAAGGTGGTAGATTTCATTCTGAAGGGCAGTGTCCCTTCACGAAAAGGGAATGCTGTTGAAACCCCAGAAGAGGTAAGTTGGTCCTCTTGTTATTTTCAAGATCTTCATTTCTTCCATTTTTGGTTCATATCGGTCTTCGTTAATGATCATAAATAATAATTTCACGTCAGAGATTATTCTGAGTTGAAAAGATTTTTGCTGAACAAACTCTGCTCAGTGGGTGCCCAAATGAGGCTCCTTTCATGTCCCCAAGTACAGCCTTCGGGTATCGAAAACCAACCTTTCAGTCTTCAAGCTCAGTGTCTTAACCACTAAGCCACCAGAGGAGCAGCGTTAATGACCATGTTTCACTCCCATAGAGGACCGCAGGTAGTGCTGTCAAATTAAAAAGGTTGGCGCGTTGTTTCTTGTCAATTTTCTCGTTTAGCAAAATTTCTTTGATGGAGTTAAAAGCCACCCAATCCCACTTTCTTTCTTCTGGTTAGTTCTGCTCTCTGATTGTTGTTTGCCCCACTCAGGCGACCGAGATAGACGTAGGGGTTGATCTGTTTTGTGGGTTCATTCTAGATTTTTATTTGGAATTTCCATTGGTTGCTCGATACTGTAGCATATATTTTGTTTTCATGCCATTCCTTTTTAGCCCTGACTGTCCAAAATCCAAACCCAGTTAGAAAGGAGAACAGTCTAAACATTTCTCATAAAATGCTAGCATTGAGTGGATCGGCATGCGGAGCACTCGATCACAGTCTTGCTCACAGTGTTGAGACGAACAGCATTTCTGTTAGAATGTCCATCATTTTTCCTGAAACTTTTGGTCGTTTGTGCCTGTGTTTGGCTCCCTCTGCAAATATAGATGTGAGAATTTAGAGAAGTAGGAACAGGCAACTTCATATATATCACCAAGGATCAAGACTATACTTTCAGGGAGAGGAAAAGAGGCCAAGTAACCAATAGTGGCTTAGTGGTTAAGACACTGAACATGGTAACTGGAAGACCACGGAAATGTCTGCAGACAGACAGTGCTGGCTCTTTGGCTGTAAACAGAGATGAGCACTCCACCCTAGAGTCAGACACGACTGGCTTTTGAGCAAGGGAGACCTAAACAGTGGTCCTATTGGTGCAATGGCCAAAGCCTAAAAAAAACCCTCCTATGAAATTCAAACCTGAGATGAAAGGAAAAGAACAGGGAAAGGTTCTTTAACCATGACAAATTCATTAGTTGTACTGGATGATCGGTTTCCTTTTCTTTCCTCTTTTTCTTTTTCTAGACTAAAGATAAGCCAGAGGAGACGGGGGCGAAGGGGAAGCATGCACTTACCCACAAGGGGACCCAGCCTCAAAGCAAGAATCCTCTGGAAGGTACATTTAAGAAGTTTCTTGATGCATAAAAATGCAAAGTTACATCATAGTTGTTTGTTCTAATGTGTTGGTGTCACAATTGGAGTTAACAGGAACCCTGTGAATTAATGACCCACCAAAAGGTCCTATGCTCAGGTCTTATACCACCAATGCTGTGGGTTCTTTACTGAGTCAATCCACAAGTGTTCCTGGCCTCTGAATGGTGATGCCAACATTTTTCTGGCTCTTAATACAATTTCTATCCCTAGAAAACAAAAGAGAGAAGAAGTTGGATGGACATTTGGGAGGATGTGAAGAGGTGAATCCGGCCGGTCCAGCCCTTCCCAAAGTTGACGCCGGTCTCCAAGCAAAAGAGAGGATGGCCCAGATGGAAACAACAGAAACATTTGGACTGGGAAACAGCACCAAGGGCTTCCGGAATCAAAAGGATACAGTTGGTGCCAACGCTTTGGTCCAGAATAAGAAACCACTAGTTTGCTCAAGCAACGGTAATCCAACAGGAAGCCCGACTTTGGGCAATATCACTCCGGGTTCAGAAGAAATTGCTGCGAAACATCTCAATCCAAAATCAACGGAAAGGGGGAAAAACATCTCTTCATTTCCCACTGGGAAAACTGAGCCATCTGCCTTGAAGCCTGCTGGAGATGTTATACGGACAAGGTAAGAACCTTTCCTCTTGATTTTTTCTCATTAATAAAAACATAACAGGAAGACTAGAGGGATCACCAGCTAAAAAATCCTGATAAAGTGTGCAATGATAATTGCATGTTTTCTTTGTAGACTTTCAATTAACGTGCAAATGAGTGGCGTTAAGGAGAAGACGTTGAAGAGCAAAGAGGGAAATGCTGGTGGCAGTAAAAGTCCTGGATTACCTGCTCCTCTATCTTTGCCTTCATCAGCCGAAACAGCAAAATGTTTGCCTGAACCTTGCAAAGTTAAGCAACCTTCTAAGGGCAACAGGACTGAACCCACTCAAGAAACGAAGCCTTCTGACAAACAAGGGGAAAAGAAGATGCCCAAACCAGCAGTCCTTCCATCACCAAAACCACTTGCAACACCTCAGGAGAAGGGAGAGATTGGATGCAAAGCCAAATTATGCCCAAATGCGGTTGCAAAGGACTCTGGGAGAAATCCAGAAAAATCCACAAAAAGTCCTAAGGAATCAGGAGAGGTAGCAAAGGACTCTGTGAAAGAACTCCAACTGGAATTGAGTAGCAAATCTGTAGGGAGGCGCGAGAGCAAATCCGATCAAGGTTCTGGGAAGTTACCCAAAAAT
Source organism: Furcifer pardalis (assembly GCA_030440675.1). Taxonomy (NCBI): domain Eukaryota; kingdom Metazoa; phylum Chordata; class Lepidosauria; order Squamata; family Chamaeleonidae; genus Furcifer; species Furcifer pardalis. Next base: position 107,719,042 of record CP126892.1, on the reverse strand, counting down.
GCTCCATCCCTCGAAGCTGGGAAAGCAGAAGAAATAGTTGTTGGTGAGCAGTTTATATTCTGAGATTTGAGTGCCTTTTGCCTCTTTCCATGCTACAGATGTATACCTGTTGAACCTGATCTAAATTGGGTCTGTCACTCTGGAGGTTGGAATCAGAGCTTGGGGTGGTGGTGGTGTACATTTTAAACAACATTCTTGAATCTGCCAACCAGCATGAGTAAGAGAGCCATCTCTGTGGGTACCCATATGGTCACCCCAGCACAGAGTTCACCTGCCCTTCTGCCCAGCAGCCCAATAGGAGCATTTCCTCCCTCCCCCCAGCACAGAGTTCGCCCCGTCCCCCAGCCCAGCAGCCCAATGAGAGCATTTCCTTCCTTCTTTGTTGCTATGTTGGCACTTTGTGGTAAATAAGTGGGGTTTGGGTTGCAGTTTTGGCACTCGGTCTCTAAAAGGTTCACCATCATTGTCCTAGGTCAGTGGTTCCCAACAGGGGGTACACAGCCCACAGGGGGACTTCAATTCCCAGAAACCTAAGTCAGTACATTGGCTGATTAGTGCTTTGGGGAAATGACTTAGGCTTCTGGGAATTGGAAGTCCAAACACCAGCATTTGGGAAACCCTGTCCTAGGTAATCCCTACCATCTTCCAGTTTTGGCCTTTTTCCTGGTGCATCACACCTGTAAGATTTTATTTTTATTTTTATTTGTTCTAACTTGTTATCCCGCCCCAATCGGGTAAAACCCAACTCTGGGCGGTTTACAAAACAAGTTAAAAATACATAACAATTACACTTCTATACCATCCCATAGCACAGTACATAGTTGAAGACCACCGATCCAAATTCAATTCCCTATTAACAGTTAAAAAATATAAATTAATACAATATTAAAAGTTAGACTAAAAAGAAATTAAACATTTTCGAGTTACAAAATTACAAAAATTGTTAAAAGAACAAGGGCAGGAATAAGGAGGTAAGAACAGAGGGTGGCTGTCTCATCTGATCAGCCACCCAACATGAGATTCAGATGTCTATAAGATATACAGAATTAAGGTTCTTATAGTCCAGAAAATCTGGAAATCTCACCCCTAGTTGGGTTTCCACTGTGGAATTTAGTCTGAATTCGACACAAGCTTCTCAGTGTGCTGATTCTGTGTCTGTAAAACAGGTTTAGCATCCTTGAGAGTTGTGGTAAAATTATAGGTAAAAGACTGGAATAGATCTACCTGGTTACTCCACTTCCACCACTAGAGCAATTGGTCTTCACCCTAGTAAATCACTCAAGAGTAGGCCCCTCAAATCAGTGAGAGTTTGGTGAGTCAACTTAATAAATTCCAATGACCTCCACTCTAATTGCGTCTTCCTTTAACGTCGTATCTTGCAACTGGAGTAGGATCATTTGAATCCATGGAATTTATGGAGAAGCCGACTCACCAAATCTCCACTGATTCAATGGGCCTACTCTAGTCTGACTTGCTTCACGAAGCAACAGGAGTTCAACCTTTGTGTCCCATTGAAGAAAAATTGAAGACAATATGTCAATTAAGCTCAAGAGAAGACCCACCATTTCACCATGTCTCTGCCTGACCAGTGTTTTCACTGGGAAAGAAGAGGTGGGGGAAATGGAAATAAAATAAATGTCCAGTTGTCTGCTACAAAGGAAAACAAAGGCAACCATGAATTGATTTTTTTTTTCCTTTTAGATGACAGTCCACCTCCTTCAGCTCCTTTTGAACATCGCATTGTCAGCATTAAGCAAACTGATATTATCTCCTGTTATTCGGTATCCCATCATGAAGTCTTGGGAGGGTAAGTTTAAGTGTAACATGTGCTAATGCTGGGGTTCTCAACCTAAAGCCCATGAGCCGTATCCAGCCCATGGTGCCATTTCAAGTGGCCTCCCACCCTACCAATGGCATTTGAGAAACAAAAATGGCTGCTCCTTTGAAGCTGTTGACACAAAATGGCCACCCCCATCATGTAGCAAAATGAGCATCCGGTTCTCGAAGCTGACCGAGAGAACGTGACCCGACCCCCGGCTTGAAAAGTTTGGGAACGCCTGTGCTAAAGAGTTGTTGTACCTACATAAACAACACAAGCAAATAGACTTCAGCATCAACCTTCCTGTACAGGTATTATAATCTGCTTCTTCAGGGGTGCTAATCTAATTGTTCTGTTTTTTAATTTTTAAAAAATCTCCATGAGCTTGATATGTCCTCACAGAGGGCTTGGAATGGGGGGGGAGGGGTCTTCCCGGGTCTTCAACCCCACGTTACTTCCTCATCCCAATTTAGAAAATAACAAATTCAGCCCAGACACATCCACTCGAAGAGAAGTCTAGAAACGTGTCGCTAAAGGGCAGTCCAGCTGGCTCGTGTACAATTACAGAATCAAACACAGGCCATCATCAAGTTGCCATTCCATCATGAAATGGAGCAACACAAATGGTGTGTGTGTTTATAATATTTTAATGTAAGCACTGAACAACTGGCTGGAAAGATCAACTTTAATCCCCCCTTAAGCCGGGAGAAAGAGGAGCTCCGATACTCCTGACCTGCCGATTCCGTTCACTTTGTACCAGGTTATTTTTAATTGACGTTAAGAATAGTCGGTCTCCGGAGACGTCGGGCAACGAGGGGTCCCCTAAGTGCTTTCCCCCTTTAGGTTTCATGACTTTGTGTTCTCCTACTCTCAACAGGGGACGCTTTGGCCAAGTTCACAAATGCACCGAAAAGTCAACTGGACTCTGTCTGGCGGCCAAAATCATCAAAGTGAAAGCACCAAAAGAAAGGGTAATTTTGGCTCCTTAAAAATAAAAAAGGGTGATGAGTGATGAGATGGAAGGATGGAAGGTCACCCTCCTGTAGTTGGAAGATCAGCTGGTTTTGTTTTGTAATTGCTCTCCAAGAGAAGTGTGGTCTTCCTTTGTATGTCTGATTGGTAGACTTTGAAGTCTTCCTTGCCATGTCTTGGACACTAACATCATTTCAGCTCTAATGACTGGCAGCAATGACCCTTTTGCCTCTCAGTGGCTCTGTTTAGTACATCGTGTGGGTCTTCTTTTTGTTCTACCATATCTGAATATTGACGATCCTCATGGTGACCAGCCATGAAGATTGTCCTGAGAATATAATGCAGTGGCTTTTCATCTGCCTTCCACATTGCAGCATGATACCCATAGTACCACTGATCCTGTTCCATGAGTCACTTTATGGTCCTGAGCCCTTTTGGCATGCAAAGTCCTCCTCAGCCCCAGGCCAGGATAGATGAAGCTGCTGCCCTCCATCAAGATGGATTCAAGTGGGATTTAACCCACTTGGGGACCATCACCCTTCCTTGTGGACTTTGGCACCCAAAGCCCTGAGTCCTTAGGGTTGTTAGTTAACCACTGACACTCGGTGTTGAGTTGCCGGCAGTATGGTCTACTCTATTACCATAGCAGGATAACCTGGCCAGACACCAATAGTGTGGGTAAATGTCTATATTACACAGTTATAGCAGATGATATTATATTGGCTTTGGGGGGTTTACCCTAACTTCTCTGGTTGTTTTTCAAGGCACCACTCTAGAACTCTCTAGCAGAGAATCTCATTGTCCCAACTTGCAAAATTTCACAAGATGGAGCCATTAAAGTTGTATCAGACAGTTATAAGTATATTTTAGATACCTTCTTGTTGGCAATAACCAACATGTAAAAAATCCAGTCCTCATTTTGTTAATCAAGGTACAATCATGCCATGAGGAGATAGCCAGTTTTGGCAAAAATCTCACCATGCCAAGACTTCTTGACATCTCAACTTTGGGCAAAGATGTGTACTTCTTAAACTGTCACAGAAAAACTGATGACATGTTTATGTGGCAATGCTTCTTACTTTTCAGGAGGAAGTGAAGAATGAGATCAACATCATGAACCAGCTCAACCATGTCAACTTGATACAGCTTTATGATGCATTTGAGTCTAAGAACAATGTCACGTTAATTATGGAATAGTAAGTCTTTATGGTGGGCAGGGACAATGAGAATTGGAATGGAGGGAGAATTTGATCTAGATTATTGTTCCAAATGAGTGGTAGAGTTCCTTTCCCCCCCTTTTAATCTCAACATTTAATTTGTAGTATGAAATTAAAAATAGACACAGAAATGTAAAAATTGCTATAATTTTATGAAATTTGAAAATAAAAATTAAACTGATGAAAATATTTTTTAAAAAGTTACAGTCTCACTTCCCCTATTTTTTTTCATTCTTTCCTTTCCTCCAGTTTAAGAACTGTACATTTTAAGGTTGTTTCAATTCTTGGGTCACCTTTTCTAGAAAAAAATTTGCTTCCTGTTTGCTGTTTTTTCGTCTAAATCAATATGTACACTATTTTTACTATGCTTAAGGAAGCATGAGAGAATGAATCAATTCCTTAAATATAAGTCAGGCTTGAAAGATAAAGTCATGTCTGAAATGTCTTGTATTCCATTTCTTTCTGTAATAACACTAATGCAGTGGAGAGCTTCTCAAATCAAAAAGGATTGCCCTTAATTTTAACTCCTTATCAATTAAAATGTATTTGAAACCTAGTGAAATTTATATATTTGCTGAAAACAGGGACCAGATCTCTCTTTTGTTAGTAAGTGAACTCCTATTTCTCCCTCAATGTTTTATTTCTTCCAGCGTTGATGGTGGCGAACTCTTTGACCGGATCATAGATGAAAACTACCACCTCACTGAACTGGACGCTATCCTTTTTACAAAGCAGATTTGTGAAGGCATTTACTACCTGCATCAACAATACATCCTTCATCTGGACCTGAAGGTGACCAAAGATTTCGCTGACTTCTGATTTTGCCAAAATCCGGAGCCACGTTCAGACTACAAACCATGTACTGTATATTCTCGAATATAAGTCAGATTTTTAGCCCCCAAAATGAGGTCTAAAAATGGGACTCGACTTATACTCTGGTCAACATAAACACTCAAAAACATACCCACACAAATGTCTAAATTAATTAATTTTACCCTATTTTCATGTACAGTCAAACCTCACATAAAGAGCGCTTCGCTTAAAGAGTAACTCGCTTAAAGAGCAGAATTTTCTCTGAATGTTCGCTTTGCTTAACCAATAAAACCAACCAATAACTCACTTAACAAATAAATCGAGGTTCACAATCCCCCCAACAATTGGTCATTTACAATGGTGTTTCACTTAAAGAGCAAACTCGCTTAAAGAGCAATCCCATGGAACGTATTATGCTCTTTAGGCGAGGTACGACTGTATTTTAATTAATGAAACTCTTTAGCAGCTGCTGCATTTTTCACCCCCGACTTATACTCAGGATAATCTATTTTACTAGTTTTAGAGGTCCAAATTAGGTACCTTGACTTATATTCGGGATGACTTATAGTCAAGTATATATGGTAATCCAGTGATGGCAAACCTTGGCACTCCAGGTGTTCCTAGACTTCAGTTCCCAGAAGCCCAAGTATCTGTGAATCCACACAAATAGGTTCACTGTACATGCAGTAAACCCATTCATGTGGATTCACAGAGACCTGGGCTTCTGGGAGTTGAAGTCCAAGAATACCTGGAGTGCCAAGGTTTGCCATCATCGACATAACCCCAACAACATTTAAAGGCGTTGCATTGGTCACCCTTTCTTCAATTATTCCTTTAACTCCTAGTGTTTAAACCAGGGGTTCCTAACCTTTTCGATCCGGGGGCTGGGTTATGCTCTCTCAGTCAGGCAAGAACATCTGAGATGATTGCAAATCTTGATTTGAGCGCGTTCTCTTCTTTTGCAGCCGGAGAACATACTGTGTGTGAATCGAACAGGAAACCAAATCAAAATCATTGACTTTGGATTAGCAAGGAGGTAAATTCCTTCTTCTCACTATAATTTGCTGCTAGTAAGTTCTCTGCTTTCCTGGTGGGCAGCAGATGCCACGCAAAGGGCCTTCTCTGTGGTGACTCTCCTGAATTTTGAAAAATTGCTTTCTGACAGACACTTGCTTGGCACCGATCTTCTAGGTTGTGAGTAGGAGCTACTTGAACGGTCAAATGCGGGTGTTAAGGAATTAAGGCCAGTAATGCATGTAGCATATGGGGCAGAATGGAGACAATTCCTATCAATAGAATGGCTCTCCTTCCTGTTCTTAACACTTAAAAGATGTTACTGGTTGACTCTTTTGTTTTGTTCCTACTTTAATTTTGTGGGTGTGTTTCAGTTCATACAGATTTTATTTGCCTCGGCTTATTCTTTGTATTGCTCTTCAAGCCTTCTTTTATGGCACAAAGATAAAGTTCGTTCTTTTACAGAATGTTTTTGAAAAAACAGATTTATGGTGAAAAGACAAGAACCTAAAAACATTTTCAAATCAAATCAAATCACTTTATTACGGTCATTGACCAGCACAACCTAAACATTTTCCACTGGTTACCACCATTCTCATACCTATGTATAGTTTATGTGTCTGTTCCAGAGTTTGGGAAAGTTATTCTCCTGTTGACCAGGAGATTGTTGGGTTCTTTTATTATGTGCTGTCAAGTTGGACAATTGGTTTACACTGACCCTAACAAGTCTAGGTGAGATATTTAAGAAGTAGTTTTACTAGGAATTTACCCCTAAGTGGTCCTTTTTCCATAGTCATGCTGGGATTTGAACCCAGGTCTTTTGAGTCACCATCTTTCATTCTATCCACTACAGCAGTGATGGCGAACCTTGGCACTCCAGGTTTTCTTGAACTTCAATTCCCAGAAGCCCTGATCAGCAGGAGTGCTGACTTGGGCTTCTGGGAATTTGAAGTCCAAGAACACCTGGAGTGCCAAGGTTCGCCATCACTGCACTACACCATGCTAGGACTTCTAATCCAAATGGAAATAACCCATCCTGTTGGGTCATTATTCAATTCTCTTCTTTCTTGCTCTTTCTTCCACCTGTTTCTGATGAAGATACAAACCCCGCGAGAAGCTGAAAGTGAATTTTGGCACCCCTGAATTCTTGGCGCCTGAGGTGGTGAACTATGAATTTGTGTCGTTCCCAACAGACATGTGGAGTGCTGGTGTCATCGCTTATATGCTGTGAGTTAACCTTCTTGGAAGCAAGGAGGGAGGAAAGATCATTGTCCGTCCAAAATTGGTTGGGATGATAAGGCCAATGTGTGAGATATCTTGAACCTAGAAATCCAAATTGGGTCTCTATGCGTTCAGCTGCCAATCCAGTCAGCTTTTGCACATTGAACATGTAGGAGGAACTGCCATATTGTTTTTTTTTTACTCAGGCGGCAAAGGTCATGGGTGGGTTCTACTCAAAGTTCGGATGAGAAGCAGGAGCATGTGAAGAGGCACTGAGTACTGTATCTCCATCTTCTGCTCTCTTTTAGAATCAGTGGCTTATCACCTTTCCTGGGTGAAAGTGACACTGAGACCATGAATTACATCGTCAACTGCAACTGGGATTTTGATGCAGACGCCTTTGAACAAGTCTCAGCAGAAGCAAAAGACTTTGTGTCCCGACTCCTCATAAAGGAAAAAAGGTATCTCCCCCTGACTTCAGATCAGGTCATATCATAACCTACTTTGGGCTGCCTCAATCTCTTGGAAACTGAGATTCTTTCTTCTTTTAACCAGGTCTTTTTGCTTTACGCCAGGAGTGCCCAAACTACGGCCCATGGGCAATAATTTGGGCACCCTTGGTTTAAAGAGAGAAAATGGCGGCCTGAAATCTATCTCGTCCTGTTGCAAAACAGATTGCAAGGCATGTTTTACTTCCATTTCCAGTGGGAGGAACCATGTGACCGGCCCTCTGAACCACTTGACTGGCCCACTGAACTATGTGACTGGACCATGGCGTGAAAAGTTTGGGTACCCCTGCTTTATGCCCTGCTCCATGTCCCTTTCATTCACTGTCCCTGTCCTTCTTTGAGTCCAACTTGAAACTACACATGGGAAGTGTTTATAAAGTCTTTCCTTGAGTGGTGAATAAGATCTCCATTTCTTCACCTCTGTACTTTGCATTCCAATGTGCTTTGTTTTTGATTGGCCCAGCTTCATTTGACTGTTGAGGCATATGGTTTTGAGGACATTAAATTGTGAGAGGGGGAAAATGCCTAATGGGAGATGGGACATATATCCCTTTAAATGTCCAATCGACCCTATACAAATATTCAGTGAAATCTCTTTAGTTGTTTAAATCCCAGTGCAAACATAAGCCTGGCAGCCAAGAACTCTCATTTGTTCCCATATTCCGTTAGACATAGAAGGTGTGTAACAAGTTGCCCATGGGACTGCAGTGGCTTAGTGGTTAAGACACTGAACTTGATGACTGGAAGGTCAGCAGTTTGACCCGAATGCTACATGATGGAGTGAGTTCCAGAGTCCATTGGATAGGGTGGTATATAAATCTATTAAATTAAATCTATTAAATTAAATTAAATCTACCCTAGCTCCTGCCAACCTAGCAGTCTGAAAACCAGAAATTGCAACTAGATAAATAGGTACTTCTTCAGTGGGAAAGGTAACAACATTCTGTGTGCTCTGAAGTCTAGTCATGCCTGATACGACACTGGCTCTCTGGCTGTAAATGAAGATGAGCACCAAACCCTAGATTCAGGCACAAGTGGGTTTTGAGCAAGGGAGAACTTTACCTTTAACCTTTACCTAACAAGTGGCCCATTCACAAATCCGCTTCCTTCTTTGCCTCTGTCTTCACAGTGGCAGAATGAGTGCAGCCAATTGCCTTAAACATGAGTGGCTCACAGAACTACCGGCCAAAGCGAAGAAATCCAGGGCCCGCTTGAAGTCTCAGCTCCTCTTACAGCATTATATGGCCCAGCGGAAGTGGAAGGTGAGGAGTCGGCAGATTTCCTGCTTCTTCTTTTTTTGCGCGTTTATTATTACTAGTTCTGTTTTTTAAAAACTAGTGCGTATGGATAAAACAATGGATCAAGATTCACAGTTACTAAACAAGCTAGAAAAACTCCCAAATTAGGGTGCGGAAAAAGAATAAAGAGAAAAGTAGAAATCGACTTTTAGGTGGAGAGGATTTGTCAGTATGGACCATGAACTCCTGAGCCCAATCCACTTGATTCAGTGGGTCCATTCTAGCCAAGGCTAGGCGTAGAATGTAAACTTTCAGTCTCATGCCGTCGTAGTTGCTGTTACGATAGAGAGCGAACATACATCTCTTGCCCCAGAAGTTTGGGATAAGCATTGAAACTCATAATCCAGAAGTTTCCCAAATTCTGCATTCTGGTTAGACTCTGCTTGGGTGGCGCCATTTAGCAACTTTACAGATTAAGCTACATCCTTAGTGGTTAAGAGGCTGAACTTGACGACTAGATGGTCAGGAGGTCAGCAGTTTGAGACCTGAGTGCTTCATGACAAAGTGAGCTCCCATCTCTTTCCCAGCTCCTGCCAACCTAGCAGTTCAAAAGCAAGACATTGCAAGTAGATAAAAAGGGACCACTTGGGTGAGAAGGTAGTGTTCCGTACACTCTGGTGTCTAGGCATGTGTCACATGTCCACGAAAAAATCTGCAGACTATTCTTTTTGGCTGTAAACAGAAATGAGCACTGGACCCTAGTCAGATACGACCGGTTTTCGAACAAGGGCGACCTTTACCTTTAACCATTTTCTAATGGGATGCGCCATACCTTGGCTGGGATTTTTGCACCAAAATCTCATTCTAATATTTCAATTATTATTAATTTTTTACAGAAGCATTTTTACGTGGTAGCTGCTGCCAACAGGTTAAGAAGGTTCCCGAGCATGACCGAGAATCCTGCATAACCTGGTGAAGAAGAGAAGCAAAACCCCAAAGACTTGATGATTTTTGACTTTCGTACCTTAATTTCTCTAATTATAAGTGGTTGCCAATGATCTTTTCTGAGTTTCTTCTGAGGATATAATCCTGTTTGAGAACCTCAGGTCCAGAGATGGAGAGAATCATATAGCTCTGTGGTTCCCAACCTTTTCAAGCTGAGGGCAAGGTCACGCTGTCAGCTTCAAGGGCCGGACGGCCATTTTACCCTGCCTTCACAATAGGGGTGGTCATTTTGTCCCAACAGCTTCAAAGGAGTGACTATTTTGTTTCTTAAGTGCCCTTGGAGGGGGGGGGGGGCAAATGAAATGGTGCCACATGCCAGATCCGGCCTTACGTTGGGAACCCCGATATAAATAAGGAAATCTCATTGCTGTGTGAAATTTTGTAATTTCAATATTTTTGCTTCGAGAGAGTTGTCATTTCTGACCAGAACTGGTTTAAAAGATACCATGCTAAATATTTGCAGTTGACTTTATTTTGTTTCCTTGTGTTGTTTTGTGTGATATCTCTGCCTTTTTTCTTCACTTGTTCACTTTTTAAAGTGGTAATAAATTATGCGCTGGGTGATCCATTGTCATTGTTCACAAACATTAGCTGCCGATATGTGCATGTCATATTTTGGGAGATCTTTAAATAGATTCCGCAGTAAGCTAGCACAACCAAGACGATTGGCTGATACTCAGGCTAAACTATAAACCTACTGTTCCATTTTTTCAGCAGATGGGTGATTAATTAAAGGCAGATATACTTATTTCAGCAATTGGGGAGGGGGGTAACTTGAATCTGTATTTGTAAAACAATACAAAAATGAGATGGAACAATGGAGAAATAAAAATATTTATTTATGTTTCTGCATAAAAGTATTTCATTGAGTGGAATAAAAATCATCCAAAGATAAAGTCTGAGACATGTCAGTTCCAAAACTACATCGCGACACTATAAAAAGGCAGATTACACAAATTAATTTTTGGCTTGTCAAAAGTTTATCCAAGAGTTGGTACCTGGCTACAAGCTTTAATGTGGAATCTCTTACACATGAAACGAGTAGACTCTGCTTCTAAGAAAGCATAGTTATGAATGAGATGGAAGGCTCTGAGGGTTAAAATGGCTAAAATCAGAATCGGATGAGGAGATCTGGATTGGACCTTCAGGTTCTAAGACACTGATGGCGAATGTTGACACTCCAGCTGTTCTTGGACTTCAATTCCCAGAAGCCCAAGTTCTTGTAAATCCACACGAATGGGTTTACTGTGCATACGCATACATGCAGTAAATCCATTCATGTGGATTCAGAGACTTGGGCTTCTGGGCATTGAAGTCCAAGAACAGCTGGAGTGCCATGGTTCGCCATCATGGATCTAAGATGTCAATTATCCTTGTAAGATGGTGACCAGGAAGTTAAAACTCTATGGAATTCAGATTTCATTGTCTAGTAATCATGAATGAAACTGAGCAGGGCTGGTTTACGTGCTCAGCAGAGAAACAGCCTGGTGCACAAAACACAGGCCAGCATCTTAACACGGTTTCTCAAACAAATTCATGGCTTAAAAATACTCATTGCGACACAAAGATTGTTGATAATTTGGGTACACACAGCTCATACGCTATTCCCTTTCTGACTTTGCTGCATTTTCTAGGATTCTTCTTTTCCACTCTTCGTACTCTTCTTTAGCTTCAGTTTCGGTTCTCAGCCGCTTGCGAGGGGCTTTCTCTTCTGCCTCGAGACCTAGAAGGACGGGAGAGCAGACGAGAAAGAGGAACATTCTGAGACTATGGAGACTTTAGTCAGGGAAACCAATGCTCCGCCAGATGTTGGAGAACAACTCCAATCGTTCTGCGTCCTTGGCTGGGCTAATGGGAGATAAAGTCCAAGAACGGAAGAAACAGACAGAATTCATGGAAATGATATTGCATGGAGTTTTCTGTGTTGAGGTTGAACAGAAAACATGTCTTTTGCACTCACTAAATGTCATGGGGATGAGCTGGGCAAATTACACCTACCCTCGTCCTTTCCAAGGCAATCGGGGAAAGCCTTCTGAACTTTATGGGTCTCCGCCACCAAATGATGGTTGTCTCCTTTAAAAGAAAAGAGAACAATTATTTTAAAGCAACATAGACTTAACTGGAGCGCATCAGAATGGGTGAGATGCAGATATTTGTACAGCTGGGGGTGGGGTGGGGAAATGGAGAATATTGGGGCTCAAATCTCCTGCCATGAAACCCACAAGGACAGTCCCGTGCTCAGACTGGTCTACCTCTCAGGACTGTTGTGAGAGCAAAGGAGGGAAGAGGAGTTGAAGAGGTAAATATAAATGTGTTAAATAAATTAAAGTAAGGTTATATTCACACAGCACTGGTGGGCAAGAATCACATCCTAATAATGCAGCAGTTGAACGAACTGCCTTTTAATTATTCCACTTGTCGCAGAGGGTCAGAATCGACTGTGCGACTGAACAACAAAAAATTCATGGTGTAGAGTAAGTTGACTATTTCAACCACTGCCAACAGGATGAATGCTGCTTCCTCCCCTATGAACCATTTCCCCCACTTGGGACAGTTTGTGGTGGGAGGTGGGAATTAAACTTTCCATTAGCAATTGGTTATCTCTTCCTCCAATGAATCTCACAAGGACCCGAGAGATAGTTTGGACCTAAAGTCACTCAGTGGGTTTCACGGCTCGGCAGGAGCTTATAAGTAAAAAATACAGGCCCCGGTTAAAGTTACACAGTCCATTGTTCGACCACACTAGAAGCAGGGAAACAAGGCTAAGAGGAACGCAACAGGAAAACATACGACTGATCTGTTGGCTAATCTTTTCTAGCTGGCCGTGAAGACGGTTGAAAATGGTTTTCTTCACACCAGAGGCAGCGACCATTTTGTTCTTCTCCACTTTAAGTTTCAAACATCTGGAACAACAAAAAAGCCAACTGAATTGGGAAAGATCCTATTATATTATTAATCTTAAAGGTAAAGGGCAAGATCAGCCTTGCTCGAAAGCCAGTCATATCCAACTCTAGGGTTCAGTGCTCATCTCCATTTTTAGCCTTAGACGCGCTGTCTGCATCTGCAGAGGTTTACAAGGTCATGTGGCAGGCATGCTTAGAAGCACACGGAACGCTGTTACTTTTCCTGCCAAAGTAGTACCTATTTATTTACTTGCAATTTCTTGCTTCCAAACTGCTAGGTTGGCAGAGGTTAGGACAAACGATGGGAGCTCACAGGTCTTGAACTGCTGACCTGGCGGCCTTCCAGTTGTCAAGTTCAGCGTCTTAACGACTAAGCTGCCACTACCCCACCCCAACTGGTGCAAGCACCACTCTGGGCGGCTTGCTATATGCAACTACAATACAGGCAATGGACATCCTTACCTGCAAGCAGTAAACAATGCTGCAGTGGTGAATAAGGGTTTGGACAAATCAAGATCCATCTGTTGAGGTTCTGGCAAGCTGGATTTATATCTGAAATGACAAATCCGTTTTTGTTGAAATAATTCCGACTTCAACACAACTGTGGAAAGGTTTGCCCCCAGCAAAGAAGCACTTTATGCAGCAACATTTTGCTGCAGAGGCCACGTGTAATTTCTGTGCAGCAAGAAGCGAATCTGGCTTGCAAGCCTCCTTCACAAACAGCCTACCTGTTCAGTATTTTCGAGGCCATATGAACGGCCTCCAGGCAGCAGAACTGGACGGCCAGTTCTCCGAGATCCAGGTTCGAGTCCAAACCCAGAAGGCTCTCAAACGACTTCAAGCAGCTCCGGTAGGTGGCCTTGTTTAAACCAGACAGCGTCACTAAGTAAGCCTGTAGAGGACAGACAAAAGAACAAATAATATCCTTTTCTCCTCTAGAAGTGGAAATAGAAACTTTCCTAATTTGCTCAGGGTCGCTTGAGGATAAAGAGGTGGAAATGAACTTGATATTGACCTCAAACAACCCTATTTCTGGTACAGTGAAGTATGAAGCAAGACAGTTCAGGATATCAGCAAACTGAACACATCCACTGCTCCTCTGTAGAGGGAGTGAAATTAATTTATTTCTTATTCTGCCTAGATCACTGATTGCAAACCTTTTAGAGACTGCCCAAACAGAGAGACACTGCGAACTCTGTGCTGAGGAGAGGGAGAAAGTGTGGGGGCTGGAATTGTCAACAGGCTCCCCCTTCCTGTAATTATTCTTTTAATGTTAAGGTTTTGTAGATTTTATATTTGTTTTTAGATAGTAAATGGCACAGCGGGGCTGATATTGCTATGTTTTAATGGGTTTTTTAATTGTTTTATATTGGTTTTAACTTATGTACACTGCCCAGAGTACATGGATAGGGCGGTATATAAATCTATTAAATTAAATTAAGTGCTCCCATTGGACTGCTGGGCAGAGAGACGGCATGCATGCCCAGAGAGAGGGCTGTGGGTGCCCCCTATGGCACGTGTGTCATAGGTTCCCCACCACTGGCCTAGACCATCGCTGAATCACATAAATTTAAATTTAAAAAAATATTTTATTTTCCTTGTGTGTTATGCTGATCGAGAAATGTTTTGATTAGCATTTCAAACAAAAACTAAGCATTTTTAAAAAATATAATCTGAGTGATGCAGAAAGCTAACATTAAAATTTTAACTGTTAGTTTTCAAAGTGCCACAACATTTTTGTTTTGCTTTGTTTGTTCCCTGGTATTTTTTTAAGAGTAGCAATGGAGACCTTCTAAGCCCTGGAAATATCTCAGGAGGCTGTAAGTTCATAAATGTCTTCCGACTCAAGCAGTAAAGGTTAAAAGGAAAATAATTCAGGCAACGTAAGCTGTTCTCAAATGACAAAGTGCAGGAAAAGTAACTCTTTTCAATATTCTAGTTTGGGTGCAAGGCAGTAAAAAGGTGATGTCCACTTTACTTTGTCCACAGGGTTCTTGGTAAAAGCCGCAGCCAAGTCGAGGCAGATCACAGCGTTGCTCGTGGCGGTCATCTGGGGTAGTAAAGGGATGGATTTCACTTGAGACAGGCGCAGAAATTCCTCAGCTTTCCTGTTAACCCAGAGGAAAAAGAAGCTCTGAAAATGTTCCCTGAGGTGTATTTCCCAAATAAGAGTCCATATTGTACTCTTAGTCAGAGCCACTAAAGTGATGCACAGAACAGAAATCAAAACATTTTGGAAAGAATTGTCCAACAATTAATTTAAAACACCTTAATTTAAAATCAAATCAAGAACGCGCTAAAAATTAAGATTTAAAATCAATCTGTAAGCAGTAGAGATTGTATAAATACATTAAGCTGTTAGTAATAGCAATAAACAAATAAGCAACGCCTATTTGGTTACAGCAATTCAACCGAACCTCTGCAGATAGGGCACTCTACCTCCATATATTCTAGCAAGAGTCAGGGGATTTAGCAACAAAGTAGGCAGGAGCTTCCCAGAAAATGGCCAGATCACGGCAGGCAACAAAGACTAGAGTAAAACAGCTATTCTAAAAAATGCTGATGGACTCCAAACCCGACCTTTCTAAGACTCTCATCAGTTGGCCACGGGTGATGGGAACTGAAGTCCTGATCCAGAAAGCAAGCCCCACAATCCTGGTCAAGATCCTTGGCCCAACCCCCCACCTCCCCCAGTTGGGTCTGTTCTGAGATCCCTAAGCTAAACAGAGCCTCCTGGGACAGAAGCAGTCTACCAGATTTTCCCCCTCCTTCCCATTTTTTAATGTGTGAGTGTTGGTTTCCTTTCTTTATGTTGTTATTATTATTTTACAGACTTAATTTTGATCGATTGGTGCATATCTTTTTATCACTGTGAAGATTTTCATAATTGTTGTTATTGTGCTGTAAGCCGGCCAGAGCGGGAAAATATCCCAGATGGGCTATAAATAAATAAATAAATAATTGATTTCCAATAATTACCTGATAGTTGCGGGTGAGCTGACGCCCAGCTTGGCGGCCAAGCGCTGGATCAAGTCGTGTTCCATGGATCCCGGGGAATCCGCTTCTTCCTCCCTTCGCTTTTGGTTCCCGCGCGCTTTGAAACTACAATGGCTACACACTCGCGCCAGGCCTCGCCCCTTCCGAACGTTCGGCCCCCTCTCCGAACGTTCGCCCTCCCCTTCCGAACGTTCACCGCCTCTCCGAACGTTCGACGTCCGAGGCCACGCCCACTCCTTTCAAAGGAACGCGACGTCGAACCCCCTTGATCTTCTTTCACCGAGGAACGGTGTGGGGGGGGAGACGGGTCCAGAAGCCAAGCTGTTCACGCTATTGGCTAAAGCCAACGTCCGTCGGCCAGGGCTGCCCAATGAGGAGGTAGAAGAGACGATGAATGAGGGGGGGAAGAAGAGAGAAACCTCCTTGCGTCACATGACAGTGGTCGGAGGTAGGTGGGGAGAAAACGACCGGGGGGGAGAGCCGGCGCATCGGGGTTGCATTCGAGGCACGATCCGCCATGGTGAGTCAAGGGGCCAGGAGAGGGGTTGGGTTAGGATCCCATTGCAAAGGGGGGGGGCTCTTGGCCTGGCCCCGGGGGGGGGGTTTGTTGGCTGTGCTGGAGCCTCTTCCTAAGGCGTGGGGGGTTAGGAAGAGGAAGGAGCACTCAGGTGTGGCTCCTTGGGTCCCGATCCCGGGGTCTCCTCGAGAGGAAACGCCGCCGAACCTCCCTGGGGCTGGGAGAGGAAGTGCCTCTCGCCTTAGGATCGCGCGCCTGCTTTTGCGCGGCGTTCGGCCCTTGCGTGGATTGAGGCGACTCCCCAACTCCTCCTCGCGGGCAAGATCCGGAGTAAAGCCTTGTTGGGCCAAGATGGTCTTGGCTTCGTACAAACGCGTGGTGGGGTAGAAAGAAGGTTTGGGAGCGGATCCTGTCCATGGGTTGTAAACTCACACAGAGTAACTCACTGTGGGTCAGTGAGGTTTAAGGACGAGGATTCCTAAGCCTAGCTAACATAGGGTCTTCTTGGGTGTAAGCGTGGGGAGGACCACGGAGGGTCGGTTTTTAGACACAAATTTAACTCCCCACTTGAGTAGGGCCCTTGAATCATTAGGGGTTGGGTGAACTCCCTCTCCCATTGATTCAGTAGGCCTACTCAGCTGTCAACTTACTGCTGACTTTCAGCGATTGGGTTTAGAAAGATTTATATTAGCCTTTGTAAACAACATGTTGCCAAAGTTTTATTTAGAGATAAACTTTATTGAACACTGCTGGGGTAAATTTGGAGTAAAGCTGTGTAAAGTTGGTCATGTTTCCTAACTGTACTGGGGAAGATTTTATTGCTTTAAAAATCATTTTCAAATCAGAAAGCATCTTTTACTACCCTATACTTAATTAGAATGCAGTTGTTAATTGTAGTTGTTGCTAAACAGGTTATTTTCTTAATAAACTATACTGGAGAGAAGAACTCAAACTTCTTGGTCATGTAGCCCAATCCTAAATTGCATCTAGCGTGGTGGATTTGTAATTAGCTTCTGAGTAGCTTGCAAGAGTCTCACCTGATAATGAGCATCTAATTCGAAATAATAGTGAAATTATCTTGCTCTCAAAAGCAGCTGGGGAGATTGCCAAGGACGTCTCCTAAAAGATCAGTGACTTGTTTTAGAGATGGAGGATATGGAAGGTTCCAGGTGCTACTAGGCTGCAGTTCCTATTGTCTTTCATCAGCATCTCTCATTGACTATGCTAGCTTCAGTTGATGGAGATGGGAATCCAACCCTATTTGGAAGATCTTCATGCTTCCACTACCCCTGGTTTTCCTAGTTCTGTATGTGAGGTCTCACCAGTTGGGTAGCCAGAGGATTTTGCAGCCCCTACTTCTCAGAAAATGTTTTGGTCCCAAAGCTGTGATATCTGGCTCCACTGCCCATCAAGACATCTTGGTGAGATATCTGGAAACGATGAAGGAGAGATCTGTTGGCCACACCCTACTTGCTTAAGCTTCTTGGGGGAACTTTTAGGATGACTTCCACAGGATACTAGATGCTGACCTGGACAGAACTTTCGTCTGATCTGTCAGGGCTTGTTCCTGATGTTCTCACTGAGCATCGTATGTATAACACCTTCTTCTCTCCCACCCACTGTTTGGTCTGTTCTCCTGTCTAGCCGACTACACAACAGTCTCCTCAAGATGAGCAGGAGAAACTTTTGGATGAGGCCATTCAGGCTGTCAAAGTCCAGTCATTCCAGATGAAGCGCTGTTTGGTAAGTACCAGTGGGATATCGGCTTCCTTCTTCCCTCATTTTTTGTTGTTCAATCGCACAGTCCTTTTGAAAGAATGGGTTAATAGATTGCTCCTTAGATAACCGTGCGATCCTCCCTCCTCTAATTTCTTTCCATTTTCCTTATTTTAAAAAAGGGGAAGTATATAATATGGGTAGCAGAGAGATTCCTTACAAATATTTCTACAAGAATTCAGTGATAGTTTTCAAGTGTCAATATTTGTACTTAGTGGTATATTTCACAAGAACTATGCTCATTCTTTTTCTTTGCAGAGTATCTAGTGACTTAAAGCTATTTGTTGACTGAAAACCTGTAGCAGATTGCAACTAGAGTAGGCCTTAAAGTTGCTGTAAAATTACCCCGCTCTTGAAATGAACTATAATGGGCCATTTATTTCTCCAAAATGTTTTTGTAGGATAAAAATAAGTTAATGGACGCTTTGAAACATGCCTCGAACATGTTGGGTGAGCTTCGGACTTCGATGTTGTCGCCGAAGAGTTATTATGAACTCTGTATCCTTTTGGCACCTTCGACAAATAAAGGGTCATGCAGCTACTTCTTTAGTGATTCCTGAAGCCCACTTTGCAGGGTTGGCGTTAGAAATGGACTTCCTGCAGCTAGCATAGCAGAGTCAAGCAACAGAGCTTGAAAGCTTTATGGATTTATTTTTAGATAAAAGGGATTAATCCATTTTCCTTTTTGTCCAAGGAAACTGTTTTGGTGCAGTGCACAGTGATACCTTGAGTTAAGAATGTCTCGTGTTATGAACTTTTTGTGATACAAATGAAAATCCATTGAAAATAATGCCTTGAGTTACGAATTTAAATTAGTAACTCAAAACACAGTTTTCTATAGGAATGCATTGAAAACCAATTAATCCGTTCCAGAGGTCAGAAAAAAAGGTTACAAATTTTTTGTACTATGAAACGTCCTGGAGCATGCATTAAATTCATAACTCGAGGTACCGCTGTACTACATTTTCTGGTTACTTTTCAAATGGTGGGATCTGATAGGAATTTTTTGAAGTTTTGAGCTGAATTGTTACCAAGCTTAAGTGGCAAAAGAGATACTTCTGCTTCTCTCACTCCTTAATCACAAGAGAAAGATATGGCAATCTCTGACGAGCTGCACTACCTGGAAGTATACTTGACAGATGAATTTGCCAAGGGAAGGAAAGTGGCAGATCTCTATGAGCTGGTGCAGTATGCGGGAAATATCATCCCTCGGCTGTGAGTTCAAATTCTGCACACTTCTTCTAGAAGTCCTGCTTTTTCACCTTGATGGTTCTTCCTGTTGACGGAGCCGGTTGGTCAGGAGCACTCGCAGCCTGATGTTGGCAGGGGGTGGGGAATGGATTGACCCCTTTTTATCTTGAGGGACCGTTCTTTAGGGCAAGGTCTGTCTTTCTCTTCCCAGCTATTTGCTCATCACCGTCGGAGTGGTCTATGTGAAGTCCTTCCCGCAGTCCAGGAAGGACATCTTGAAGGACTTGGTGGAGATGTGTCGGGGTGTTCAGCATCCCTTGAGAGGACTCTTTCTTCGCAACTACCTCCTCCAGTGCACCCGGAATATCTTGCCTGATGATGGAGAACAGACAGAGTAAGAGAGAGTCTGATGGGGCACTTTTGCACATGGATGGGTTGGGCGGTGTAGGGCCATGGTGGCTTAGTGGTTAAGATACTGAACTTGATGACTGGAAGGTTGGCAGGCCAACAGTTCGAGACCCGAGTCCTGCACAACAGAGTGAAGCTCCTGCCATCCATCCCAGCTCCTGCCAACCTAGCAGTTTGAAAGCAAGAAATTGCAAGTACAGTAAAACCCCAATTTACGTATGATTTACATAGAAATCGACTTAAGTACTGATTTTTTTTGCCGAAAATACATCCTGTTTTATGCAAATAAATCAATTTATGTAAGGGGTTTCCTTGCACCTTGTAAGTTTAAAATGGTGCTGCTGCCATTTTAAACTCTAAAATGGTGGCCCCATGCCATTTTAGACTTAAAAATTCCGCCCTTCACCACCCGCCTTGACTCCGGAAGTTGCAAGATATCACTTACCATGGCGGCGGTGGAGGCAGCACTGACGATTGTGGCAGTTTTGCTGTGTTTCCCGGAGTCCCCGTTGCATCTATCAGCACTGGTAGAGTGTGGGGAGAAGAACTGAGTGAATATGCCCCCCGTACTCTATGAGTGCTGGTAGAAGCGGGGCAGCAGCGCTGATGGCGGCAGTGCTTCCCACTCCCTGATGGTCAGACAAACTGCTCAGGAGGAAGCAGCAGCACGCAAAAGGTAGGGAGATCGCTCCATTTACGTTCCCTTTGTAGTGATTTATTTTTATTTTTTTAAATTCTTTTTGGTCCAGTCAGGACCTCCCCCCCCCCATGCATCCCTATGGGAATGTAGTGATTTACATAAAAATCCATATTACATAAAAAGCTGCGGAACTGACTTTTTACATAAATGGTGTTTTACTGTAGATAAATAGGTATCACTTCGGCAGGAAAAGTAACAACGTTCTGTGGACTCCTGCATCTCGTCATGCATGCCACATGACCGCAAAAATGTTTGCAGGCACAGACAGTGCTGGCTTTTAGGCTGTAAACAAAGATGAGCACCGTACCCTAGAGTTGGATATGACTGGCTTTTGAGCAAGGGAGACTTGGGCCTTGACTAGTTTCTCTGGCGTTTGAGCCCGGTGCTTGTTTCTCTCACCTTGCAGTGAGGAAACCACCGGCGACATCAGCGACTCCATGGATTTTGTGCTCCTGAACTTTGCCGAGATGAACAAGTTGTGGGTGCGGATGCAGCACCAGGGGCACAGCCGGGACCGGGAGAAGCGCGAGCGTGAGAGGCAGGAACTGCGGATCTTGGTGGGGACCAATTTGGTCCGCCTGAGTCAGCTGGAAGGTGTCAACGTGGAGAAATACAAACAGGTGAGATTGTGGGGCGGGGAGGTGGTGATGGGGAAGGGATCCTGTCCAAACAGAGGAGCCAGTTGCCAGCTGCCGAAGAGAAGTTGATGGGTTCCTTCCCTACAATTTAAAGCAGGAACTAGCAAGTTCAAGAGTTACAGGCCCTGCTCTCTGCATCGTTGCTAAAAATGCAGAGAAATCAGGGCATGAGTTGGGTTATAGTTGACAACCCCCAGCTGGTTATCTGGCTACAGAACTGCCGACTGTTACATTTTTGGCCCAAAGTGTGTTCATTTTTAATGGCACATCTGGGGATGGCAAAATAGACTCTGAGAGACATATCTGGCCTGCAGGTCAGACTTTTCTTTCTCCTGGCGTAAATAGAGGATAGATTTCAGAGGTTGATGCGATAGGACCGGAGAGAGGAGTAATTATTCAAAGCTCTCCTTTCCTATCCCCAGATTGTCTTGCCGGGCATATTGGAGCAGGTGGTCAACTGCAGGGATGCATTAGCTCAGGAATACCTCATGGAGTGCATCATCCAGGTAAGAGGCAGGTGAAGCGCTGGTTCACGTGGGCCAAGGAAAGTCACAACAGACGTGGCCTTTCCTTGGAGCTTCCCATTGGGACTTCTTCCCATATCTGAAGGACTGAGGAAATCGTGTGTGATTTAATGCAGTGGTTCAAGTGGTTAAGACACTGACTGGGAGGCAGAAGTCAGCAGTTCAGACCCCGAGTACTGCATGATGGAATGAGGGCCCGTCTCTGTCCCAGCTCCTGCCAACCTAACAGTTTGAAAGCAAGAAATTGAAAGTAGTTAAATAGGTACTGCTTTGGCAGGAAAAGTAACAGCGTTCCATGGCACTCCGGTGTCTAGTCATGCCTGCTACATGACCATGGAAATGTCTGTAGACGCACACAGTCCTGGCTTTTTGGCTGCAAACAGATGAGCACTGAACCCTAGAATTGGACACGGCTGATTTCAATCAAGGGAGACCTTAAATGGTTTTTTAAAGCTATGATTAGAGAGGACCTTTCTCCAAAAAAGGGGAAAATGTTTAATATCTTGATCTGAGTTTGATTTGGTAATACAGTGGAACCTCAGTTAACAAATGACTCAGTTAATATAAAAATCGCATAACAAAAGGAAACCCATAGAAAATTGTGGCTCAGTTTACGGATTTTTTCCCAGAACGGATTAATTAGTTTTAATGCATTCCTATGGGAAGCCACATTTTGGTTAAATTATTTTGTTTTTCAATGCATTCCTATGGGAAATTGCATTCAATGCATTCCTATGGGAAATTGCATTCAATGCATTCCTATGGGAAATTTGGTCAAAGTATTTTTTGCTGTAACAAACATCCTGGAGAATGCATTAATTATGTTGACTGAGGTTCCACTGTATTATCTTAAGGCATATGCATTGCTCTGATGGTCCGGAACAGGGTGGTGGAATGTATCCCTTTCCATACACAGGGATTCATAAATATTTATTTAAAGAGTTATTTCAGGTCCAGTTTTCTAGGAAGCAGCCGCAGGTGATAAAAGACTACAAAGCACATCTGTGTACCACTGCCTGGCTCTTGGGAGCCTTTGCTGTATAACCATCTCAAATGGCCGGGGTTTGTGTATTACCTGGAAGTCCCCTGCCATTGACTCTTCTGCTGTTTCCAGGTCTTCCCTGATGAATTTCACCTCCAAACCTTGAATCCTTTCCTACGCGCCTGTGCGGAGTTACACCAGAACGTGAATGTGAAAAATATAATTATTGCATTAATTGACAGGTGTGTATGTGAAATGTTTTAAGTAGGAACCCAGAAGGGAGGGGAAAGCAATGAATGAATGAAAATATACCAGTCCGTCGGCGAAGACTTTCCACATTATGAATTTCTTTTGTGCGTGTACCCGGTGGGGAAACGTTGACCAGAAATAACTTTGCATTCTCCCCATCCCATGCCTCTTTGAATAGCAGAGTGGACATTTTCCCTGGAGCTTGGAAAAATTACATTTTTCAGCAGCCATTGTCAGATTATTTATTTATTAGTTCAAATTTATATTGCCGCCCACTCAGATAAATGGCTGTTTTGCCTGCTGGCTCAGGAGATCTGGGAGTTTTCCAAAACCTTATTTAATTGAGGAGGATTGGGATGGGGTGAATGAGATGATGGGTGTGTGTGTGTGCAGATAGACAGCTCCCCATTAAGTGTGTTGTGAGGACCAGAATCTCCGAATACTGATTTGAGTGGGGGAGGGTACTTCATTAGCGGCAGCCTCGTTAGTGGTAACCTGAGGAAGCCTCGTCTTACAAAACTGTCTTTCTTGGGCTCTAGGCTCGCCCTCTTTGCCCATCGGGAAGATGGCCCCGGCATCCCTGCGGACATCAAGCTCTTTGACATCTTCTCCCAACAGGTGGCCACCGTCATACAGGTAAGTGGAGGGTTCAGGTGCTTCCCAAGAAGCTCAAAGGTGGCCTATCTATTTCTGGAGTCCATCAGCCGTTCTGGCCAAGGTAAAGGGTCTTCTGGGCTTCAGTGTTTCTTAGAAGGAGCAAAATGGTGGCACCTCACCTGTTTTCAGGTATGACTCAAAGAATTGGTGTGTCCTGCTTGTTGCAGGGGTGAAAAAGGTGTGCATAAACACACTTCCCACACCTTAAAGTTTCTGCCTCTCTTTCTGTATGTCAGCTAATCTCCTGTCTAATAGAGAAAAGAGTAATGTATGTAATATACCTACTCATTCGCATTCACACTTTTCCTGGGGAGTAAAAAATATATAAATTTAATACATAGAAACACAGATAGCGGATTGTCTGTTGGGTGTGCATGTATATCTATGGCCAGAATCCTGCTTGTGTTTACATCAGACTTGCATAACTCTGACTAATTTCAACAAGGTAATGAGAAACAGGAAGTGTCTCTGTTGTCTTCCATGCATTTCAGGATTTTGTATTGAATATTTTTAGACCTGCAGATAACTGAAACTGGATAATAAACTCACGGTTATGGAAGAGGGGAGACTTGTAATATGCATACCTATTCAGAATGCAACTTGTTTGCTTGTGTTGAGGGATTGTTAATAACATATAATCGATTGATTAAATAACACATCATGTAACTCTGATGTATTTTTGTGCTGTTCCCACTTCAGTCTAGGCAAGACATGCCTTCGGAGGATGTGGTCTCCCTGCAAGTTTCTCTCATCAACTTGGCCATGAAGTGCTACCCGGATCGTGTCGATTACGTCGACAAAGTCCTGGAGACGACTGTGGAGATCTTTAACAAGCTTAACCTGGAGCAGTAAGTGAATGCCACAATTCTCTATTGACATCATAGAAAGTTTCCTCTTATGCATTTGGAGTGAAAACCAAAGCTAATTGACATGGTCCCCAAAGTAAAGCAAGGTCTAAAATCCAGCTTTAGCTTAATGAAACCACACGCTTTGAATGAAGAAGTCCTATTGGGTGGTTGAACTTTTTGACTGCTGGCAGTCTTCGTGGCTGATCGCCACGAGGATCGCCTTTATTTGGAATCGGCTACGGCACAACAAGAAGAATAGAGATTATCTAGTAAAAGATATATAGAGTCCCACTAAGATGGTGGGCGGACGTAATAGTTTATATGATTTTTTTCTTTTTATGTTTTGTATTTGTACACTGTTGCTTTTTTCTTATTTAAGTTTATCATAAAAAGAAAGATTTGATGCCTTGTTGATCTACATCTTTATTTGCTTCTGCCTTTCTAGCATTGCAACGAGTAGTGCCGTCTCCAAGGAGCTCACGAGGCTTCTGAAGATCCCCATCGACACCTACAACAACGTCCTCACCGTCTTGAAGCTGAAACATTTCCACCCCTTGTTTGAATACTTTGACTACGAGTCTCGGAAGAGCATGAGCTGTTACGTGCTCAGCAACGTGCTCGACTACAACACGGAAATCGTCTCCCAAGACCAGGTGGAGTAACTACATGAGCAGGAATATTTCAGGATGTAGTTGAGCCTTGCATTGCTCCATAACGTAGCTCAGCAGTGGGGTTGTGAGAGTAGGGAAGAGGTATTTCTTTTCCCCACACCTATGCGGTGGGTTTTTGGAAGGAGGAGGGAAGTGCACAGTTTCACTTTTCTGCTGAGACCAGTGTTTCCAAACCTTTGGTTTTGGGACTTCAGTTCCCAGAAGCCCAAGTCAATCCCCCAAAGCTCAGATCAGCCAATGGACTGACTGAGGCTTCTGGGAATTGAAATCCCCCTGTGGGGCCTGGATCCACTGGTTTAGAGGAATACGTCTTGTGAATTAGTTTCTGAATAAATTGACTCCTCCAATTTCCCCCTCTATTAGAGATTCTTGTATCTGATGGACTGTGAGATGAATTATATATATATATTTAAAGCATTTTTTTATCACTTCTCTTTCATAAAAGGCCGCTGGAACAGGCGTGCAATGAATAAAAATGAGATACAGTAAAACATCGGATAACACTAAAACTTGGTTCCACAAGTCTTGGTGTTATCCGATTTTTAGTGTTATCCGATCCATGTTAAAATCCTATGGGATGGATCGGATAACGTTAAAGCTCCATAGAGATACATTGTAACCACACAGGCTTTAGCGGTTGTTATCCGATCCATCCCATAGGACCTTAACGTTATTCGATCCAATTCTCCTCCCCAGATTACTTAACGTTATGCGATTTTAGCGTTATCCAAGGTAAACGTTATCCGGTGTTTTACTGTAGCTGCTTCTGTCTGTGTTGTATCCAATTAAGACACAACACAAAAGGGGGGAAATGAGGAGGAGGAAAATTGTTTTTTCAGCATTATTGGGGGAACAGATAGGGACAAAGGAGGGAAGAAATTGTGCAAATCATGTAGATTGGAAGCGTTCGAGCTTTATTTGAACAGAGCGGGGCTTCCGATGTACTAGATTGGGAGAAAGGTGGAGTGTAAATGGAATGTATTCAAGAGTGACAGAGATTATGGGGTGCCTTCCTTAGGCTTCCTATCACTCTGTTTTGGGTTGATTTCCATCCCTTATGGTCTGCGGTATATTGTATCTCTTCTTGGGATGCAGTACAGTATCTGAAATACGAAATCAACAGGTGAACCGATGTAAGTCTCTCTTCCAGGTGTGGTTTTTTGGGGAATGTAGTGTTAAAAGGGACTGTGGTGGCTTAGTGGTTAAGACGCTGAATTTGACACCCAGAAGGTTGCCAGGTCAGCAGTTCCAAGACCAGATTGCTGCACGAAGCAGTGAGCGCCTGCCATCTGCCCCAGCTCCTGCCAGCCTAGCAGTTTGAAAACAAGAAATTGCAAGTAGATAAACAGGTATCACTTTGGTGGGAAAGGTAACAGTGTTCTGTGCTCTCCAGTGTCTAGTCCTGCCTGCCATATGACCAGGGAAATGTCTGCAGATGCAGACATTTTTATAAACGCAGGTGAGCACCACACCCACGACTGGCTTTTTAGAGCAAGGGAGACCTTTACTAGTGTTCAACCACGTATGGATGAATGTGGAGTTCTTTAGCACAGGGGTCAGCTGACAGGCTCTCCATAGGTTCTTGGACTTCGATACCCAGAAGCCCTGATCAGCAGGTGAACTGACTTGGGCTTCTGGGAATTGAAGTCCAAGAATATCTGGAAAGCCAAGTTTGCTGACCCCTGCTTTATCAGGAGTGGAATTCTGCTAATTTATCTGTGATTCAAGTGGGGTTTCTTTTAAGCTGTTATCATTTTCAGAGCCTAAATTGAACTTGTTTAATCCGTTGTCTCTCTCTGGCCAGGTGGATGCCATCATGAACCTTGTATCAACACTAATTCAGGACCAGCCTGACCAGCCAGCAGAAGATCCGGACCCAGAAGACTTTGCTGATGAACAAGGCCTGGTGGGCAGGTTTATTCACCTCCTTCGCTCAGACGACCCCAATCAACAGTATCTGGTAGGGCTTTTTCAAATCTTGGGGTATGGGTCGTTATTTTCCTAACCATCTCTTTCTTAACAGGCAGGTTTCTAGTCCTTATGACTTTGTAGGCATGCTGGTGCTTCATCTTCTGCTAAAATCTGAATATTGGCAGTCCTCATGGCAATCAGCCATGAAGAGTGTCCTGAGAATATGATGCAGTGGCCTCTCGTCTGCCTTCCACATCACAGCATGACACCCATAGTACCACTGATCCAGTTCCTCAAGTCACTTTCCGGTCCTGAGCCCTTTTGGTGCGCAAAGTCCTCCTCAACCCCAGGCCAGGATGGATGAAGCTGCTGCCCTCCATCCAGAGGGATTCGAGTGGGATTTAATCCACTTGGGGACCATCACCCTTCCCTGTGGACTTCGCCAAGGCCGCTAGTCCTCAGTTTAGCTAACCACCACCTGACACTCGGCATTGAGTCGCTGGCAGTAGGTTCTGTCTATCTACCATAGCAGGATAAGCTGGCCAGACAGTTATGTTTAAAGGACTGAAACATTAAAATGTCCCAATCTGGTGCCAAAGGGCTAAAACCCAATAATAAAGTTATGTATTTGGAATACGGTGCTAGACGAGAGCTTTGTAGAGCACTTTCCTAAGCTCTGACCAAATGTTGCAATAGATGATTTCTGGACTAAGCCTCCCCGGGTGGGTAAATGTAAAACAGCCTTCCTCAACTGGCCTACTTGAGGTAGGTTGTATTAAATCCCCTTTATCCTAGGTTAGAAGATCTTGAGATATGGTGTTCTATCAGCCTTGATTCTTCAAGGTTGGAGTCTCCGTCCTGGAACTTTACTTAAATTCTAGATATGTGTGGTTTTGGTATTTACTCAAAATGATCTTTGGAGTTTTCCTGACACCCAACCCAACCCAACCCAACCCAAAGCTCTATAAAATAAAACCTGTTGAAGACTCCAAAAATCCTGGAGAACTTGAAAACATCATTTTTCAAATGTCCTTCCCCATCTTGGTTTCAAACATTTCTCAATAGCTTAGCTATCTGCATACAGTTTTCATGATAATGTTCCTTCCTTCCTCATGCTAATTAATGCACACATGGATTGTAAACCAGGGAGTAACTTTTTGAGCTTTCCTGATCTGGTGTGTCTTTATTCTAGATTTTAAATACTGCCCGGAAACACTTTGGAGCCGGTGGAAACCAGCGGATCCGTTTCACGCTACCGCCATTGGTCTTTGCGGCTTACCAGCTCGCCTTCCGCTACAAGGAGAATGCTAAAGTGGTAAACGAAGAAGCCAGATGTGTATTCTGTATATTTCTTCTTTAATTAAAATAGGCAGGTTTGGCTAGAAGTTGGGAGGTAAAATGACAAAACGTTGCCCCTTAAAACAGACCTGGCAAAGAAATTTGTTCAGCATTGAAGAGTTAACTTAAACTTCTTGAAACTATTAGAACAAACTGAATACAATTCATTGAGAGTGAAAGAAGGAGCTAATTTCAGTTAAGAGTCAAGTCAATATAAATTTGAACTAATAAATACATAATAAGTTCTCAATCTTATTTCCGACACTAACTTTTCTCTGATTCTGTTTCATTGTGGCTTTTTCTTCTTCTTCTTCCAAAGGACGACAAATGGGAAAAGAAATGCCAGAAAATCTTCACCTTTGCTCACCAGACAATCAGCGCCTTGATCAAAGCAGAGTTAGCGGAGCTCCCATTGCGGCTTTTCCTCCAGGGGGCGCTGGCGGCCGGGGAGATTGGGTTCGAGAACCACGAAACGGTGGCCTATGAATTCATGTCCCAGGTAGGGGGCAGAAAAAGGTGTCCTTTCCTCTTGGCAGTTTGGGTTGGGCGTTGAAAGCCCTTGAGCGTATCAGGCCTTCACATGACGCACGCATGCGCACACACATGCCTTGGCAAGCTCTTGACCCAACAGAAGCAGAAGGGGCCGAGTCCTGCTTTCTCAGTCAGCTTCGAGGGCTGGATGGCCATTTTGTCCTGCCTGCATGATGGGGGTGGCCATTTTGTCCCAACAGCTTCAAAAAGGCAGCCGTTTTGTTTCTTGAATGTCCTTGGAGGACCACAAGAAATGGCGCCTTGGGCTGGATCCAGCACACAGATCTTAGGTTGCTTTGCTTTAACTGTGTGGCCTCCATTTTTTGCATCTTGTTCGGAAGCTGCAGGACGATAAAATGAGACTGCAATTATTTATTTTCTTTCCAAAGGAGAGGAAAGCTGCAATTAAAATAAATACGGTAATCAAGATTATTGTTGACCCTCTCTTCCTCCCGTTTCCTCCCACTCCCGTGTTTCCTGCCGCTCTTCTTTCTGGGCTGCCTCAGGCGTTCTCTCTGTACGAGGATGAAATCAGCGACTCCAAGGCCCAGCTGGCTGCCATCACCTTGATCATTGGGAGCTTTGAGCGCATGAAATGTTTCGGGGAGGAGAACCACGAGCCGCTGCGGACGCAGTGCGCCCTGGCCGCCTCCAAACTGCTCAAGAAACCAGACCAGTGCCGGGCCGTGAGCACCTGTGCCCACCTCTTCTGGTCCGGACGCAACACGGACAAGAATGGGGAAGAGGTAAGAGAGGAAGAAATCTCATTCTTCCGTTTAAACGGGGGCTGCAAGATTAGGTAACTGTGTTCTCATAATACGGATGCTTAAACCTGTTTGTATGTGCGTGTCTTTGTTTCTTCCTGCTTAGCTCCACGGAGGGAAGAGAGTGATGGAGTGCCTGAAAAAAGCATTAAAGATCGCAAACCAGTGCATGGACCCATCACTCCAAGTTCAGCTCTTCATAGAAATTCTGAACAGATACATCTACTTCTACGAGAAGGAGAATGAGGCCGTAAGTGAATATGGAGGAAGGAATCGTATAATCCTACAAATTATACCCATTTTTATCCCAGAAAGTGTCCAAATGAAAAGAAAACAAAATAGACACTCAGCTATTTGATAGATCAGGGAAATTGCCTTGTCTTTGAATCTCAGGCGGCAAAAATTTGACTTTTTGATTTGTCTTTTTGCAGCTGTAAAGGTAGAAAGGGAAATTCAGTTTATGCTGCCCTTCTGTTTAGTTTCTTACTCAACATCTGTGCACAAATTCTTTATGCATTTCTTGGTTTTGCATGCTGTAATTAACCCCATTCATAAGGCTTCATTCATTTTATTTCTTTTTGCAGGAATTTAATAACAACCCTGCACAAATGCTTTATGGGTATCAAAGTTTTCCATGATGCAACATTTTGATTGTAATTGATTTTTTTATTTTAATTTTATTGAGGTTTTGCATGATGTAATTAATCCTGTTCATAAAGTTTCATTTAGTTTCTTTTTGCAAGAATTTAATAACAGCCCATGTGCAAATGCTTTATGCGTATCAAAGTTTTGCATGATGCAAAATTTTGATTGTAATTGATTTTTTATTTTAATTTTAAAAGAAAGTCTTGACTTACTTATTTATTTATTTTATTGCTAGCCACCCTCATGAGGCCCTGTGAGATACAAATCAAATAAATATCAGCAATAGTCGGTGGTGATATTTAAATGTGAAGTTATTGTCTCTTAATGATGCAGAAGAACTGAAAAATAGCATTGCAACTTCTGACATGTCTAACAAATATGTCTAACTATCACTAAGTAAAGGTAAAGGTTTCCCTTGCTCGAAAGCCAGTCGTATCCGACTCTAGGGTTCAGTGCTCATCTCTGTTTCAAAGCCAAAGAGCCAGCGCTGTCTGCTTCTGCAGACATTTCCATGGTCATGTGGCAGGCAACGCTGTTACCTTTCCACCGAAGTGGCCCCTATTTATCTACTTGCAATTTCTTGCTTTTGAACTGCTAGGTTGGCAGGAGCTGGGACAGACACGGGAGCTCATTCCGTCCTGCAGTACTCAGGAATCGAACTGCTGACCTTCCGCCTCCCAGTCAGCGTCTTAGTGACTTGAGCCACTATTTTCCCCATATAATCTAAAATAAAACTTTCCCTTATTCTTATCCCTATTTCCAGAAAGTTGAATATTCTTGTCCTGGTTTTATCCCTTTAGGTTTTACAAACACATGATTAACAAAATCTCTCCCTATCTCCATAAAATCATTTTTCTTTACCGATCCTTTAATTTGTGTGTCCATTTATAGCTATATTCCATAATTCTTTATGCCAACACTCCAAAGCAAATTTAGTATAAACCTTCTAGTTTTTAGCCATCAATAGCCTCGTTGCTGTTACCATTACAACAATCATCTCTTATAATGAACCATGGTTTTATTTTTTCACACGCTGTCGTTTTTTAAACACTAAGGTCACAATTCAGGTGTTGAATCAGCTTATTCAAAAAATCCGGGAAGACCTTCCGAACCTGGAATCTACCGAAGAAACGGAACAGATCAACAAACACTTCCACAACACCCTGGAGCATTTGCGTTTGAGGAGGGAGTCGCCCGAATCTGAGGGTCCAATCTATGAAGGGCTGGTCATTTAGAAGCAGCATCTAAGCGCATTTCTAATCCCAAATTGATCCTCTTTCCACTTACAACCATGTTTGTCAGAGTGTTTTTTTAAATTGTTATTGTCATCAATTATTATTCACTAGAGTTCATAGATCTGTGCCTTTTGGAAGTGCCAATGTAGGCGGTCTGTATGAATGTGCAGCATGTCAGTTGCTGCGTTTCCGAACACTTTGCATTAATCTGTACCAAATGTTCCATCGGTTTTGGAGCAGTGGATCGTTAGATTCCATCAGAAAAAATTAGCATGCCGGAAGCTGTTTTGTTTTTTTAAACCTGATGCGTGACTTTCATCCTTCTTTCCATTCTTTGTGTTCTGATTTCTTTCCGTTGCTCTTAATTGCTTCTCGTTTTTGAATGTCAAAACCCGGCTTTTCCACCTGCGATTGCTATTAACTGTGTGCGATCGGTTTATTATTATTATTATTTTTACAGAAAGGATTCAGTTTTGGAATCTCTTTCTTTGGGGAATAAAAACTCACGCCATTGGAGATGACAGCTGATTTCCACCTGCTCCCGTCGGTAGAATATATTAATGCATGTTTTATTTTTCCCCTTTTTGCAGTTGTAAAGCACCGTGCTCAAAAATAAAATAAAATAAAAAAGAAACTGAACCTTGAAAGCTATATTTTGCATATGGAGACTCTGTGACACTCAGTAAAAGGGCCAGTTGTGCACAGGGCATATTTATCAAAATAATTTTGTTTCCACATAGTGTGAAGAAGAAGAAGAAGAAGTAATAGAATGTGGTCTATATAGTATATGTATAACTTCCATTAATGTAAAATTAGGGGGAAGGTGTTCTTGCCGTTTTGCTCCATATCATGAATTTGCACCAGTGAAACAAATAAAATTGCTATTAATGAGGTTGATCCAAAATGTCTCTCTTTGGCTGTGGGCTTCTTTCAAGAATGGGGCGGGAACCTCTATAGCTGAATGGCAGGGATGGGAATGTGTAGATTGTTTTTGGACTACAAATCCCACAATCCTCCACTCTGGAAGTTCTGTCTGGCAGACACTAAGGTGGCTTAGCTTTGCCACTTCATAGCATAGGAGTGGCCAATCTATGGCCCGTGGGCCGGACCAGGCCTGTGGTCATGTGGCCCACCCGCTGCCCTCGCCGCTAGCGGAAGTGGACCCATTTACGGCAGCTGTAAAACGTAAATGCACCCACGCCTGTCGTATGTTGCCATAAATGCACCCACAGGTGTCATAAAAGCACTTTATGACTGCATTTATGGCGGGAGGAACCATGTGACTGGATCACTCAGCTGTCCAGTGGACAGTTTCCGGCCCATGGCATGAAAAGGCTGAGAACCTCTGTCACAGCACTTAGGGCACTCTCTGGGCGTTAATTAGCATTGTGCTGCCAACCTGCTGGGGACTAATTTTCCTGACCCCAGATAGGCTGGAAGAAGCTGAGTCAACCTTGTTTTCATCAGGATTGAACTTGCAACCTTTTGGCTGCAATACAGCATTTTAACCCCTGCACCATCAGAGCTGCTCTTCTATATACAGTAAAACACCAGATAACGTTTGGATCGGATAACGCTAAAATCGCATAACGTTAAGTAATCTGGGGAGGAGAATTGGATTGAATAACGTTAAGGTCCTATGGGATGGATTGGAGAACAACCACTAAAGCCTGTGCGGTTACAGTGTATCTCTATGGAGATTTAATGTTATCCGATCCATCTCATAGGATTTTAACATGGATCGGATAACACTAAAAATCGGATAACACCAAGACTTGTGGAACCAAGTCTTAGCGTTATCCGAGGTTTTACTGTACTGTATACTTAAGATATAATTAAATTTTGTTCTGTAGGAAAAACGACTCGTAGGTAGAGGGATGTAGAGTGGAAACTGATTTCTGATAAAACAGGCAGTTGGGGGACCGGAGGGTGGGTATTATTTTTAATTTACTAAGAACCGGGCGTATTTCTAAGCAATTGGCCGCATATGAACAGACCTTGATTACCCATCTGTTTACATGCCACTTTGTTATTTCCGTGCAATTCAGAGCCATAAGAATAGGTTCTAATGCACAAGCTCTATTTTTGGTGTAGAAACGAGGGTTTTAATTCTGGGTCTTCAGTAGTGGTAGGTTCAAACAAATAATGCAGTTTTATTCAAGGCTATTCATCTACCTAGCTCTGTACAATAAGTGCCAGCTAAAAGCATCTCTCGGAGACGTGAAGCGACATTGTTCCTGAATATAGGATGGATGAGTTTTTTGTCTGGTCTGCTTCATAATAATAATTTCATGTCAGAAATTATTCTGGGTTGAAAGGATTTTTATGGAAGAAACCACTCGGGGGATGCCCAAATGAAGCTCCTTTCATGTCCCCAAGAGCTGGGACAGAGATGGGCACTCATTCTGTCATGCGGTACCCGGGTCTCAAACTTCCACCTAACAAGGTGAGCTGCTTAACCCCTGAGCCAATGCAGCCCCAGGTCTGCTTATCAATTCAGTCAGTTCAGTAGCTTCACATTTCTGATGCACAAGGGAATACAAAAGGCTGTGCATTTTGTCAATCTGCCCTATTATTTCCCACTAAAATCACATTTAATAGTTGTACATGAAGCACAGATGTCCATAGAATGTGCGGCTATTGCTGGAGATTGTTTCAAAGCTACATTCAAATAAGCAGCTTTCCATGTTTTAGCAAGGAGAAATAGAATGAAGGAATCGGAGGTATGATTTGATATATGAGCAAGTGACACGGACTGGACAAAACTCATTTTCCCCATACAACAGTATAAAAGAACACGACCCTTATAAGCATCGTCAAAGGAATCTTTGCTTTTTAAATTTATTTTTAGCAATTTCTTAAACACAGACACACATTGGCCGTGACAGATAACACCTTCCAGCATGGCTAAGAGAATTTAAGCACTGCTAATTCCTAAGTACGTGCCAGCTTGAACATCTAAGATATGCTTAGAGGTTAATAAATAAATCTCATGTCAGAAATTATTCTGGGTTGAAAGGTTTTTTTGCTGGAGAAACTCCGCTTAGGGGACGCCTGAATGAGGCTCCTTTCATGTCCCCAAGATCTGTCATGCAGCACTCGGGGAATTGAACCCTGGCCTTCCATTCTCCATGCTCACTGTCCTAACCCCTAAGCCACTGCAGTGCTGTTGCTTAAAGGGTGAAACTTCCTAAATGTTTCTCAACTATATCCTTAGCTTTGATTGTGGATCATGGGTTATCCAGCTCTCGTTGCGCACATTAAGAGTGCAAAGTCACACGCAAAAAAGTGCTAACCTATTTGCAGAACTGCAAAAATTAATAAATACCCAGACCATTCTTCTCATGAATAGTCGGAAGGCAGAGCATGGCTGTCCTTACCTGAATATGTTGTTAAAGTAAAGATCTCCCTTGCTCAAAAGCCAGTCATATCCAACTCTAGGGTCTGGTGCTCATTTACAGTCAAATTGCCAACGCTGTCTGAGTCTGCAGACGTTTCCGTGGTCATGTGGCAAGCAGTACTACAGGCACAGAGCCAGCACTGTCTGTGTCTGCAGATATCTCCGTGGTCATGTGGCAGGCATGGCTTGACGCCAGAGCACACGGAACACTGTTACCTTTCCAGCTGTGGTGGTACCTATTTATCTACTTGCAATTTCTTGCTTTCAAACTGCTAGGTTGCCAGGAGTTGGGACAGAGATGGGAGCTCATTCTTTCATGCAGTACTCGAGTCCCAAACTGCCGACCTTCCTGTCTTCAAGATCAGCATCTTAACCACTAAGCCACCGCAGTCCCTGAATGGGTCATTAGTTCAGACAAATTGTGCAGTCAGGAGGCTTTGGGAGTGTGAAATGAACCTCTTGCTAAGATGTCTTCTCGCAACAGATGTCCTCACAGGCAAATATTCG
This sequence comes from Furcifer pardalis, assembly GCA_030440675.1. Classification (NCBI taxonomy): domain Eukaryota; kingdom Metazoa; phylum Chordata; class Lepidosauria; order Squamata; family Chamaeleonidae; genus Furcifer; species Furcifer pardalis. Next base: position 107,683,842 of record CP126892.1, on the reverse strand, counting down.
GGTGGATCTTACCTTTCCGTGGGCACAGGAGTTTAAAGAAGGCTTTCCTGAAGCTCATGTGGCACAGGGGGTATAAGACAGGGTTAATGGCTGAGTTGAGCCACAAGAGCCAAAATGAGGCCTCATACAAAGCATGGTAGATGCACCGTCCGTGGCAAGCTGCCCTGAGGATCATTAGTAGCGTGTAGGGTGCCCAGCAAATAGCAAAAATGCAGACGAGGATAGCCAAAGATTTGGCTATCTTTTTATCCCGGGAAAGCCGACATCGGCTAGCCGTGATCTGGGCAACCTCTGTCCTCCGGGTGGTGTTACTAATGTTCTCTAGTGCTTTAGAGAAACCGTCCCACGGGGATTTGGTCGGGGCATCCACTTGCAAAGGTGAAAGATCTTGATGGGTGTTGACTTCTACCATCTGGTTACCAGCGTTGAGCCTTGACCCTGCTGGCTTTGAAGGGGAGAGGCCGTCGGTCCGCTCCGGGTTTCTTTCCCCATTGACCTTCATGAAAAATACGTTGTGTTCCTGGTTGTTCCTTGTGGGACCTGCATCGTCATGCCCTGGCGAGAGATTCCCAGGTCTGAGCAGCATCCGCTTCCGAATGTTGAAATAAATGCTCAAGTTGAAATACATGACGCTGAGGAAAGGTGTGAAAAACTCGACGGTGGAAGCAATCATGAGGAAATACCAGTTGTAAAAGAATTCGGCATGACACTCTTTCTCTGGGACGATGGTTTTCTGGGCAATGTATTCCCAGCTTACGATCGCTGGGCCGTAGAGGAGGAAAGCGGCGATCCATACCATGATCATTTTCATCACTGCGTTTCTGGTCATCCCTTTCTGAGCTCGGTAACTCACCTGGAAGGAGAGAAGCACCAAAAGATGCAAAGTGCCTACTAAAGAGCAGGAAATATTCTGTAATAAGAATAACCAACCAACAGAAGTCCAAGAGTCTCACACACACCTATCTCTGCATCTTGATAGGGACTACCTTTGCATTTATTTATTTATTTATTTATTTATTTATTTATTTATTTATTTATTTATTTATTTATTTATTTATTTATTTATTTATTTATTCTAATTTGTTATCCCGCCCCAATCAGGTAAACCCAACTCTGGGCGGCTTACAACATAAATTAGAAAGGGACATAGCTTAAACAGCAAATTCATAATTAAATATAAAACCAATAGTACAGTCCCATCATGCCCCCTGCATATTAAAATTCACTTTAACCGTTAAAATTGGGACTGTAATTAATAAAATACTAAAAGAATTAAAATTTAAAATTTACAAGAATTAAGACAACGAGAGGCAAGAAGCAGAGAGGGTGGCTGATCTCATTAGATCAGTCACCCAACATTTAACCACTATACCTGGATACCTCCTCTTCTTCCACAGGGTTCAAGAGTATGACCTTGATCCTAAACTTTGGAATGCTCTGCCCCCACCAAATTTGAAAATTGGCTCCCAAGAAAACCTTGGGAAGGGTCAGCGTAAGCCAGAATAGACTTGATGCCATATGATTATTATATTAATGATTGCTTTTTAAATATAGTTTTTGTTAAGTATTTCAAACCTGTAAGCACAGTATGGTTTGCTGTATCCCTTTGCGAGGAGAAAGGGAGCATATAAATAAAATAAGATTTAAAAATTGGATGGATAGATGGACGGACAGACGGACGGACGGATGGACGGACGGAGGAAAGAACTGATGGAGGGAGGGAGGGAGGAATTGATGGGTGGATGGAAGGATGGTTTAGGGGATGGATGGATGGATAGATAGATGGATGGATGGACAGATGGATGGATGGATCAAGGCTCCTGGTTTCCGAAGCATCATTCAGTAGTAAAGCAGGTTTCCTTACCGCCTTTGTAACAGAGATGAATCGGTCAAAACTGATCAAGACAATGTTGAAGACGGAGGCGCTGCAAACCAGATAGTCTGCCACCAGCCAAACTTTGCACAATCCTTTCCCCAGCTTCCATTCACCAGTCAGAACGTAAGGGATGTAGAGGGGGATACAAAACCCACCTGTGGATATGGACAAAGAAGTACAATGTTAGGGAGACAGTAATAGTCTGGGGGGTATGATAGTAACCTTTGTTTTCCTAATGGGGAGAAATGGTTGGACAATGGCCTTCACCCAGCCTTACTCATACAGTCATATGTCAGTTGTGACACCATAAGTTTTAATTGACCCTTTGTCCAGATAATATATGCAGCAGTAAGGTATCTTCTTCTGCAGCATCCGAATCTGAATACTGGTGATCCTCATGATGATCAGCCATGAAGACTGTCCTGAGAATATAATGCAGCAGACTTTCATCTGCCTTCCGTATTACAGTGTGACACCCAAACCTCTGATCCAATTCCATGAGTCACTTTCTGGTCCAGAGCCCTTTTGGCGCACAAAGTCCTCCTCAGCCCCAGGCCAGGATGGATGAAGCTGCTGCCCTTCATCAAGATGGAGTCAAGTGGGATTTAATTAATGCACTTGGGGACCATCACCCTTCCCTGTGGACTTTGGCACTCAAGATCTTCTTCTTTAAGTGCTGTATCTGTTTCTGAATATTGGCGATTCTCATGGCGATCAGCCGTGAAGATTGTCCTGGGAGCAATATAATGCAGTGGTCTTCCATTTGACACCCATACCGCTGATCCAGTTCCATGTGTCACTTTCTGGTCCTGAGCCCTTTTTGGCACACAAAGTCCTCATCGGCCCCAAGACAGGATGGATGAAGGTGCTGCGTTCAATCAAGATGAACTCAAGTGGAATTTAATCCACTTGGGGACCATCACCCTTCCCTGTGGACTTTGGCACTCAAGGTCGTTAGACCTCAGGGTTGTCAGGTTAGTTTACTGCCACATGACATGTGGCATCAAGTCTCTGGCAATAGGGTCTACTCTATTACCATAATAGGATACCCTGGCCAGGATAATCTAGCAGTAAAGTATGCTGTGCAAAACTGAGGTCTTATAGCCATAGTCTTCTTTGTTTTCAGATCTGGAAGAAAAAAAGGAAGATTTTTGACCATTACAGCGTCTTCCTTGGGGGAAAAGAAAACCAACAGCTAACTTTAATGAAACCTATTGAAGTCTGAGTCTGTTTGTCATGGCTTTCTCTTTTTCCACTATCCTCCGCTCCATGCTACCTGCTGTCTCAGACTTTTCCTTTCCGAAATGAGAATCAGAAAGAGAAATAAGATGTTAGCTATCCTGTCATGGATGTGATTCAGCTCATACATCCCTGCTTATCACTGCAAGGTAAAATAGCCTACGTGGGTGACAACTAGCTGGTTCGATCAATGATGGCAGACCCCATACAGTGTAAATTAGGTTCATTTCCCCTGGTACCAGTAATAGGGCATATGGGGAAGGGAAGGTGCTATTGTTATCATTTACGTCAATCTTTGCTGCATTGACTGCCTAGTTGAGATAGAAAAAGCACTTCCTTCAGCCCATATCTTACACCTCAATATATATATATACAAAATATATATACAGTAATACCTCATATAACATTAGTATCGAATAACACTAAAATCGCATAACATTAAGAAATCTGGGGGGGAGAATTGCATCGGATAACATTAAGATCCTATGGGATGCATCGGATAACAACCGCTAAAGCCTGTATGGTTACAATGTATCTCTATGGATCCCATAGGATTTTAACATGCATCGGATAACACTAAAAATCGGATAACACCAAGACTTGTGGAACCAGGTTTTAACGTTATCCGAGGTTTTACTGTATACAAAATAATCATCTGCTATTAGCAGATGGTGAAATGAAGAATGCTATGTCCAGTGTGTCCAAAATCCCATTTAATTTCTCAAATATTTCCTGCATAAGATGTAAAATGAGAAACCAGTTAATCGTGCCTGAGATTAATGTTTTTCTCCTTTCTAACCATTTAATGCTACCTGCAAAGACTTAAGAGAGCTGTTTTTATCAAAAACAATTGGGCAGTACAGGTTTACCCATATCCATTTATTGGGACCCATGAGAATCCTGGTACCATAAACCCTGCCTGTCATTCTTTAGCAAGAAGAAAACAATCCAACTCAAAAGTCTCTTCGGCGACTATATCTGTAAGCTGTGAAATTTCCCATATGTATTAACCAAGCACATGTATTAACCAACCAATGGTACTTTTACAACTAGCATTTCCCTCTTAAGTGAATTGATTACAAATGTGCAGGATTCCTGAATAAATGAACTCTGTTATTTTCAGTTTAATTTTAGTTCCATTCTGATGTGCTTAAAACTGTTGAATTGCAGCCAAAACCTTGTGAGTTTGTTCCTGACAGGAAGCTAGGTTGACTGAGCCTTCCATCCTTCCAAAGTCAGTAAAATAAGTCTCCAGTATTTTGGGGTCGAAATGCTAATTACCTGTAAACTGCCCAGAAGGTGCAGCAAGTCTTATGGGGCGGCATATAAGTGTAATTACTATTGCCATATGGATCAATAAATCAAGTTATAAATGTGGTTCTCCTTGCTTGTTGCCAAGCTCCTTCTGACTTAGGGCAATCCTGTTGGAATTTTTGATGTGCCTATGGGATGTTAAAGAGGTGCCCGAACATTGACTTCCCATAGCTGGGTAGGATTTGAAACCAGGGCTCCCAAGTCCTTATCCCAGGGCTAACCAGCTTCCTCCCTTTGGCTCCCCTCTGGAAGAGGTCCAGTACCCAGAGGGATAAGGTCAAGGTCAGGTTGCCTTTGCTCTAAAGCCAGTCATATCCGACTCTAGGTTTCGGTGCTCATCTCCGTTTACAGCCAAAGAGATAGCGCTGTCTGCGTCTGCAGATGGTTCCATGGCCATATGGCAGGCATGAGTCAACACTGGAGCACACAGAATGCTGTTACGTTTCCCACCGGAGGAGTACCCATTTATCTACTTGCAATTTCTTGCTTTCAAACAGCTACGTTGACAGGAGCTGGGGCAGACATTGGGAGCTCACTCAGTCGTGCCGTACTCGGGTCTCAAACTGCTGGCCTGCCAACCTTCCAGTCGTCAAGTTCAGTGTCTTAACCACTAAGCCACCGTAGTCCCACCCATCCGCTCAATCCAAGTCCACCCCAGCTCTCCATCTTTGAGCTCCAACTTACCGACCAGCAGGTCTGCGATGGCCAAGTTGAGGAAGAAGAAGTGACCCTGGGTCCGGAGCCTCCGGTCCACCGCGAAGGCCACGATGACCAGCGCGTTGCCCGAGACGGTGGCCAGTGCCAGCAGGACCATCAGCCCGGCCAGGAGGGCGACCAAAGGCGGCGGGAGCTCTCCGTGGTGCTGAAAGCGCCCAGCCCCGCGGGAAGAGTTGAGCTCCGGCATCCCGCTGGCGGTAGGCTGGGGGCCCCGAAGGAGAGACAACCCCGCCCCGGCCCCGATCCCTCTGCCCCCTGGGTAAAAGCGGGTGGGTGGGGATCTCAAGCTGGAAAGTCAGTGGGCATTTCCCTTTCCTTCCTCGGAGAATCAGCGCAGCCTTGGAGCACACACGGTCCGATCCTGCTTGGCTTTCCATGCGAGGGAAAGAGGGAGGACCTTGTGGGTGGGGTGAGTCAGAGGGACGCTCCCCCTCCCCCTTTAAGGGAGGGGGGCAGAAGAGGGAGGGGGTCAGAAGAGGCAAGGTGGAAGACGGGGAACCTGGCCAGCGGAAGATCTGACTTGGCTCAGGTTGCTAGTCCTCAAGGAAGACACTGTTGACTATCCTGGGTGGGTAGAGGTAATAGCAAATAGCAACAGCAGCTACACTTGTTTCTCATAATCCTTTGCTCCCATGTTCGTTCCCAGACATGAAAAATATGTCAATGAAAATTAAGGAGCATTGATATAAAATTATATAGAGATGGTACATGAGCGAATTGAGGAGGATGGTGGAGGACAGAGGTGCCTGGAGGACAGTGGTCCATGGGGTCACAAAGGGTCAGAATCGACTGTGCAACTGAACAACAAAAAACATGACCCCATGTCTGATGAAGCTATTACAAGGGTTCCCAACCTATGGCCCGTAGGCCAGCAGTGACCCATGGCACCATTTCGTTTGGCCCACATCGTCAGTGGTGGCGGTGGTGGTGGCAGTGGACGCATTTATGACAGCCACACATGCATTTTACGGCAGCGTTTACAGCAGGGGGACCACCAGTCTGGCCTATTCAGCTGTCTGAAGGTGCAGGGTCTGGCCCATGGCTTTAAAAGGTTGAGAACCCCTGAGCTATTATGACCTGACATACACATATGAGTGTCTGAGGTGTAAAGAAAAGACAGGGACATACTTTCATTTATGACGGGAGTTAGTCAGTCTTCCTTCCTTCCTTCCTTCTGTTCTTTCTTTCTTTCGGACCAAGACCAGCATAGTACAGGAAAAAGAACAGATTTTAAAATGAGGGTGCATAAAATATATATCATTTATGGTCTAGAGAGCAAAGAAGGTGAATCTATAAAAGCAGTCAGAAAGAACTGCATCTCAGGCCTTCCAAAAGGATGTGTTCATCAGCTGGGGAAATTAAAAGCTTCTGTCAGGGAAGTCAAAATTTAATTAAGCGACTGGAGAAAAATCTATCACACTCATTTCCTATCTGCTTACTTGGTCCTGTCTGGTGAGATAATATTTCTCTTCTGTCTGGATCCCCACCCCCCACCCCAATAGTTACAGCTTCTCCATTGCTCTTAGGTCATTTCTAGGCAAAAAGATTTGTTTGTTTGAAATATTTTCGAGTGCTGTGGACTGAAGTACACATTTTGAAAGACTATGAAAACAAACATTGAGAAAGATGCTGCATGTTTTTAAAGTAGGTACACTATTTCTGTTTTTTTCTTTGATGTTTTCTACATTTCTTTTTTATTGTTATTTTTATATTAGTTATGCTTTATTTAGTAACTTGATTTATTGTTGTTTATGATCTTTTTGAGCTGCAGCATGGGAGACATGAAAGGAGCCTGATTCGGGCATTCCCGAACATGCATGGATGTTTGTAAGCTACCCTGAGTGAGGAATGCTTCAGTACAGCGATGGACGGACGGACGGACGGACGGACGGACGGACGGACGGACGGACGGACGGACGGACGGACGGACGGACGGACGGACGGACGGACGGACGGACGGACGGACGGACGGACGGACGGACGGACGGACGGACGGACGGACGGACGGACGGACGGACGGACGGACGGACGGACGGACGGACGGACGGAAGGAAGGAAGGAAGAAACAGCAGGCCAGATCATCCCCTCTCTTTTGAAAAGTCAGGAGAATAAAACAGAGTCCAACTAGAGGAGTGTTTCCTAACCTTTGGTTTTTGGAGTTCAATTTCCAGAAGTTTAAGTCAATTCCCCAAAACACTGATCATCCAATGGGCTGACTTAGGCTTCTGGGAATTGAACTCTCCCTGTGGGGCCTGGGCTACACAGACGCAGACAGCGCTGGCTCAATGAACACTGAACCCTAGAGTCAGATACAACTGTCTTTCAAGCAAGGGCAAGCTTTACCTAAAGGACACAAACAAGACATTTCTTTCCCCTGCTGTGAGTTGTGTTTATCTCCACATTGTTTCATGATTGAGTTTGAGGAGGTAAATGCAACTTCCTTTGCGAGTCTGACTGCTCAGAAATGGAGCTTTGAAGGAAGTGTGTGTCTGGAAGGAAAACACATAATTCTCTTTCATTCTTTCTGGCATACAAGACTCAGTAATGGGTTTTGCAAGATACAGTACTCATTAAATGAGTGTTTTATGCCCATAAGCTATTGTGGGTAAGCAGCTACGCTTCCTCTGCATTGCAATACAGTGCTAGGGGAAAATATCTGTCAGGAAATGGCATCATTTTCCTAATGCTCACAAAGCTTGATTAAATACTAGTTTGAAATAGGCCTCAGAAAAAAATCCTTTGTCTTCTCTGAGCCTCACGGCTGTGTTACAGACAGCATGTTTTCCAGTATTTCTTATCTTTTTTTTTAAGTTAGCAGAGCCATGTTTTGGCTAGCCCCAGTCCATCCTGTGTGCACGTGTATAAACAATGTACTGTTGTTTTGAGAAAGTTCTCTTTGTTACGTGATTGGCTAAGCTAAACCACCTGACTGCAGATTCTCCATTTTGGAGAGAAGAAAGAGTTCGTCTCTGCTTCTCCATGGATTAAGACCTGGTTTTGATTAGAGAGCTTTTGTTTCTGGTTCTCTATGGGCTAACATTCTTTAGCCTAGGAGCTATGCATTTTTGCTCCTTAAAAATGGTTACCTAGATTTGCCTGTGGACTTTATTGGACTGACCTGTGCTACTGACTTTTATGCTATATGAACTTGATCAATAAATCTTCATCATTTTTCTGAACAACGTGTCTTCATTGGACTAAAAGGGTAAGAGCAGCATTGCATCCCACACACAAACAATTTGAACATGCTACCAAATTAAAACCTCCTTGTAGCTGATAAGAAGCTGATAAGTTCTTATTGCCGTCCAGCTCGCCCTGTGTAGGTTTGTTTTGGTTTTTAGGGGGTTTTCCAGAAGTGTGGGGGCCGGCTGGTACATGACAATATCATTTTTGGGCTGTTTTATCTCAGCATCCTATAGTTGATGTGTCCAGTAGGCATGGCAATTGAAGTATCTGGGCTATTGGAGTCCTAAAACACAGTTTTCCCAAATCCTGCCACATTTTAATCTTCAAAGTGGAAGAAGGAATTAGCCTTGCTAGCATTACATAAATTTTCATTCTTTTTTTTTTTTTTTTTGGAAAAAATGCCTGGTCTTCTTCGCTGACAAACAACATAAAGTGTCAAAAAAAAATAGCATCCAAAGGTAACAAGGCAGAATTCCAAAGCTTCTGATGCTACAGTGATGAGTTAATAGACAGAAATTAGAAACTATATATTGAATTTGTATTGGAGGATTGGTATAAAGAATTATGGAATATAGCTATAAATGATATATTGTCTTGTGACTTAAATTTAAAGAAGGGATTGATTAAAAAAAAACAGGACAAGAAAAAAAAAACACACACACACACACCCATGCTGAATGTTATGATGATGACTATCACCTCTATGAATTTTTCTTCCTTCCAGACTACCAGATTCATTGAGGTTAGATTGGTGAGATCCAGAGGGACAGAATAATAAAGCTGGCACATAATGGAACATTCCTTGAGCTTGTTGAATGCCGAGTCTCAGGCATGGTTAAATCAAGGTACTCCTTTTTAATGACTAATGCAAGATTTTGTAACACAATAACACAACCATGGAATGCAGCTTGTTCACAATGTGCTAATCTTGAATTCATCTACGTTCAGCGGTTTCCTGACTCACTTTCTTTTCTTCAACTGACCATGAAGCAGAGGCATTAATGCATTAGTGTTTTGAGGGTTTTTTTTTCCTCATTAAAATTCATGCTCCTGATCCATCCACACCAATGCACCAACTCCTACAGAGAGGGTGAGGAGACTTTTGACCCATCCATCTCAGCTGGTTGTGGGCTGTGGGAATTTCTAAATAAAGCTTAATAAATTACTTTTAGGAGGAATGAGGAAATGCTGAAACCACCCATAATTGAGTGAGTAATCATCAGCCAAGTATATATAAGTCGCCAGACGTATATATTTTTCTAATGGACTCCTGTTTCTATTCCATGAAGGCAACAGAAACAGCAACCAAATTCAGGCAGGAACAAAGTGTTCCCTGCTTTTGTTTGCTAGTCAATAGAAGTTTAATGAGGCTATTAAGGCAGTAGATATTTTTAACAGGGAACTACAGCATAGTATGGAGTCTGAACTCAAACATATTTTGTAAAGAGTGATCCAGGAAAATGAAATCTATCTGAAAATGCCAAGAATGACCAGTGATTAAAAAAAATTCTAGTCACTCTGGCTCTGAAATAGGAAATGTTATTTTCAACCTCCTTTCCACCAGATACAATACATTCTGCAGTTTCTGGATTTGATTTGCTCATTAAATAACAGTAACATTTTTGTGAGGTAGCAATATAATCTTTTGCATTTTGAGGTTTTTTATATTGTTTTGTCAATGTAATTTTTTTTAAAAAAACCCTCTTTTTCTTTCTTTCTTTTTCAATAAACTAGATATTTTCTCTCTCTTTTGTAGAATAAATAAAGGCTATAGAGATATATAAGATATAGAGAACTAATTTTTGAAAAGGAAGATCCTTGACCATGTCTGTCAAAAGACGAGACAGGATGCCTTGAAGAAATGAAGCAGACACATCTAGGGATTTGGTCCATGTCTTCATATGTTTCTTCTCGCTTTCTCGGACGTTGACTTAACACCTTTGCCCTAGGGTTGACTTTGGCCTAGGGTTTTGGGTTGAGGAATGGTGCCAAACCACATGATTTGAAAAGGCAGTGATTTAGAAGGAAATAAAGACTTCAGACCCAACCAAGCATGAAGAAATAATCCTTTGACGCAGAAGAGCAACGAGGCAGAAAATCTTGGATTCTTGTCATGAGAGATCAGGTTTTTCATAACCCTGTATCTTTGCTACGGTGCCTTATCTATGAGAAAGAGGGAAAGGTACAGAATAAAGACAGATTGGAGGGGGAGAGGGAGGAAGGAACACCTGTAAAATATTACTATAAACAAAGGCTTAAAATAACCAGTATGTTTCAGTATAAACACTACAGGTAAGGGCCATACAGCCAACCAGATGCTGGTATACAACAATTCCCATTCTCCCCTTAATGGCTTTCCAGATGTTGAACTTGAGTTCAACATATGGAAAGCCATACGTCCCTACTGTTCTTGTCATGAAGTTGTGGTAGGGTGTGGTATTCTACCGCAAAACACACACAGACAGTCTCCTCATAGTACTGTCATCAATCTCACAACTGCATAACTTTTTGTTGATGTTTTGTAAACAGTAATGAACCTGGCACAATCTTTAGAGGCACGAGCATAATGAGGATCTTCCTTGATGATTTTACACAGCCTGCCTACCATCCAGCAGGTTTTCTTCTGTCTGCAGCTGAATGTGTTTTTATTTCTATTCCAGAAGGCTTACATGATAGTATTTTGAATCGATGGATACCCTACTTTTTTTTAAAATGTGGTTTTCAATTGCTTTTCCTCCACTTGATATGACTGATGAAAACAATGGAATATCACCCTCATGGCAAATGGTACCCAATTAGGAAACATCAAGATCTTCTTCTTTAAGTGCTGTATCTGTTTCTGAATATTGGCGATTCTCATGGCGATCAGCCGTGAAGATTGTCCTGGGAGCAATATAATGCAGTGGTCTTCCATTTGACACCCATACCACTGATCCAGTTCCATGTGTCACTTTCTGGTCCTGAGTCCTTTTTGGCACACAAAGTCCTCATCGGCCCCAAGCCAGGATGGATGAAGGTGCTGCGTTCAATCAAGATGAACTCAAGTGGAATTTAATCCACTTGGGGACCATCACCCTTCCCTATGGACTTTGGCACCCAAGGCCGTTTGTCTTCAGGATTGTCAGGTTTGAGCATTGAGTCACTGGCAGTAGGGTCTACTCTATTACCATAGCAGGATAACCTGGCCAGACATCAAGCTCTAGAGAGGTATATTTCAAGGTGCTTCATTATTGCCTCTGATATTTGTAATAGCCACATCATCATTGATGATACTATTGACTAAGGTCACAGATATGATGCAGTGAAAACATCTGGAGGGATTTCACACCTGCTTTATATGGATGACCCTAACCTGTATGCTAAGGCAGGGAATTCTATCACTTGTGCACACAACTGGGACCAACATGCAGTCTTCATGCCATAAAAACTGCAGAACGGATCTAGATGTTCATATTAGGCTGAAAGTCAATTAAAGACAAACTTGTAATCAAGTGAGATTCCTCACTGATATGCAATCTAAAGTAGGTGTGGATCATTGCACTGCAGTCAAGAAATGGGGGAGGGGGGGAGGGAGAGAGACAAGTGATCCCTACTCATCCCTCAAATGTTATACCATTCAAAAGATGGGTCAAGGACCAAGAGTTCTGAGGAAATCAAAAGTTTATCATATTATCATACCTGTCTGGCCTGGTTATCCTGCTATGGTAATACGAGTAGACCCTACTGCCAGAGACTCGACACCAAATGTCAGGCGGCGGTTAACTAACCTGATATCCCTGAGGACTAATGGCTTGGATGCCAAAGTACAAAGGGAAGGGGGATGGTCTCCAAGTGGATTAAATGGTCCCACTTGGATCCCTCTTCATGGAGGGCAGCAGCTTCATCCATCCTGGCCTCCGGCTGAGGAGGACTTTGCATGCCAAAAGGGCTGAGGACCAGAAAGTGTCTTGCAGAACTGGATCAGTGGTACTATGGGGGTCATGCTGAGATGCGGAAGGCAAATGGAAGGCCACTGCATTATATTGTTCCCAGGACAGTCTTCATGGCTGATTGCCATATGATGATCGCCAATACAGTATTCAGATACAGCAGAAGAAGATCATATTTCTAATGTGTGTGTATGTGATCCATCAAAGTTATTACTTAACCCAATTTTTTTTTTTGCACATAAGCCATCTTTTATTAACATTAGACAGAGGAAGGGGTGGGGAGCAGCATACAAAAGAGACTAGAACTGCGATAGAAAAGCAAAGTTTGAGCAGCTCCGGATGGAAATAAATGGAAACCCATCCGCTCTCCTATTACTTCAATTTCAGGAAAGATTTGCACTTTAATTATTTGAAAGCAATGACTTCTTCCTTGCTTAACTAGATAGCTCTGAGAATTACAAACAGCATAATCATGTATTTATGGCCAATAAATGTAATAAGACTGTTGTTTACTCCCCAAAAGCCATACCACTAGCCAGAATTGAAAGCAGACAAACAGGCTGCCTGTTTTCCACTGACTGTGGGCAGTTTTCTGGCTGCTGAGGAAGAGTGATTCAATAGAACAAACATCCTGAAGTTTTCTTGAATGCCTGTTTTGTATGTCTCCCGTCTAGAGAATTCACCAAAGGTGGCTTTATTTTGGCAGTTTAGTGTCTAGACACGGAAGAAGCTTGAGAAGAACCCAGATATACTCAACAGTAATGATACACCAAAAGTGATATTTCCTCAGCTCTGTCTCGCTCGTTGATCAATGAGTGAACAAGGGAGATCTTTACCTTTTACTAAATTTATCCCTCTCGTATGTGGACAGCAGAAACTGGCAGGAGACGCAAATTTAGAGAGCGGAGGCCTATCCCTGCCCCAGCTTCTCCATCCCACAACTGGAATTGTGTGACAGCAAACCCCACAAATAGGGTTTGGATTAACACAGAGTATGTAGCTATTCCCCTGGTTTGCAAACAGCTGTCCCTTAGGGAAGAGATCCAATCTTCTCCAGATATAGTAAAGGTAAAGGTTGCCCTTGCTCAAAAGCCAGTCATATCTGACTCGAGGGTTCAGTGCTCATCTCTGCTTATAGCCAAAGAGCCAGCACTGTCTGTGATTGCAGATGTTTCTGTGGACATGTGGCAGGCATGCCTCAACACCTAGGTGCACAGAACACTATTTACCATCCCACTGAAGTGGTACCTATTTATCTACTTGCAATTTCTTGCTTTCGAACTGCTAGGTTAGCAGGACCTGGGACAGACGATGGGCACTCACTCTGTCATGCAGTACTCAGGTCTTGACCTGCTGACCGTCTAGTTGTCAACTTCACCATCTTAACTACTAAGTCGCCACGGCCCCATCCTTCAAGGGTTACAAAAGCCACAATGGCTTAGTAAGGCTCTCCCTTTGTGCATGTAACAACTGAATGCAAATATTTCTTTCCCCCCTCATTCCCTGCTACACTGTTCTGTCTTCCCTCTGGCCTTCCCCATTTCTAATGTTGGCATTGTACGATTATTTTAATTTTATTTATTTTCGCAATTGTATACTGCCCTATTCAAGGCAGGGACCTCTTTCTGTTTTGTTAGCTTGTAATTCACCATCTGTAACCATCACTGTTAGTAAGTTAATAGAGAACATGCCTAGTTTTCCATGTTTGCCCGTCGTCTCCAAAGTGAACTACAAAATCCAAGACAAATTTTGCAACCATCAAAGTAGCAACAGCAAACATGCAACACGATGCTTCAATCAAACTGTCAGACAAAACAATACATAAACATCGACCTGCGGTGCACAGACTCAAAGATGGGTAGAAAATGACAGTGAGCAAATCCCTCAAGGAATTTGAATGTTTGCACTGCCTCCTTGTGGAGATAAGAATTAATCCACAATTCCAAACTTTTTTCCCAAATTCATAAACGGGAGTCGGCAAATCTGATGAGGGCCGTTTTATTTTGTTGCACCTGGAATGTCTTGAGGACCACATGTATGGCCCAGAAATGTCAAAACTCAAACACAGACAAAAAGAAGCTGGAAGAGGCCGCTATTCCCACTTTCAAGTTTGGAAACGTTGGTACATTTTTGGTGTTCAATAGTATGTGTTGGACAGGGAGCATTGACCTGCACAGATGTTGATTTTTTGGTGTTCAATAGTATGTGTTGGACAGGGAGCATTGACCTGCACAGATGTTGATTTGGCACTCAGTTCATGTTCGTCTTCAGGTGCCGTATCCATTCCAGGTATTGGCTAACATGGCAATAGTCTTCCTGTTCTTAACCCCTTGGAAAAGTTCTTCCAAGGATATGCCAAACCAATCTCTCAGGTCCATGAGCCATGAAGTCTGTCTACGTCCAGGGATTCCTCTCTTCCCAGGGATCTTTCCTTGCAAAGTGAGTTGGAGTATTCTATACTTTATGTTGTTCCTCAGTTCATGCATGTGGTGATAATAAGAGGGGTCTTGGGGAGGTCCAGCGGCTTGGGAAAGGGATATAGGAATTCAAGCTATATGCATCTGAAGAGGTGAGCAAAGTGTACAGAAATTTAAAACAAACAAACCTTGTGAGTTTTCATGGCACAAGATTCTTGCACATCTAGCTTTATCTTTTAAACTCAATACTTTTTTTGTCTCCTTCTGTGTTTCCATTCTAATTTCTGGCACGATCGCTATCAAACTAAAGAGGCAATTGTGTTAGATCTTCCGCTGTTCCATCTATTAGTCCAGCCATTAGAATTTATATTTGGGGAGTTCTTTGATGTGTGAGAAGCCACTGTTGAAAGTCTAGGTCCAGAGACTCGTTGCCTGGAAAGTATTCAAGGCTGTATGTCTTCTGTTATAGCTTGTTGATAATTCCCTCCTGGTCTCACACCCAGATTGTGGAAGAGTGTAGGAGTGTTTCCAAACATCTCTGCACGAAATAGTGACTATATTGTGCAAATGGGTCTGAAGTTAGGCAGTAATCTTTTATAGACCATTGGAAACACCTGACCCAGGGCTTTTTGTACTTTGATGGCCCTGGCACGCATCTTCTGGGCCCTGATGACGACCATGACTATAATCTGGGAATATGGTTCAATTGATGAATAAAATGGGGCAGCTGGCCAGTCAAAAGTTTAAAATGAGTAATTAATAGTGAAAAGTTGAACAAGCTAAAATTGGTTTTTGAAATAATAAATACTATAAAGCATGGTGAGATACTTGTATCTATTCCTATAAATAAAATTGTTTAGTCCATCAATAGTCTTCCCAACTTTCAGCAGTCTGTTTTAAAAAGATACCATAAGTAGGACCGTTGTTGGCAGAGTAGTAGAAGGAAACTCTCCAGCAAAATGTAAGTGACTCATAGGTCTCCACTCACTTGACGAACTAAAATCCTAAATCACAGCCAAGCCTTTTCCGAGAAGTTCCTTTTCTCTCTTAGTTTCTGTTCTACTAACTTTTATGTCATCTCTGATAAGGCTCAAACAGCAGAAGATAAAATGAATGTGCAGTGTTAGTTTTTTTGCTTGAGAGGCTGTAAAATATACACCTTTAAACCCTCCCTATGAGGTGGTAATCCTAAATTGGATGGCCACTTGTTATGGCCTAGGTCATGCTCTCTGTCAGCTTTGCGGGTCGGCCAGCCATTTTGCCCTGCCTGCATGATGGGGGTGGCCATTTTGTACCAACCGCTACAAGGGAGTGGCCATTTTGTTTCTTGAATGCCCTTGAAGGGGTGGGGGGCACATGAATGGTGCCATGGGCCAGATCCGGCCCACAGGCCTTAGGTTGGGAATTCCTGGTTTTAGGTGTGTTTTTCCTTCATTGGCCTTTTAATTTTCATTTCGTTCCCCCAATACCTAGAGCAATGGTTTTCCATGATTGGGGGCAATAGTTTCTCTTACCTGCCCTAGATAATTCCAGCTCTTGCAATGTTTCTCTGGATCCAGCGTTCTCTCCCACCAACTTACCTTCAAGGATAAACATCATGCCAGAATAATGGAAACCTAAAACATCCCTCTCCTCAAAAGTGGGCTTTCCCTGTCAATCTCTTTGAGTGAAGGCTATCAAAGGTGGAGACATACTGGTCTCTAGGATGTTCCTGACCTAGGAATGGAGGAAGCCTACTGAATGTAGATACCAGCCAACAGGGTCAATTGAATTTGAGGACATACAGGTGAGGGACACTGACCTTCCAGGCACTGATGAAATCTTGACTCACAACTGGACCGTCAAGTGACGATGCAAGGTCTCCTAGCCCAACTCCATGCTGAGGACTTTAACTTCCCCAGGCTGTATCTACACATGTGAAACTACACATGCGACAAGGCACAAGAAGAATAGGTTTCTGCATCATTGAGTAGAGACAGGCACTCCCCAGTCGGTCCAGGGCGAGAGCTACCACCTGCTGTGAGCTGTTAAGAAAATGAGCTCATTTGGAAGCAGAGGAGGAAGAAAACCACAGTCCCTCTTTCTACAAAATCCAGGAAACAAGTACCTTCTAACATTTTGAGAGGCCATTCCGTTTGCCTGCTTGGTGAAGAGACCTGAGCTTCTGTGCTGCTACCTTTTGAGCATTGGACTGTTCAGTTCCAAGAGCATCAGTCCCCAGAAGCAATTGTGACATTTACTAATACACCTGCCATTTTTCATGGCTCTAGATAACTCTGTCCCACAGAGCTTAGAGTCAGTTCCATCTTTGCAGTATTTATGTGGCCACTTAGGGAGGACCTTTCCTTTAGCCAGAGAGGGAGGCTGTGTCCGGCAGACAAATGGTCCCTGTCCTCCAACTTCCTAGGGGGCGTTGAGTTGCACAACTCTCCCCTCCCACAAAATCCTCCTCTTCTGCAGAGTGATTTTATTTAAGGCAGCTGTAAAGGAGCAGCTTATATTTCCCAGACAGAGTGAGATTTCCCTCTATCTGTCGAGACGTGTTAAATGTATATAGGCCAAGGATGGCAAACCTTTTAGACATGGAATGTCCAAACAGAGGGGCGGGGCTAACTCTGTGCTGGGGGGAGGGAGGAAGCACTCCCATTGGGCTGCTGGGCAGAGGGGCAGGATGAACTCTGTGCTGGTGAGACAGTGCACATGCTCACAGAGAGGGCTCCTAGTGACCCCTCTGGCATACATGCCATACGTTCGCCAGCACTGGTATATTCCAAGTGTTCACTTCACAACATCCTTCCTGATTGTCCTAAAAACAAGAAAATACCCAACCAAGTGGCCAATGGCCAGTCATGTTCTGCAGCATTCAACACTGCACAAGAGAAAGCTGTGGCCCTCCAAATATTGAGACTACAGGTCCCATCCTCCCAGGCCAATGGCCAAGCTCTTGAGGACTGATTGAAATTAAGCGTCCAGTACCATCCACAGTGCAATCCGGGTCCCCACCTTTCAACGCGACTCGTGATTATGCATTCTTTCATTCGACAACTTTGAGGCTGACATTAAAAAAAAATTAGAAAACAACATTTCAAGAGCACAAATAACAGAATATCACAATGATACCATTTGAATATTTCTTTCTAGTGAAAGAAGAGTTTTGTTTGTCAGAATGGTAGCCAGGAAAAAAAAGGCTTGTTTCTAGATACTGTGAATGGTCTTTAATGGGGAGAGTGGAAGGTGTACCAGGCCACCTATTTTGAAAGCTACGCATATCGTACCACAGCGTGGCGACTTGATCCCAGCTGTGATACCTGCAAACACAGAGTGTATTTATCCTGCACAACTGCATCAGTTTGATACTACTTTAACTCCACACTATGGAATTTTCTGAAATGCTTAGTTTGGTGAAACACTTGTGATTCTTCGCTAGACAATCCTAGTGGACTCCTGTGAACCACAAAAGGAAATTTTAAATATGATTGTGCCTATTTGCTAGGTTTCTACAGAACCATGTCAGTTAAAGTTGTATCAAACTTGTGTAAAATGTAATGTAGACAGGCTCCAAGTATCAGCTCCCAGTTCTTTTTGTTCGAATGTGTAAGTGGCAACCTATGTGGAATAATTACTAGAAATTCTAGATTCAGCCCTCAAAATAAAAGTAAGTCTTTCCTAGTTATTTGGGGTGTAAGGGATCCCCAAACGGTGGTCCATGGGCTGTAGTTTTAGCACCCCTGGTTTAAGCAGAGAAAATGGCAGCCTAAAAATCTATCCCATCCTGTTGCAAAACGGACTGCAAGGCGCATTTTGCTTCCAGTAGGAGGAACCACATGACCGGCCCGCTGAACCATATCACTGGCCCATGCCCTGAAAAGTTTGGGTACCCCTGCTTTATCTAAGTGTTACCAAAGGATATCCAGCTGAATTGATTTCTTCGGTGTGGTAATACTAATTCTACAGACAAATCTTTCTGCTCTTTCTCAGAGTCCACCAGCTGATAGCCAAGGATATTTAAGGCCCCTTTGCAAACTTCCTGTACTTTCTGGACTTTTGGAAATGGAAGAGCGCCCCTCCATGCCTGGGATACGTTGACTGCATCCCGGGAGGTGATCTGAAAGGCCTCCTTCTTCCGGCTTGGCCCTCGTCCATGTGTGATATTATAGACCCAGTTTTCGAGTTTGCTGGTCAACTGAAGCTCAGTAAATCTGTACATTTCGGAAATTTCTGCTAAGGGGTCTTGCACTAGATCTTCAAACCGGACCATTAAATAGCGGTCTTTCAGAAACTCTGGAGGTTTCAGAGTAGCAGTCTCATAAATCTGAACATGGCTTCGACAGATCTCCTGTAAGACTTTGTACTGGCTGTCGTCCACTCTGGTGCCATTTGTGTTCAGAACGATCCTGTTGTCACGGGAAAGGGCACCAGCTGATTGTTCCCGCGATTTCAACACCGCCCTGGGGTCTCGGACCAGGTGGATGATTCTGAGGTTCAAGGAAGGGTCGGTCAGTAGAGGATAGAGGACCTTGAGGTCAAAGAACCGGACTTCTTTTAAGACCACGTGGCTGTAGGTCTTGCAGGCCTCTTCCACTTTGCGGAAAGGAGATTTGCTACAGAGCGTCTTGCAGGCGCTCTCGCTGGTAATATCCGTGCGCTCAAAGTACTCACAGACTGGCTTGGTGCACAACGCCCGGCTCACCGCCCACTGGAAGAGGTGAGACAAGTTCTTCTTCCAAGGCAGGTAGGCGTCGAAGACGGACATGTCGCACTTGAAGACAGACCGGACAAGGTCACGGACCGCCATGTGCAAGACCCTGGCGCTGTTCTGGGACATGGTTGACCAGATGTGCCAGGCAGGTTCCATCAAGTAGAAGACATCTGGGTGCTGGCTGAAGAGCTGCCCAACGAACGAAGACCCCGACCTCCACGAAGAGATGATGAGGACATGGACTTGGGCCGGCTTCTGCGCAGACTGGGACAGGAAGCTGCCGTGTTGCTGAGAGTACATGAACAACAAGAACCCGGTCTGAATCACCAGCAGAACAACGGCAGTAGTGCTGGAGACACGAATCCTTGCCATCCTGTCGGGGCGGGGGGCGGCTGGAGGGGAGAGTCAGAAAGAGGAGCTGTTTAGCTGTCAGCACCAGGGGAAGGCAAAGGCGCCTGAGATCTCAGAGGCAAAAGGGAGAGAAGCAGGTGACAGGCAGACTGAAGGAATGCCCAGGGACGGCCAAACAATCCTGATCGGCAGGCTGGTGAAAGTTATGAAAATCCACAGGAAAAAAGAAGAGAGAGGAAGACAATCAACAGGCTTGGAGGGAGAACGGCGGCTTTCATTTATTTATTTATTTTGCCTCCGAGAATAGTTCTGGCAGGTGGGGTTGGCTATAGAAACAAAGAGACCCAACCGGGCAGTGTTTGGAGAGGCATTTTGTTTCAACACAAGAGCAAAGAAAGGGAAGGAGTCCAGAGGGCCCTTTAAAACAAACACCATCATTTTAGCCATGGCGATTACCACCGACAAGGTGGTTCAGGGGGAGATCGGAGTGAAACAGGATACAGAAAACAACGGCTGTATCTGGTCACACTGCTCATTTTGCAGGACTTTCTTGGGCCCTGGCGGTGCTGGGGTTAAAACTGCTATACTGCAGCCGAAACCTTGTGAGTTCTATCTTGACCAGGGATTCAAGGTTGACTCAGCCTCTTCCATTCTTCAGAGGTCAGTAAAAGGAGGACCTAGCATGTTTGGGGCAAAAATGCTAATTCACCTGTGAACCGCCCAGAGAGTGCACTAAGCGTTATATAAGTATATAAGTTGAATTGCTATTGCTACTTTGGGCTTAGGAGAAAATCTGGAAGAACTTGGCCGGCCATGGGGAAGGTCCAACTTGATCCTGTGTCCTATTTGTTTTTCTCTCCGGGCAGCAAAATGCCTTGAGCAGGCTCTAGTGTACAAGGTCCAGACAAAAGGTTTGGGAATGAGACTGAGGTGTTGGGTTTGGAGGGGGAATCGTAGTGCCAACAGAGTAACACTTTTGCTCCCAAGTTTCTTGCTTACATGTGCCTTGGTCACAATTCTGCTTCAAGGGACATTAGATCTGTCTTGCACAAACCACTCATGGATCAAACCAGTAGCAAGGAACAGGAATTCACTGGGCAGGAAAGGTCGCAGGCAACATTCTTTCCCATCCCTGACTGGAGGTCCTCAGTGGTTTCTCTTCCAAATCTTAACCCAGCCCAGCCCTGCTTAGCTTCCAAAATCAGATGGACGTGTTCAGAGCAATAAGATCCCCAAGGAATTTTGTAAACGGTAGTTTAAAAAAACACAAATTCTGCCCCCAACATGCTGGGTCTTCATTTTACCAACCTTGGAAGGATGGAAACCTGACCCAACCTTGAGCCTTGGTCAGGATCGAACTCACAACCTATTGGTTACCCAGAAGTTTACAAACCAAGAAAAAGGGGAACAAATCAAAAGAACAGTGACACTTTGGATTGCCTGATCATCTTCAAGGTGTCACCACATTCTTGATTTGGTGGCTATTCAAACAGACTGGACAGTCCAGTATAGGCAGCACATCGCCATGGTTACTCTTGCAAGATCGAGTAACAGAAGTTACAACATCAGAAGTGTCTCTTAAGCCTTCCTATCGGATTGCAATTTGGCATCACTCTAAGTCACCATACTAAGTCCTCCATACTACTAACAATTTCATTAATACCTATATCAGTCCTAGACGAGTAGGGGCTGCAATGGCTCAGTGGTTAAGAAGCTCGTCTTGTTAGCTGGAAGGTCGGCAAGTTGGCAGTTTGAGACCCGGTTACTGCATGACGGTTTGAGCACCCGTCTCTGTCCCAGCTTCTGCCAAGCTAGCAGTTTGAAAGCAAGAAATTGAAAGTAGATAAATAGGGACCAGTTCGGTAGGGAAAGATCTTGGGGACGTGAAAGGAGCCTCATTCAGTCATCCTGAGTTTCCCCAGCAAAAATCCTTTCAACCCAGGATAATTCCTGACATGAAATTATAGTCATAGAATATTGGCATTGGAAGGGACCTATCAAAACATTGAGTCCACCTCCATGGTCAGTAAAGGGATCCATAACAAGGTACTGTATATCACACCCACCCTTCACCATCCCCACTCATTACTTATACTGTAGTTGTATGCAGTTTAGACAGCTGTCGATGGACAGTTTTGGAGAGGGGTAAGAAGGAGAAAGACCACCACCCTCCCTCCTTCTGAAGAACCTCACCCTAGTAGACCTTCTGCATCTCACATGCCTTCTGATGCCATTGGCCTCCATTCAAGGCCCTGAAGACCCCACATGTCGCTTCTTCTACCACAGCCTTCAAGGTGCTCCACAAGAGTCCTCCTGGAAATGTCCAGGACTGAGGGCAGCCCAGTCTTCTCCACCCAGAGACCAATCCCTCTTCCAGATGTAGCCACACACGCCCTCCGGTCCCCGCCTCTTTCTTGCTCTGACCCCCAGTGGGGGAGTGTGGAGATCTCTGGGGTTTTCTGTTTGTTGGAAGGGCCGGGGGAGGTACCACAGCTCTCCTTTAAAAAGAAGAGGGGGCACAGCCCTCCTCCCAGGACGGCTCAGAAGGGGAGGGAGGTGAAGAAAGATGATGATGATGGAGGGAGGGAGGGAGGAAAAGCATACAGGGCTGTAGCCAGAGGTGAGGGTGGGGAATCAGCCCCCCACCCCAGGATGTGTGCGTGTGACATCATTGATCCCCCTGAAAAAAAATATATCCCCCCCACCCCATTAGAATCCTGGCTATGGTCCTGAAGAGGAAGAAGATGGAAGAGGAGAAAAAAGATGATGGTGGTGGGAGGAAGAAAGAGGAGGAAGATGATGCTGGAGGAAGAGGAAAGATGGGAGAAGCAGGAAGATGGAGGACTCTTGGAGGAGGAAGGTGATGATGGAGGAAGAAGAGGGAGGAGGAAGAAGCTCCGCCACCCCCACGGATGAAAAGGCGTCGGGGGCCCTGAGGCCGGACGCCCCGTCTCACCTGCCGGTCCTGGGTCAGCGGAGGAGAGGAAGGGCCCCTTCCCTCCATGGGGGAGGACCCCCACCCCACCCCCGACGCCTTGCCAGATCCGAGACGGGCGACCCAAGAGCCGCGCCATAGGGGGGCCTCCCGACCCCCCCCCCAAAAAAAAAACACCTTCCTCCCTGCCGGCCGCCCTTCCACCCCACCCCAAAAACGCCTAGGAAGGGTTTAGAAAGGGCGCCCCATAGCTCGGAAACCTCCCTCCCCGTCGAGGCAGAACTTCCAGAGGTTGGAGCATTCCCACCTACACACACACACACACGTGTAACTTTTCCAAACTCGGCCCCGCCCCGCCCCCTCCCAAGTGCCCGGAGGCCCCTGGAGTGAACCCTCCTCACCTGCGCAGGAAGCGCTTGGGACGGCGGGGGACGGGAAGGGGGGGCCGCGCCAACCTCCGCCCGAGAGGCTCTTCCAGGTGGGGCCGCCGTCTCTGCCCGGACAATGAGGCGCTTTCAGACGTGGCCGATGCCGCCTGCGATGCCAGGCAGGAGGAGGCGCCCAGGAGGAGCCGGGCCGGGTCAGAGGGTGGGAGAGCAAAGTCTCGGCGGCCCAGAAGGCGCGCCCTTTTTCCCCCTGGCCCTCGCCCCTCTCCTTGGTCTTGGGCCTTGGGGGCCCCGATCCTACTCGCGTGTAAAGGGAGGGAATCCCCGCGCCGCCTTGCCCTTCCTAGGGGAGCCGCGCCGTCGAGGATGGGAATCTCCGCGGAGGAGTCCCACTGCACCACTCGAAAGCAAGACATTGCAAGGAGATAAATAGGGACCACTTCGGTGGGAAGGTAACAGCGTTCTGTGCACTCCGGTGTCTAGTCATGCCTGCCACATGACCACGGAAACATCTGGAGAAGCAGACAGCGCTGGCTCTTTGGCTTTGAAACAGAGATGAGCACTGAACCCTAGAGTCGGATACGACTGGCTTTCAAGCAAAGGAAACCTTTACCTTTAAAGCCTGACAACCTAGCAGTTCGAAAGCAGGAAAAGTAACAGCGTTCCGTGCGCTCTATTGTCTACTCATGCCTGCCACATGACCACAGAAAGGTCTGCAGAGGCTTTTTGGCTATAAAGCAAGATGAGCACCATACCTTAAGAGTCAGATACGGCTGGTTTTTGAGCAAGGGTGACCTTGACAAAAAAAATCTCTGTTTGTCCTTAACTGCTATATGTATGTAGCTCTATGTAGTACTGTACTAATAAAAAGCAGCTTGAGAAAGTTATTTGAGTTGCATGGAGAATTTAGGAAGTTGCACTTCAAAAACCCATCTGCATCCCTCTACTTGTACAGTAAACTGTCTGCACGCCTTTACTGTCAAAAATGTCTGCATCAAACATTATAAAATATGAAAGAATCCAAACGGCTCAATAGGACGATTCTCGAAAACTTCTCTAATAACCCAGAGGATTGGAGGATGAGCTGAATTGGGTTGCGGGGGGGGGGGGGGGGCAATACAAAATAAGGAAAACCTGTCTGGAAATCTCCCAAATTTTAATGGTGGCTACAATTCTGCCCGTCCCGAGTATCCAGGGTGGATGGGTGGGATATTGATAGTCATCTGCTGTCCAGAGATGTTGGGGGAAGTTCATCCAGATGTCAAGCAGGGCACAGAGTTAGATTCCTTGATTTAAGAGTCCAGGCATGACACTTTCCTTCTGTATTCCAGGAAGGAGCAGCCAGGCCAGAGCCAAGATGGCTTATTAACAACTGTCTTTGCCGTATTAAATCACTGATATTCCATCCGTCATTCTGCAAACAGCCTTCCCTGTAGAACCTGGGCAATCTGACTACCAGGTTTTGCCTAAGTAGGTTCTCTAAAAGCAAACAGTATCTAAATCCCCCCATCCCTGAAGAAAAAGCACACGCCCCTTCCGAAAAACAGGTGGCTCCAAAGAGCACATTTTATCACTGCAGAGCAGACAGGAAATGTCAGGCTATTATACCTGTTATCTGCAGCTTTGCAAAAGACTCAAAGGCCAGACCTCTCCCCACCCACCCCAGAAGTCCTGGGGACGGCCTGAGTCTAGTGAAATCTTGAAATGCTTTCCCCATTTATCATACTCTTGATCTGTTGCAACAATACTCCTAAGTACTGTACTGTACTCTTTAGCACTCCATTAATGGCCCTTCTCAGGCCCAAGACCTTCTTAACATCCTGTAAGAAATCCACATTTCAGATCCTTCTGTTTCATGCTTTGTGCCCATTGTGTCAACAATGACATTTAGTCATCTCATTCTCTGCCGCCCCCTTCTTCTTTTCCCCTCGAGCTTTCCCAGCATCAAGGCCTTCTCAAGTGAATCCTCTCTTCTCAAGGGTGTAAGTTCCACCAATGCATATTCTTAATGCCAATCTTACGTTTTTGTTGCTTAAATGCAAGATCAACATGCATGAATTGGGGCTGTTGGCAGACAACACCACTCTGTATAAATGTGGAGAAATGCATAATCCAGCTCATTTCCTGGTCTGCTGGTGACTGCCAGAAACATGCACCAATGAGGACTTAAGTTTGGCTAACAACAAAGCCAAGAAAATGGCTTCATTTTGGTAGCCCTGGGGTTGATCGGGACATGAAAGAAGATGTTTATGCTGCATAGTCCGCCTAGCCAGCGGGTGACATGATATTCAAATGGCTATTTTAAAAAAACCACATGCAAATGGACTTGATTTCTCAGGTCTGTTTGCATGTATGGAATGTCTTCACAGAGATGTCTACCAATGCACGGACTGCTCACTGAAAAATGACTACAGCACATCCAAGGTACAGTATCTCTATTTTATATTCATTTTATCACCGTTTCCTGCAAGCCTGACCCAAGAACCTGGCGTACTGATATAAATCCTTAAAAAGAATTAGGCACATTTTCAAAAATGGGGATGTTACCAGGGCTTTGAGAAATGGGATGGTTTTATTCTTTCCCTTCATGCTCCTCAGACTCTGTTGACTAGCCAGAGTTCATTTCTTGGAAACATAGAATTGCTGCGCAAGAAATCTTGGGTATTCCCCCGACAGTGGAAATCCTCGTTCGAAAGGCTCCTGGTAATCAAGCACAACAAATATGGATTTCTGAAAGCAGGCCCATTCCCAATAGCCTGTGATGTTCATGTACAAAGTGAACTCCTTCTCCCATATGGAGAACGAACAGAACTGCTATCTACTTTGTTTTTGCAATAAGTGACAAAGACTCCAAAACTTCTGGTGCTTCCGTATCCCTGAAATGCAAAGCAGCTCGGAAAAAATATATATAAAAGGGAGGTAGCGTCATGTATCTGGTACATGTTTTAGACTGTTCTTAGTCTTTCTAGGATCATGTTCAAGACTGATGTTCTTTATATGACAACGCAGGAGAAAATGGTGTCACTGGCACTGTGGTTAACACTTGATTCCGAAAAAGGAAGATTTTGATTCTTTCGAAAACCCAAAGGAAGATCAGCAGGATGGCAACATACTGGATCCAAGCAAACTTCAGCATCTCCCAGAACCCTGGCTGATAGGTAGCAACAGTCAAGGGACATTTGGAATTGCAAGCATCTTCATACAAGTTTAAGAACACATGCTTTGAATAGACCTGGCCAGGCCAGCGAGGTACGAGGCCAGTGATGGCAAATCTTGGCACTCCAGGGCTTCTTGGACTTTAATTCCCAGAAGCCCAAGTCTCTGTGAATCCACACGAATGGGTTTACTTCACATACGCGCAGTAAACTCATTCGTGTGGATTTACAGGAACTTGGGTGGGCTTCTGGGAATCGAAGTTCAAAATACCTGGAGTGCCAAGGTTCACCATCACCTGTCCTGGCTGGCAGGGCAGGTGTGGAACTCCAGTAATATGGGGTCCCATGTTGGGTGGTTAATCTGATGGGACAGCCACCCCTCTCTCGCTCTTTTAAACTTTCTAAACCTTTCAACTTTTTAAATCTTTTAGATTTTTGTAAATTCATAGTTTAGTTCTTTTTAATTGATTTTAAGTGATTTTTGAACCTTAAGGTTTTAATTTCTGAATTTGTAGGGGTATTGTTTAATCGTTTTGCATTTATTGTGTATAGTCTCTCCCCCTTTTCTGTAAGCTGGCTAAAGTCAGGTTCGCCTGATTGGGGCGGGATAATAAATCTAAATAAATAAAATAAATTAGGAAATCAATTTAAGAAACAGGTGACCAGAAGGAAACTTCCTTCCCTGGATGGACTTTCATTGGGCCACTGTAAGTGATTCACCTTTACAACCCTACTAGAATTCTTGGTGGCTATTTGTCGAACAGTTTATGCCTACTGCACTTCCCTCTGTTCAATATTGTTGGGGGGGGGGGTCCCCTGTAGCAGCCACTATCTGTTTACTCAGAGCAATGAGGGGAGCCTAGTGCATGTTCTCTACCTGCATCTCAAAATGGCTCTCGCAACTGCTGCATAGGAGAGAGAGAGAGAGACTGGATGGGACAACCTACAACCAACTAGCAAAGGATATACAATCAGTTCCACTGGGTAGCGGATGACAGCCTGGATCACAAAGGGCTCATTGACGGCTCTTCCAACCGACCAGATGGGGTCAGGGCCAGAAAAAACGGTTGTGACTGTGAAGGAAACACCAGACATCTTGAGAGTATTTGGTCAAGATTAACAAAAATGATCTGAGGGGATCTATTAGGATGCAAACAAGGCTCAGCCAACCTGAGATGGGAGGATACACAATGCAGACTTACCATTTCTCTCCTGATAGGCTGCAATTATATTCACAAGGTCAAAATCCCGGGCAAAAGGGCTTGTGCTGTTGATCACAGATACCTGTTAACGATGAGACAATTACACACCAAAAGATAAGATTAGCCATGCTGGGGATAAGCAGGTGATGCACAAGGCCAGCCAGCAGATAGGTGGGTTTAGAGGAGAGATTTCTGTCCCTTACTAATGCTTCTGAGTTCCAATTTACCCCAAGCATGGAGATAAGAGGAACTGAGGATACAGGGGAACAGGCATACATGCGGTCGCTTGGGATGGGTGGCAGCCAATATAGACCAGGGGTGCCCAAACTACAGCCTGTGGGCTGGAAGTGGAAGTAGCAGCCGTGGCAAGTGGGAGTAAGAAACTGTAAGCCACATTATCATTTCCTAGGCAGCGTAAAGAGAAAGGTGTTGTTATACTCGTACCCTGCTTGGGGCTTTGCATTGAGGCATTTCCTTAGATACTATAGGACAGGGGTTTCCAACCGACAGCCCATGGGCCGGCCCTGGCCCGCAGCACCATTTCATCCAGCCTGTTCCCACCACACCCAGAAGTGGACGCATTTAAGTCAGCCATGCCTGTGCATGCATAAACGCAGAAGAGGGTGCATTGACGGCTGTCATTAACATGCCTGCTTCCGCTTCCGGGGGCGTGGTCAGGCCCGCGGCATGATCCGTTGAGATCAGCGTTAGTGCTCAACTGATGTGCTTAACCCTTCCAGAGAGCATTGTCAAAGAACACTAGATCTAGCACTCTGCTGAGATGCATTGCTTGCACAACAGACGTAGTGCAGAGTGTGGTTTTTTAAAGCCACACTGCTCAAGGGTTCATTCCATCTCCTTCAACAAGCATGGACTGGGTTTCCATCATTTGCAGTACCTTATGGGCACTGCAAGCATTTGAGACAAACTCTGCTTGGATGCAGGTCCCCAAATCAATGTGAGCGGCACACAGTGTTCCCTTTATTTTAGAACGGGTGCGCTTCCTTCAGCAAGAGCTCCCAAATTCATTATCCAGATGAAAAAGGAACAGTAATAAAAGCCACTGATGTGAGAAGAAAGGCAGCGGCCCTGGGTTTTCCTACTCCAAACACTACCAGGTCAAAACCTCTTGCCATTATATATAAAGGTCAAGGTCTCCCTTGTTGTATCCGACTCCAGGGCTCAGTGCTCATCTCCGATTACAGCCAAAGAGCCAGCACTGTCTGCATCTGAAGACATTTCCGTAGTCATGTGGCAGGCATGACTAGACGCCGAAGCACACAGAATGCTGTTACCTTTCCCGCCATAGCAGTACCTATTTATCTACTTGCAATTTTTTTGCTTTCAAAGTACTATGTTGGCAGGAGCTGGGACAGACGACAAGAGCGCACTCCGTCATGCAGCAGTCGGGTCTCAAACTGCCGACCTTCCAGTCATCAAGTTGACTATCTTAACCACTCAGCCACCGCAGTCCCCTTTCAAAAAGGAAAAGAGCCTTAAAGCTTTGTGATTTCAAACTCTAAGGATCGATGTCCTTGGCATGACCACACATTTAATTCCATGCACCGCTTCAGCTGAAAAGAGATCATAGAAGGCAGTGCAACTGAGACCAAGACAGGGAGATGGAACTCACATTGTATCTGTTGTCTAGACCGGCATGCCTAAGTGGCTGCCTCTGATGAAGCTTCAGGTCTCCGTTCACAAAGACTTGGGATCCTGGAACAGGGGAAGAGGACTGCAGAAAGGCCATGCTCTGCATCACAAATGTGGACATTCTCTGAAATGCAAAGAGTAAGAAAGGGGTAAGTGGGAAAAGGAGCTTAGCATTCAGAGCAGGGGGTTCCCAACCTGAGGACCATGGGCTGAATCTGGCCCACGATGCCATATCTTGTAGCCCCCAACTCCTTCATGGGCATTTGAGAAACAAAATGGCCACACCGTTGAAGCTGTTGGGACAAAATGGCTGCCCCCATCGTGCAGGTAGGGCAAAATGACCGTCTGGCCCATGAAGCTGACTGAGAGAGTGTGACCCGGCCCCCAGCTTGAAAAGGTTGATATAGAGCAAAGCAAAAAACAATCACACTTATATACTGCCCCAGAATATAAGTGTGATCGCTCAGATCCTTGGAAACACACCTGCCATTTAATTACCAGCCACCAAAACAGAGAATGAAATCAAGGCACAGCTTCCTCAAAACTTCTGGCTACACCCCCCCCCCCCCAAAGAGACTCCCTTAAAACTATGGAAGGCAAGCAAAGAGCTACCAGATAACTGGGCAGAACCACACAACTCTCTACCTCCTGGAGAGTCGCATGGAGAAAAACAAACTATCGCTCATATGATACAATGCACACAATGCCGCTCAATGTGCACCAAGGAGGGCCTTATGTTGGCAAGAAGAAATGCTGTTGATGTGACCCAATATTGGGTGGTTGTCATCTATTCTAGTCCATTTAATTCTATTTTGTTTTAGGTGTGTTAATTTCAGCTTTATATGCTGGTGGTGTGTCTGACATGAATAAAGAAAGAACTGACACATAGTGATTAGTGTGCTCTCTGTGTCGTTCATAAGGTAATTAGCATTTTGCCCCCAACATGCTGGGTACTCATTTTACTGACCTCGTTTTACTGACCGGAAGGAGAGAAGGCTGTGTCAACCCTGATCCCTGGTCAGGATTGAACTCACAACCTTTTGGTTGCACTACCTGAACTACCAGGGTTCCCTGGTAGCTCCCCATACAGCTGTTGTAAAAAAAGATATAAATTTCCAGGAGACACAAAAGTTGCAGCCCTAAAGCCACAGCTTAATACGCGTTGATCTGACACCACAGCAGTGACGTCTTTGCAAAAGAAATTATGAAAAAGGGACTGTTGAAAATATGGGACTACAAGAGGAAGGATTTCCCCTTTGGAAACCAGTGACAGACAATAATGATAATTTTGTGTCAGAAATTATTCTAGGTTGAAAGGATTTTTGCAGGAGAATCTCCAGGGATGCCTGAACGAGGCTCCTTTCATGTCCCCAAGAGCTGGGACAGAGACAGGTGCTCAATCCATCATGCCGTACCCAGGTCTCAAACTGCCGACTTACCAGCCTGTCAGCTAACAAGGCGAGCTTCTTAACCACTGAGCCACTGCAGCCCCAGTGATAGACAGTGAATGCATCTCAGAAACCCAGGAAAGCTGAGCACATCAAAACCATGTGGGAGACTCACCTGTAACTGGTAGTTAAAGGTTAGAAGAAGCTGTATTCCAACCACTTCCTCAGTAGCGTGTAGGGGAAGCTCCAGCCGAAAGTTTAGTAAATCCATTAATCCATCTTGATTTATGTCTTCTTCTCTAGACTAGATGTAGGAAAGGAATGTTGATGAAAGTAAATGCCTTTGTAAATATTTTTCTGACAATTTCTAAGACAAACAGTGATAAACAAACAGAGAAGACCCCTTCCTCTTACAAATGCCAGCGTCAACACATACCAGAACACCCACAGCCAGAGTGTCCGCTGCAGTGCCTAGAATGGCAACTATTGTTCAAGTAAAGGATATCCCGCAACACGTGAATCTTCAAGATCTTCTTGAGGCCACCTAACTCAATATTAGTTAGTTCTTCACCGCAACTAAAGACTGAGTGAGGGGTGCCACATGCCCTGAGAACCGACAGACACAAATGGTACAGATCTGATGAATCATACTGGCCTAGAAGTCAACGGTCCATGAAATCAACAGAACTTCATGGCACTATGGGAGGCCGCAGACTGGTTTTGACAGCTCCTCAACCTCTGGGTTGATTCTACAAGCTCTTGACTTCTCAGCCAACAAGAATCCAGTTGTCAATACAATTGCTCTTAGCGGCCACTGCTTCATGAAGCAAAAGCCACAAGTCAAAACTAGGCAGCCACTGATTGTGGTACAGGACCTTTAGGGGGCAATTTGATTTTTAAGGAGGGCAATTTGAGAATTTGTTAACAGCGAATGGCCTTTTAGGGTTCCTCCACATTAATAGCAGTTCACTTTTTGAATAATAAGAATTATACGTCACAGGGGGGGAGGACCAAGAGTTTAGAGATACTAAGGTGGGCCATCGAACCACTGATCTAGACTGTGATTACTGTGCAGCCAGCCTCTCCATGCGGATTGTCCAATCTTCACTTAAAGGTGACATTGAGAGTGGTGACTTTTCTAGGCGAATCAAGAGGGGGTCACGTTTCAACCCTGAACCACTGCCACAAATTTGCACCACGCTTTGCACCAAAATGTGTCCTATCATACTAAAATTGGGAGATACAATTCTACTTGCATTTGCTAGATAGTTCAGTGAGTGGGAACCCAGCTCTCCACTGTGCATCCCAGAGCCCTGGGCAAGCGGCACAGTCCCAGAGCACACCTAGGAGACGGAAATGATAACCCATTTCTGCGTATTTACTACCTAGAACACCTGAGAAAAGGTAGCTATAGGTTAGAACTGATCTGACAGCACACGAGAATCGTTATTATTACTAATATCTGTGATGACAGGAATATACCGGTAATCTTCTCTTCTTTTAAATGACATTAATTCACTGACATGCAAATTTACTCAAGCACAAATGCCTCTAGCTTTCCGGTTGGCAGCAATCACAGCAAATTGGACCGATGCCTACACTGTCAGGTTGAAACCAGTTGAAATGAGAGTGGCTATTAGTTGCCAGAGGAAATGAGTGCCCCAGTACAGTAGAAGGGTCTGCTGCATAGTTATTCTCCCCCTGCTATGCTAATAATTATTTCATGTCAGAAATTATTCTGGGTTGAAAGGATTTTTGCTAGAGGAATTCCACTCAGAAGATGCCTGAATGAGGCTCCTTTCACGTCCCCAAGATCTTCCCCCACCTATTGACATGCATATTGTCCTGCTGGGTGAAAGGAACACACTGTACTTTTGTATATTGGAACAGCGTTTTTTAAAAAAAATTGGTTTGTTTTATTGTAATGTAAAGTTTTGTGGGCGACACAAAGTGTTCCCTTTATTTAAGAACTGGTGTGCTTGTTTTAACTTTGCAATTTCCCCACTGTTAACTATTTTAGTTTTTAGTATTAGTTTTTTTACATTCTTTGAAAGTCTATTTATTTGTTGGAAGAAATGCAAAGCATCAGTTATATATTGTTGTTGTTCAGTTGCACAGTCGATTCTGACCCTTTGCGATGACCCCATGGACCATTGTCCGCCAGGCACTTCTGTCCTCCTCCACCATCTTCCTCAACTCGCTCAGCTTTGTGCCCATTGTCTCTACAATACCATCTAGCCATCTCATTAAACAGTTTAATTGAAATTTTAAAAAATAAAGTTGTCTTCTTTTATGTCTAGGCAATGTAACACTGCCAAAATGAAACCACCTTTTGGTGAATTCATTCTGTAGTTCCTTTCGCCTGACCTAGTGTGAGACAGATTAGCTGGCACAACAAGGTTGCCATCGCCTAGAGTACATCCGACTATAGTTCAAAAATACCACAATCTTTGAGGAGGGTCCTTCTCTGTACTCCGAGTACAATAAATGACTAGTATACTACAAATTGATTTTTTGGGATACAGGTATTAGCCGTGTTAGTCTGTGTTTCATGCATATCAGAAAACAGAAACAAACAAAAACTCTGCAGCACTTTAAAGACTGCTATATTTTTAACATGAGCTTTCATGGATTAAGTCCACTTAATCAGAAATAGGAGTCCTACGTCTGATGAAGTGGACTTGATCCACAAAAGCTCACATTAAAATACAGCAGTTAGTCTTTAAAATGCTGCAGCCTTTTCATTTAATTGTTCTTGCTTTCTGGTAAGCCTACAAATCGATATCGCTTTTTGCACTTGATAATGACAAAAGATTCCTGATTGATATTCAGTTTTTAAAGAGAATAATTTTACTTTCTATGGGTGTCTCGCATTAAAAGGACTTTTCAGCCAAAATGTGATTTAAGAAGGGGAGAGCAGGGACTTGGAAAGTGGAAACCTTTTTTTTTCCTGACTGTAAACCGCCCTGAGTCACCATGGCGAGTGGGCGGTGATATAAATCTAAATAAATAAATAATAAAACTAAACTTGGGAAAGTCAATTGCTCATAAGCACAACTGCCCAGGCAATTTTATGACACTGCTGGTGCCCACTTTCTCCTCTTTCTTCTTTTTTCAGGGGTCTGGGGCAGTGGTGGGATGTCAAAATTTTTACTACCCCACCATGATGTCATCACAGTGTGGGCAGAGCTAACATCATAATGTCATGGGCGGAGCCAACGTCATGACATGGGCAGGGACGAAGAAAAAATTAAAAAATAATATAAAATAAAAATAAGTGTGTGTGCGCGCACACACACAGACACACACACACACACCTCAACCCACCCACCCACCCACCCACAACACAAACCCGTAAATAAATAAATAAATAAAATAAAAATACATTAAACTACACCCACCACAACACAAATCAACCAGAGCTTTTAAACCAGAGGTTAAAGCTTATTCTGGCTGATCTTTCTCACACTGTCAGATGGAAGGAACTACAGAATGAACTCACCACAAGATGACTTCATTTTGGCACTTTCAACTTTTCAACAGTTAAAGAAGTTAGGTACTAAGTCTTTGCCTAACCAAAGACTAAGTCTAACCTAAGTCTTTGCCTATCCCTGTGTTGTTTTAATCTTCCGATTATTTTAACTTTGACGTTTTAGTGATGGTTTTATTCTTGTTTTATTCTTGTTTTATTCTGATTGTGGGCCGCCCAGAGTCGGGTTCTCCCGATTGGGGCGGGGTATTAAATTTAATAAATAATAATAATAATAATAATTCTCTAGGATATCTAGGGGAGCAGGCTATAGGGAGCTTCAGGCTAGCACCTTCTCTTCCTCCTCCCCGCTTGGGAGGACAGCAAAGAGGTCGTGTATGCATGCCAAGCACTGTAGGCGTGCATGCACACCAAGTGCTTGGTGCGCATGCGCAGTGAAAAGGTAAACCCCGAAGGTGGTTCCCCCAAAAACCTGCAACCGGTTCTCCAGGACACTTGGAAAAGTTACTACCGGTTCTGGAGAACTGGTGAGAACCTGTTACATCCCATCACTGGACTCTGGGGAAAAGGGGTGGAATGGTGTCCTCCTTTCATGTCCACCCTTCAGGAGGAAGGCGTGCACTCTGCACGCGCTCAGAGGCACCCTACCAAGACGAGCGGTATATCAGATGCCTGATTGATATTCAGAATTTAAAGAGGACACTTTTGCTTTTATAGATGTCTTGCATTACAAGCCCTTTCCAGCCAAAATGTGATTTAAGAAGGAGAGAGCCGGGACTTGGAAGGTGGAGAACTAAACCTGGGGAAGTCAATTGCTCATAAGCACATCTCCCCAGGTAATTTTATGACAACGTTGGTTGGTGTCCTCTTTCTTTCTTGGTGGAGTGGGAGAAGGGGGGTGGGATGCGTGTCCTCCTTTTGCGCCCGCCCTCCGGGAGGAAGGCGCGCACTCTGCACGCGCTCAGAGGCGCCCTACCGAGACGAGCGGGAGGCGGAGGCGGTCGCCCAGGAGGCGGTTGCAGGCGGGGAAGGAGCTCCAGCCCACGAAGTCGCCGCCCCGCAGCAGCCCCAGGAGCAGCACTTCGTGTCGAAAGCGGACGCCGGGCTGCTCCGGGTAGCTGCTCCGCTTCAGCCAGAAGCCTACGAGAGACAGACAGACATGGGTCAGTTGGAAGGCGGACATATGGCCCCTCCCCTTTACTTCCCTCCGTCCCTTTCCCACCCACCATGGCTCCGGTAGGCCACCAGCAGCGGCGGCACGTAGGTGAGCGCCGCCAGCCCCAGCAGCCCCAAGGCCGCCAACGAGCACCACGCCACCCGGTAGCGCCCGCCGTCTCCGCAGGCCACTTCCAGCCAGGCCATGGCGCTTCCGGTTACCGTGGCAACGCCGGCCGCGGGGGCCGCCATGATGGGAGGGCGGGACTTAGGCGCGAGCCTCCAGTCAGCGCGCTTCCTTTCCGGAAGTCGCTCCCCCAAGGGGCATGCTGGGAAGAAGCCCTCGCAACCGGAAGTCCCGCCCGCCCCTCCGTCGTTGGGAGGCGTCATTGAGGCGACGGTGGTGTTGGTAGCGGTAGGCCCCGACCCAGAGCGACCCGGCCCCGGCCTCCCCGCCTCCCCCGCGGCCATGAAGTGGATGTTCAAGGAAGACCACGCGCTGGGTGAGGGAGGCTGGGCGGCCTGTCCAGCGCCGAGCACCGGGCCTGAGATAGGGGGGGGGGGAGGGGCGTGGCCTGATTTGTTTACCTGCTTACCTGTCTGCCCCTCCCACTCCCCGCCCTCTTCCCTTCTTCCCCGCAGAGCACCGCTGCGTGGAGTCCGCCAAGATCCGGGCCAAGTATCCTGATCGCGTCCCGGTGAGTTCCACCGGCTCCTCCAGCCCCGGGGAGTCTCCTCCTTCCTTCCTCTCTCTCAGGAAGCACCTGCCAGCCTAGGCTGCCAAGGCCAAGGAAAGCCGGGATTTGGGGGGGGGGGGGAGGGTTGTGGTGGGGATTGTGGCCAGGCCGGCTCGAAATCACTTCTTCCTCTGAGGATGATGATGATGATGATGGAAAAGAAGAGTGTTGGCTTCCCCCTTCTCTCCTGTGGAATTACAAGTCCCATCAGCATCAATGGTTCAGTGATGAGGGGGATGGGGACTAGAAGTCTCATCAACAAAGGCCAACAGTGGGCAATTGATGATTTATCCATTCTTTCTTTATTCGTGTCACAAAGCACATAATAGCATACAAAGCTAAAACCAACATACAGTAAAACCTCAGATAACACTATAACCTGGTTCCACAAGTCTTGGTGTTATCCAATTTTTAGTGTTATCCGATGCATGTTAAAATCCTATGGGATCCATAGAGATACATTGTAACCACACAGGCGTTAGCGGTTGTTATCCGATGCATCCCATAGGATCTTAATCTTATCCGATGCAATTCTTCCCCCCCAGATTGCTTAATGTTATGCGATTTTAGTGTTATTCAATACTAATGTTATCTGAGGTATTACTGTACAGTCGAACCTGGCACAAAGAGCGCCTCGCTTAAAGAGTAACGCGCTTAAAGAGCACAATTTTCTCTGAATGTTCGCTTCGCTTAACAAATAAAACCAACCAAAAACTCGCTTAACAAATGTTCTGGTTTGGTTGTTTTATGTGGTTGCATTTTATAATTTTAATTGTACTGTTGTTTTGACAGTAAGCCGCCCTGAGTCGCCTCGGCGAGTGGGCGGCAATATAAATCTAAATAAATAAAATAAAAATCGGGGTTCACAATCTCCCCTCACCAGAAGTAATAATTGGTCATTTACAATGGCGTTTCGCTTAAAGAGCAAACTCGCTTAAAGAGCAATCCTGTGGAACGCATTATGCTCTTTAAGCGAGGTACTGTATATAAGACAAACCGGAACTAGATGGCATCTGCCCACTATTTGGCTACATCAACCGGATTTCCTCTTGCCAATATTAGGCCCCTCCTCATTGCACGTTGAGAGGCGCTGTGTGCATTGCATCATGTGAACAATAGTTTATTCCCGGGATTCTTAACCTGCAGCCTGTGGCACCATTTCATGCGACCCCCCCCCCCCATTGCCTCCACCACACCAGGAAGCGCCATGTGGTGGAGGAAGGGCAAATGGCCGTCCAGCCCCTGAAGCTGTCTGAGGGAGTGTGACCTGGCCTGCAGCTTTAAAAGGTTGAGAACTCCTGCGTTATTCATTCATTTGTTACATTTATATCCTGCCCATCTGGGATCTTGTCCGGCTTGAATCCTGTGGAAGGAGCCGACGCATGAGCCCAGAGCATCCCTCACCCCGGTGGCCATGGGTTTCAGTAGTTCAGTAGAACAAGTCTCTGGGCCATGAATTTCCAGCAGATCTTGAGGTCATGGTAAGGGTGCCCAAGGTAGCTAGAAAAGGCCCTCTTAAATGAAGCTGGACATACAAGGAACCTCTGGATCTTTCCCCTCCTTTCCTGATTTCATCTTTATATCTGCTAAATGGGCTGCATGCCAAAGATGAGTTGGAGTTGTTTATCTCTGGGCTTTTCTCTTAGGCCCTTGGGGAGAACATTGCCTTTGGGTTAGCTAAGCCACTGGCGATGTCTCCTCCCTGCCATTTTACTGTGCGGATGCACAAATCACGCCCAGAGGTTGCTAGTGCCTCTCCATACCCTCTTGTAAGTAGGATTAAGACCTTGAATTGTTCTTGATGGAGGCCCATTTTTGTCTTTCTCCTTCGAGCAGGTGATAGTCGAAAAGGTCTCTGGCTCTCAGATTGTGGACATTGACAAGCGGAAGTATTTGGTGCCCTCTGACATCACAGTGGCTCAGTTCATGTGGATCATCAGAAAGAGGATCCAGCTGCCCTCAGAAAAGGCGATATTTCTCTTCGTAGACAAGACCGTGCCACAGTCCAGGTAAGACTCCTCCTCCCAGTGTTTTGGGCGTGAAATTTTTGGGATGCTCGTTTCCTTTCTTGTCTTGGGAAATGCATCCTCTTGGAGTCTTTAGCTCACGGGTTCTCAACCTGTTCAAGCCAGGGGTCAGGTCACGCTCTCTCTTCGAGGGATGGGTGACCATTTTGCCCTGCCTGCATGATGGGGATGGCCATTTTGTCTCTACAGCTTCAAAGGGATGGCCATTTTGTTTCTCAAATGCCCTTGGCGTGGCAGGCTGGATCCAGCCCATGGACCTTAGGTTGGGTGCCCTGGGTTTAGCTCCTACTCTGGAAGATCTATCCCACAGTCACTGTTCTTCTAAGTTCTTTGATTGCTCAATCTTGGCAAAAGTATCTTTCCATCAGTTCCATCTCAAGTGTCAATTCAAGTTCACTTTGTCAACCCAACATCTTGTTTACATGGAATTATCTTAGATTAAACATAGCAAGTTTTTACTCATCTCTGTTGAAGTTTGGTTTCATGACTATTATACTTTTTCCTTCTCTTCTACTGTAAAACTTCTGGCTAGGGATTTGCCCTCTACTGATTAACAAAAGATACTTTATAATCATGTTGACAGAAGTAAAGGAAACTAGACTTCTACAGCCACTTTCCTGTAAGGAAGTTTTCTCTACCACTAAATAAAACCTTTGTACCACCTAAGGGCCTTTTTCATTCTGCTCCATTTCTTCCTGGTAAACAAAGTGCCCCTGTTGTGATCCTCAGTGGGGCGTGTGCCTATGCGCTAAGCCCACATGCCCATGAACTTGTGAAATCTCAATTGTTGTCTACCAGGAAGGAATAGAGTGTTTAATTTTGCTTATGTTATGAACTGGATTTTGGCCATTATATATTTGTCTGGTTTTTGTTTTAACTAGGTTACTTTTTCAAAAACGAAATATCTTTTGAAAATAATTTGTGATTTAGAAGTTTTCATCCTGCTGGAAATTCATGTTTTGGGTATTATTATTTTTTAAATGAGAAAGCTGGGTCTTCCCAGAAGCCTATCGGAGAAGTTGCAAGCCTCATATGAGAGCAAGTGAACCGGCACAGATCTACAATAGAAATGTTCACGTTTGTTGCAATGTGGGTGCTTTGATTGTGAGTCACTTCCTCACTGCTGTATTTTTCTCTTCCAGCTTGACTATGGGGCAGCTTTACGAGAAAGAGAAAGATGAGGACGGCTTCTTATATGTTGCCTATAGCGGAGAAAACACCTTTGGTGTCTGAGCCCATCTCCTTCCCGTCACATCTTGTAAATAGCCTCTCCTTTGTGCCTCACACTGCCAAGGCACATTCAGCATCAGTCACTGGGTTGATTTAATATATGGATAGGTTTTCTTTTGTTCATTAGCCTGGTAACTTTTCAGAGTTTTATTTTCCCATTGCACATTGTACTCATAGCTATAAATTCCATAGTCTTTGTCAGCTGGGACATATTTAATTGTGTTATTTAAATAGAAGTACTGAATAGCTGAAGGATGAAAAAATGAAGGCGGGAGGGGGATTTTAAAATGAATGTTTGACTAATGACTAATAATTACGTTTTCATAGGAATAGGGGCTTCTAGATTATTCTAAACCGCTTAAAGATGCCGGTACGTTGACCTTGGTTAGCGTGTTCCTCCGAATGATGCATTTTGCTTGAGGAAGCATTGATTAAAATTCCTCTCACAAATATGTTGTAATTCTACTATGTTATTTCAGTTCCGCTTCCGAGTAACATTCTGAGGTCAAGCTTAGAAGGTGTGACATGCAGAATAGGAGTGTGTGTTTATGACATTTCCAGTATTGCAGGTCCCCATTATCTGTCGTTGCTTGTGGGGCTAATGGGAATTGTAGTTTGATCAGTGAAAGCCCACAGGTAGATGATGCCAGGCAATTCAGGACTTCTCCCCTAGGCAGTTGGGAAGGCCTTAAAAATCCCATCTTCTAACAGGGGTGGCCAAACTTTTCACGCTGGGGACTGATCATGTGGTTCCTCCTGCCGTAAAATGCCCCCACGGCTGTTGTGAATACGTTTACAGCAGCCGCAGATGCATTTATGGCAGAGTTATGCGCATACGTGGCTGCATTTTACTTCTGCTTCCAGTAGCGGTATGGGATGGATTATTTGGCGCTGTGGGCCAGATCTGGCCCACAGGCCATAGTTTGGCTACCCCTGTTTTAACATGTAAAGAACAATTCCCTTGGGTTTTCATTGTGGGGTGTTGTCTACTGACCTATTGTTACAATGAGCAATGCAAGGATTTTCCTTTGTAGAAGCCGAGCTGTTGCTTCTTTAGCAAGGCTTGCCCTTGGATACAGAACAGTTGTAGTCAAGTCTGTATCTGCCTGCATTTTCTCCTCTATCAACTTAGGTCAGCCCCATGTGGAGTAAGAAGTCCTCTAGTATAGTTTGCCCTTGGCTAGGAAATCTTTTAACAAAAGATTTTAGCGTCCTTTAGCATCATTGACCTGTAAGTCAGTCTGTTTTTCCCCCCAGATGCTCAATCAAACGTCATTCAATTTCAGCCTGTTTCTTTATTTTCAATTCTCTGGAGCAACAGGAGACACATTTGCTTCTCTGTATCACAACCTTCTTTTGCATATTGGGAAATAGCCAGTAGGCTGCTGTTCAGTCATCTGTTGTTATTTATTTATTTTATTACATTTATATCCAGCTCTTCTGGGATATTTTCCCACTCTGCTTGCTGCCATCGGTTTTGTTAGCTCGGGTCAGAATATCCTTTCCAAATCATCACGAGTCCTCTTTTGGTCTTCCAGTAACATTAACTTCCCCTTCCAAGCTTTGTTTTCATAAGCAGATTTGAGGAGCAGCCTCCGCTCATTTACGTGAGTCGCTTATTCAGGATGTCGTTTAACACACTTCCAGGGCACCTTAAGTTTTCATTCCTCTGCCTGTTAACTGGCCGCAAATCCCCCTTCATTCAGCCTGTCTTCTGCTCATTTTGAAAAAGTCATCCAATTAATAGAGGAGAAAGCCATCAATAGCCACTGGTCCAATGGCTATATGTCAGTGACGGCGAACCTTTTAGAGGCCAAGTGCCAAAACAGAGGGATGGGGGAAACTCTGTGCTGGGGGGAGAGAGGAAGCGCTCCCACTGGGCAGAGCAAACTATGCTGGGGCGATGGCATTCTGTGTGCGCCCACAGAAAAGAGCCACGAGTGCCCTGTCTGGCACGCGTACATTCGCCACCACTGATGTATGCTAAACATCTCAGATTAGATGGCATGCCTCTGACTACCAGTTGCCGGATGACAGCTATGGCCTCCTGGCTTGCTTGAAGGGGGAAATCCGACTGGCCAGAGTGGAAGAAAGGAGGTCAGGCAGGTTTGGGCAGTTCAACTGGTCCAGCTATAAAGCTGTTGCATTCACTTCACGCCGCTTGTATGCAGTTCCACTCCGCGGTCTTTTCCAAAGACGTCAGGCGGGCGTCTGCAAAACTGAACATTGAATAATGCAAAATATGTATCAATTGAGGAACATGCAATAGTAACTCATTAAAGGACAATCCAGGAAAATAAACTCTGGAGTGGATTCTTTTTCCTGCGGCTGAAACCTGCGTCATCGCTACAAGGGCCTCGCCATGCGTCAAACCAGAAAATGGGCTGGTTCCAGACTTGGCTAGTTCCGTACCCAGTTGTGGCTTTCCTACCCTGAGTGAGGTCACTGGTGGCAGCGCCGTGCCCACTCAGTTCTTGCTCATCCGGCAGGCGTGAGTGATGGCTTTGTTTATCATTAACAAAATGAGGTAGTCATGCATGGCAAACGAGAGGCACAGCATAGCGTTCGCATTCGTTTTCTGTAAATGAGCAGGGAAATCCATCTTGCACAATTTAGCAGCTCTTTGACCTTTTCCAAAGTAACTGCCCTTCCCAGTTGCACAATAAATACCTGCATTGAATTGAGCTTGTAATGCTCCAGGTACTAGTGCAGGGGTGCCCAAACTACAGCCCGTGGGCCGGATCATCCCCAACGCCAATTCATCCAGGCCACACTGTCCTTGTCGCTCCCGGAAGTGGAAGTAAAATGCGCCTGTATGGCCGGATCTAGGTCACGGGCTGTAGTTTGGGTATCCCTGGATTAAGCAGAGAAAATGGCAGTTTAAAATCTATCTTCTATTGCAAAACAGATTGCAAGTCATGTTTTACTTCTGCCAGTGGGAGGGACCACATGACCGCCCCGTGGCCTGAAAAGTTTGGGCACCCCAAATACTAGTGGATTCCAACTTCCATTTATTTATTATTTGTTCAGATTTATATTTATTAGAGTTATATTCATCACCGTTGCTGGCTGCGGAGGGAGTTGATGGGTGGTGTACTCCACACATTCTCCATCCTGTTTTACTTCCACAAGGACTTCTTAAACAAAAGTCTTAATGCAGTTCTACTCACTTATAAAGTGGAAGGAGGGCTATAAAAGGTAAAAGTTATCCTTACTCAAAAGTCAGTTGTATCTGTTTATCTGTTTACGGCCAAAGAGCTAGTGCTGTCTGTCTGCAGATGTTTGTGGTCATGTGGCAGGCAGGACTGGACCAGAGCACACAATGCTGTTACCTTTCCTGCTGAAGTAGTACCTATTCATCTACTTGCAACTTCTTGCTTTCGAACTGCTAGGAGCTGGGACAGAGACGGGAGCTCACTCCGGCGCACAGCACTCAGGTCTTGAACTGCTGGCCTGCCGACCTTCCAGTTATCAAGTTCAGTGTCTTAACCACTAAGCCACCGCAGTTCCCCAGCAAGAATCCTTATACGTAACATAAACTCTATCAGAATATCCATTAAAAATACTGGGTAGCTTTTCAAGTTCAAAGATGATCAGTAATCAGGTTCCAGAAATAAATAGCTTACATCTTTATGTCACTGTGAGACGGTTCAGGCTAGTTCAGTGTTCTGAGAAAAGGAATCTAATCTGGATCTGGGAAAAGGGGTTTCCGAGAAGATGAAAGCCACGCAGCTGAAGTGGTGGTGCTTATACTGAGGACGGCGCTGAGATGAGATGTGTATTTATCATGCACTGCAGGACACTTTTAAGACAAGCCATGACTTTGCCAAAGAGACGGGCCTCTATAAATGGAACCAGACTGTTGGCATTCAATGTCAAGAAAATGACGGAGCAGATTGTGAAGCTGACCGCAGAGAGAAAGCTCAGAGAAGCATTTCTAGTTCAGATGAAAAAGGCCCCAAGAGTGATTATGAAAATACTGCTGATTGCCCAGATGAAGATAGTGCAGAAAACCAGGCTGTGTGTGTGCACAGATAGATATACGATAGTGGAAAACACTAGTCAAAGACATGAGAGAAAGACAGATTGTAGCTGTTCTACTATTTTACTGGTAAGGTCAAGGTCTCCCTTCCTTGAAAGTAGTCGTATCCAACTCTGGGGGACAGTGCTTACCTCCGTTTACAGCCAGAGCCATCTGCAGATTTCTGTGGTCATGTGGCAGGCATGACTAGGTGCAGGAACGCATGAGACGCTGTTACCTTTCCCACCAAAGTGGTACCTGTTTATCTACTTGCAAATTGTTAAACTGCTAGGTTGGCAGGAACTGGGACAGACGGTGGGCACTCAGTCTGTCACACAGCACTTGGTTCTTGACCTGCTGACCTTCCAGTCATCAAGTTCAGTGTCTTAACCACTAAGCCACTGGCATCCCTATTTTACTGGCACAAGAT
The DNA here is from genome assembly GCA_030440675.1 of Furcifer pardalis. Classification (NCBI taxonomy): domain Eukaryota; kingdom Metazoa; phylum Chordata; class Lepidosauria; order Squamata; family Chamaeleonidae; genus Furcifer; species Furcifer pardalis. Next base: position 107,640,305 of record CP126892.1, on the reverse strand, counting down.
TTCAAATTAAGATGGAACGGGAGGGTTTGTTTGTTTTTAGTGGAGAACATACACCTGTTGGGCAAAGCAAACTTGATGGAATAGTGATAAAATACAGTGATTTCCAGAAGCAAAGTCATGCGGAAAATCAGCCATTATGTATTTCTAGGGCAGGGAGGTGTCCTCTGGGCTTCAGCCGAATAAACTAGAAATCGCTGAAAGGTCTCTCCCTGATTCTGCTTCAAACAGCATCTCCAGGGAGCTGTTCTAAAGAACCCAAGAGCCCGCAAAGCATTTAAGGCAGGTTTTGGGGCCGCGGGCCGGTCATGTGTTTCAGGGGGCTGGTCACTATGGGCTAGATTTGGCCCCTGGTGCCAATTCATCTGGCCCGTGAAGCCCTCGTTGCTCCTGGAAGCAAAACATGCCCGTACAGGTGCATTTTACTTCTGCTTCCTGGAGCGATGAGGACTTCATGGGCTGAATTGGTGTCAGCGGCTGAATCCAGTCCACGGTTGATAGTTTGGGGACCCCTAATTTCAGGTATTTGCTTTAATGTAGATAGAAAATAAATCTCCCAGAGATTTGGGGGGGGAAGGAGGAGAGATGCAGGGAAAGGAGTTTGAGTAGTATGGTTTTTTTTTAAAATATTAATACCAAGGGATTAGATACATTCAGGTTGGCTAGATCTGTCCAGGGCTTCCCATTGTGGAAACTGTACTAGTCTAAAGATGAGAAGTATGAATGCCAGTTGCTAAGGAACAGGCAGCGGGAGAGGGGCCATACTGATATTTCTCAATTACAGAGGCATCTAATGGGCCTCTGAGTGGAAGAAAAAGCTAGGCTTAGAGCAGCCTTCGGTCTGATACAGAGAACGGCTCTTCGTTATCTTACATATTCCTAACACAATCTACACTGGGCCAATGTCGTATTATTACTGGAGAAGCCTTAATAAGCTTATGTGCAGGAGCCGGTAAAGGCCACTGGATGTTCACATTCCAGGAACCTAAAATCTCTAAAGGAATCAGTGATGCCAGTCCTGCAGGAATTAGCTGGAAGGCTGGCAAGTCAGCAGTTCGAGACCTGGGTAGTGTATGACAGGTTGAGTGCCTGTCTCTGCCCAAGCTCTTGGGGAGATGAAAGGAGCCTCATTTGGGCGCTCCCTGGGTGGAGTTTCTCCAGCAAAAAAAAAATCCTTTCGACCCAGTATAATTTCTGACACGGAATTATTATTACGGAAGCAGCGTCAGTTCTTTGCCAATGTGGCATAGAGGTCTTGAGTCTGAGGTAGCCTGGCCCATGAGCTACCTGGTCTTGCAGGATGGTTCTTTTCCCCCCTTCAGGTGAAGTTCAGGTAGTCGCGGCTGTTCCTCGCCCACAACTTCAAGGCTTGGCTTTGCAGCTCCTTCCAGGCCTCTTGGTAACTGTTAGCAGCTGCCTTGTAATCCCAGTAGGTCTCCAGGGCCTTTCCCCTGAGGAGGAGGAGGAAGGTGAACAAGGCAGGGTGTGAATGAGTGGGATCATGCTGTCCTTCCTGTGTGGACATAAACGGCCTGGGAGCCAAAGGCACCAGAAAACTCCTCAGGAACACAGGAAAGGACTGCCAACGGGGCTGGTCTACTGGCCCTCTAGCTCAGGAGTTCTAAACCTCTTAAAGCCAAGGGACGGGTCGTGCTCCCTCAGACAGCTTCGGGGGCAGGACGGCCATTTTGCCCTTCTTCCACCATATGGTACTTCCTGGTGCCCTGACTGGCAGCAGTGGGCCGATTACAAGACAAGGTTGTCCTGCACTGCTTGGAGACTGCAGGTCTACCAGGAGAAAATAAATGCTTTGCTACATCCTCTCCCAAATTATACTGGTAGAAATAGAACAGCTAAATCCGCCCGCCCGCCACCACTCAATATAAATCATGGGTGCCCAAACATTTTGGGTCAGGGGCCGGTCCCATGGCTCAGGGCAGGGGCTGGTCACTATGGCATGTTTTACTTCTGCTTCCAGGAGTGATGAGTGTCGCGGGCCGGATGAATTGGTGTCGTCAGCCGGATCCGGCTTAGTGACTTAGTGGTTAAGATGAACTTGACTGGAAAGTCAGCAAGTCTCCAGTTTGTGACCAGAGAGCAGCATGACGGAGTGAGCTCCTGTCTCTGTCCCCGCTCTTGCCAATCTAGCCGTTCGAAAGCAAGAAACGGCAAGTAGAGAAATAGGGACCACTTCGGGTGGGAAGGTAACAGCGTTCCGTGCACTCTGGCGTCTAGTCATGCCTGCCACATATCCACGGAAATGTCTGCAGGCGCAGACAGCGCTGGCTCTTTGGCTGTAAACAGATGAGCACCGAACCCTAGAGTTGGATATGACTGGCTTTTGAGCAAGAACAACCTTTAATTTTACCTTGACTAGTGCTGAATAGATGGGGATGAGTACACCGATGCTACGGGAGAGCAATTATCAATAGGCATCTCTGCTAGGACCAGCAAGGGAGGAAAGAGTGGTTTGGGAAGTCAACAGAGAGAGAGAGAGATCTGGCCTGCTCTCTGCCTGGGAGGAAAGGTCTAGCCTAGAGAACAGCTAAGCCTGTAATATCCTGTGGTGAGATTTCTCCAGCCATCTGCGATTCCTTACAAAGCAGCCTCAGGCTGGAAGAAAGCCTTGGTATGCAGAGTGAAGAGAACCACAGAGACCAGCAGCTGATGCAGCAGCTGGTAGCTTCACCTGCATCCGGTCTATTCACAGCCGGCGACTGCTCCTCTGGTGCAGAAGAGGCAGACCGCAGTGCCGGCACCCCATGGCTACCCTCTCAAAGACCAGCAGGATTTACAGGGAGGAAAGGCTGGCCCTAGACTAGTCATGGCGAACCTTGGCACTCCAGGCGCTCTTGGACTTCAATTCCCAGAAGCCCAAGTCTCTGTGAATCCACATGTGCAATAAAACTCATTCATGTGGATTCACCAAGGCCTGGGCTTCTGGGGACTGAAGTCCAAGAACACCTGGAGTGCCACGGTTCACCATCATGGCCCTAGACCAAAGACGGGGCTTCCCAAAGGGAAGCCAGATGCCAGGAAGACTAGCAGGCAGTGGCAGGCTGGCCCATTGGGCTACCGGGACTTAGCCTGCAGCACCCGCTTTGGGTGCCAATCCAAAGAGCTGAGCCCAGCCACGATGCCCAGAACGATCAAGCAAATGAACAGGGCTCCGTGTTCCTCTGCCTGCCTTCCTCCTCCTGTGCTACCAAATATAAGATTACAAAAGCAGCCCCGTTCTCAGAGGAGCTGCCATGGCTTAAGAGATTGCAGTTTTGCCTTGTAAGCAGGAGGTTGTTGGTTCGAATCCCCAGAAGGGAGTTGAAATTAGAAGGTGAGTGGGAATGTATATACAGTAATACCTCAGATAACATTAGTATCGAATAACACTAAAATCGCATAACATTAAGCAATCTGGGGGGAAGAATTGCATCGGATAACATTAAGATCCTATGGGATGCATCGGATAACAACCGCTAAAGCCTGTGTGGTTACAATGTATCTCTATGGATCCCATAGGATTTTAACATGCATCGGATAACACTAAAAATCGGATAACACCAAGACTTGTGGAACCAGGTTTTAGTGTTATCTGAGGTTTTACTGTATTTTGTTATGGTTAGGTGCCCTCCTCACTCCCTGTCCAGGGCCCTTTTAGCATAGCCAGCACGTCCCTGTCAGCAGGTCATCTGGATAAAGAAGCCTCCACCTCTCCTCCCCATGGGGCGAAAAGGACCCTATTCTAATGAAAACCAGCTGCCAGTCTCTGCCCCATGGGAGACAGACAGAGAAGGCAGGAAGCCGGCCAAGAGCAAAGGAAATCCCCAGGAAATTGCAAAGCCAGAGAAGGCCGAGAGGGACGGAATATGCATTTGTGTGAGACGTGAGCGGCAATCCTTCCCTATCTGGGTTAAGCCCTGAGCCTCACAAACAGGTGCCTGGATGGCCACTCCATTCCCCCAAGCAAGCCTCTAAGCCAAGGGTGCCCAAACTTTTTGGGCTGCGGGCCGCTCACGTGGTGACTATGGCCCAGGGGCTGGATCCGTCCCCCAACGCAAATTCATTCAGCCTACAATGCCCTCAACACTCCCAGAAGCGGAAGTAAAACACACCCATATGGGCACGTTTTACTTCCGCTTCCGGGAGCGACGAGGGCTTCACAGGCCGGATGAATTGGCATCAGGAGCTGGATCCGGCCCGCTGTAGTTTGGGCACCCCTGTGCTAAGCCAAACAACACATGCGGCTTCACAAACAGGCACTGGAGAAGGTGCTCGGACTAATGAATTAATTTGCCTTTTTCATAGCGGGAAGCAAACTGATCAAGCAAAGCCAGTCATATCCGATGCTAGGGTTCAGTGCTCATCTCCGTTTACAGCCAAAGAGCCAGCGCTGTCTGCGTCTGCAGACGTTTCTGTGATCATGTGGCAGGCACGACTACACGCCAGAGCGCATGGAACACTGTTAACTTTCCTGCTGAAGTGGTACCCATTTATCTACTTGCAATCTCTTGCTTTCGAACTGCTAGGTGGGCAGGAGCTGGGAGAAAGAAAGGAGCTCACTCTGTTGCACAGTGCTCGGGTCGTCATGTTCAGCATCTTAACCGGTAAGCCACCTTGATCACTCGTTAGGCAATGATGGCGAACCTTGGCACTCCAGCTGTTCTTGGGAGTTCAATTCCCCAAAGCCCTCACCCATCAGGTGCGCTGACGAGCTTCTGGTAACTGCAGTCCAAGAACAGCTGGAATGTCAAGCTTGGCCACCAGGACACTTAGAGCATCACTAAATGCAAGAACCAGGTTCTTCCTGCTCTTAAGGGACTCTTTTCACATCACAGTAGGGGGGGAATTCCTCACCGGAGACTTGCCGGCAGCTTCTCCTGTGGAAGGCTGGCCACCAGCTTCAGAAAGGCGTGAAAGAGCTCCACTTTGGAGATGAGAGACCTGGAAGCAAGGAGAGATCAGGCTCAGCAGAAGCAGAATAAGGCTCAGCAGAAGCAGAATAAACCAGGTTTATCAGCTGGGGAGTTGCTCCAAGATGTATTCTAACCCCCCACCAGAAACGAATCTGACCAGCAGAGTTTGTGATAAGCCTGTGAGAGAATCTCAACAATCTGAAGGCTTTAAAAGGCCACATGTCCTCAAGGTGGTTGAGGAAGGCTTGAAAAGAGGACGGCAGACAGGAATGGAAAAGAGGGGAATCAGGTTGGGACCCCATAATTTAAGAACAGGAGGCAGCATGGACCAAATTAGCACTGTGTCCTTCTTATGCAGCATTTGAATCTGAATATTCAATGAGGACTGTCCTGAGAATACAATGCAGGCGTTCTCAACCTTTTAAAGCCAGGGGTCAGGTCACGGTCCCTCGGATAGTTTCGGGGGCTGGACGGCCATTTTGCCCTTCCTCCACAACATGGCACTTCCAGGCATGGTGGAGGCGGTGGGGGGAAGCACATGAAATGGCGCTGCAGGTGGAGAATCCCTAATATAATGCAATAGTCTTTCATCTGCCTTCCACATCGCAACATGACACCCATAGTACCACTGATCCAGTTCCATGAGTCACTTTCTGGTCCTCAGACATTTGGGCACACAAAATCCTCCTCAGCCCCAGGCCAGGATGGATGAAGCTGCTGCCCTCCATCCAGATGGAGTCAAGTGGGGTTTAATCCACTTGAAGACCCTCACCCTTCCCTGTGGACTTTGTCAACCAAGGCTGCTAGTCCTCAGGGCGGTCAGGTTAGTTAACCACCATCTGACACTCAGTGTTGAGTTGCTGGTAATGAAGTCTACTCTATGACCACAGCAGGCTCACCAGGCCAGACTAAGCACTACATTTGGCCTTCTAAAAATGAGGAGGCCTGGAAGAGGACATACCTGGACAAGGTGTCTCTGTGGATCAGCAACCTGCCCAGGTGACAGGTCCTATTCCTGGCTTGCCATCACTGGCAATGCCTAAACCTGCACTTATCAGTCCAACTAGTTTTCAAAAGGTTCCTCTGCTGTTAATTCATTTCAATTCATTCATTCAGCTTCCCCAGTGGCTTTGTGGTTAAGACACTGAGCTTGGAGACTGGAAGGTCAGGTTTTGATACCTGAAGGCTCTGCATGAAAGGAGCCTCATTTGGGTGTCCCCTGAGCAGAGTTTCTCCAGCAAAAATCCCTTCAACTTAGAGTAATCTCTGGCATAAAATTATTATAATTCATTCATTGCATTTATAAACTGCCCATCTATGTTTAGTAAGACAAGGTGACACCTGGCATTTCCTTTTCTCCGTATCTCCATTTGGCTTTCGGGGAAATGGGCCTTTTCACCGCGGCGGGCAGAATGGCCTCTCCGAAACAAATGGCAGACCTGGCAAAGCACGAGGTGTGTATTTTCCATCAACAGATTGTAGACTGCCAAAAAAGGGGGAAAGCTTTCTGATGGGAGGGGATAGACCCAAGGCAGGAGGAGGAAGAGGAGGAGGGAAATGAGACCTGACCATGCCACACACCTGGAGTTTGGGCTCCCCATGGCTTTCTTGGTCGTCCCCTGCTTGACGCCGCGGGAGGTGACATCTAGTGGCTGTTCTGGGACGGCACTCCAGCTGATCGCTAGAAGACAGGACAGGAAGAGGAATACTGTACTGTAATAACCTAGCACAGCAAAGTGTCCAGTGGCAAAGCCCTGTCCGGTCTCTAAGGCCCTGCCGTTGTCCAGCGCTTTCAGAAGAGGGACACTCGTATCTCCTAAAACTACACCAGCTTCTCCTGGTTTGCTCCTTCTTCTTCCATGCCACCAGGCACATTTCAAAGCACATGCAACCTTGGACCTGCCTTCTCCACATCCTCAAAGGGATCCAAACCCCAGAAACATCCAGGTTTGTCTCTTTGTCTCCTCCCCAGACACCCTTCAAACAACACGGCTTCAGACTAGACACCCATCTTGGTCATGTCCGACTCTACGTTATGACTCATCTCCATTTACATCCAAAGAACCAGCGCTGTCTGAAGACCTTTCCGTGATCATGTGGCAGGCATGACTAGATATTTGAGCACAGGGAAAACTGTTACCCTGTACAGGCGACGAGGGTGGCGCGGGCTGGATGAATTGCAGTAAACCCATTCGTGTGGCTACATGGGGGCTTGGGCTTCTGGGAATTGAAGTCCAAGAACATCTGGAGTGCCAAGGTTCGCCATCACGGACTTAAGTCCCCCCCTAAACATGCTACCCCACTCACCTGCCCCAGAGGGGACGGCTTTTCCTTGGCCGAAGCCACACCTGGCCTGGATGGTTTCGCGGCTGTGAACGAAACGTAGCTGCGACTGCAGGAAGTCCGGCTCCTGGACTCGGAAGCCGCTTGGCAGATGGTGAGTCACCGGACGGCACCTGGGAGCACAAAGTCTGCTCAGCACCAGGTAAAGGATTTTGAAGAGGGTCATATCAAATCAAATCTTTATTATGGCCCAAGACCAGCACTCAATAGAGCAAAAGGCAGAAGTTAAGATGAGGGTATTTAAAGAGGAACTCTTATAAAGGGGACCTCAATTTAGTATTTAAAATCAGCAACTGTTTGGCTGCAATACAACAGTTTTAACAACTGCACCAACCGGAGTTCTTAAACTCAAATTAAAATTAGCCCGTTAGCTTACAGAGAGAGTGAGGTATATCCCAACTTCCCGACTGCTTCCACATCATCCCACACCCTCTCCCTAAATGCCTAGGTAAAAGGTAAAGGTTTCCCTTGCTCGAAAGCCAGTCGTATCCAACTCTAGGGGTCAGTGCTCATCTCTGTTTCTAAGCCGAAGAGCCAGCGCTGTCTGCTTCTGCAGACATTTCCATGGTCATGTGGCAGGCACGACTACACACCGGAGCGCATGGAACGCTGCTACCTTCCCACCGAAGTGGTCCCTATTTATCTACTTGCAATTTCTTGCTTTCGAACTGCTAGGTTGGCAGGAGCTGGGACAGAGACGGGAGCTCATTCTGTCCTGCAGTACTCGGGAATCAAACTGCTGACCTTCCGCCTCCCAGTCAGCGTCTTAGTGACTGGAGCCACTGCAGTCCCCTAAATGCCTATGGGGTGGTATAACAAGAGGCGACGTCCCTCATAACCCTCTCCCCTGCCCACGCACCTGGTCGCTCACCTGGCCACAACGGCTCTCTGCATGGCCCCCTGGCTATAAGGGCACTGGCCCACCACCACAGCTGACCAGTAGACCGGCTGCTGGAGGAAATGCATCAACAGGGCCCCTTGCAAGCCAAGCACGTTCCAGCGCGCTAGCTTATCGCTGCAAGACATAGAGGCCGTCTGGGGACCACGGCCGGGCTTGATCCGCAGGAGGCCCACGGTGTGGTAGGCACCGCCTGGCTGACGGGAGTCGCCGTTCTCTCCTGGGACCGCCTTGGCCCCAGTCCTATGGATATCTCCTGTGGCGTCGGCATCAGAGAGCTCTGTGCCGCCTGCTGAACGGCTGTTCCCCATTCTGGGTCTCTTGGGAGAAGGGGCGGCCATGGTCTCTTCGGTGCCCCTTTTAGCTTCCTGTAGTCTGCTGTGGTGGTCACTTCCGCCGGATGTGCCTGTGAGTGCCAGTGGCTCACATGGTTGGGCCTCTGCTTCCATCATGGGGATAATGGAGGCATCTCCACCTGGGGAAACCAGAGAAACCTGCTTCATGCTGTCCCTGCCATAACCTCACTTAAGTAGAAAGAGAAGAGGCAGCAGATGCCGAGAGAACGAAGCAAGAGAAGGACGCTTGACGTCCTCTGAACAGACAGTCCACCGGCTCAGATCCAGGAAGAGCTTTAGGGCAAGAACAAACATTCTTGAGGATAAAGTTCACCCTCGCTCAAAAGCCAGTCATGTCTGGCTTTAGGGGTCAGTGCTCATCTCCATTTGCGGCCAAAGAGCCAGCCGACGTTTCCACAGTCTAAATGCTGTAGTTCGTGAAAATAGATTTTGGAAAATTTGGAAGCAGTTTGTGGAATATGTAATGGTTAGAGATAAAGGTATTAAGTCTGTCCCGAATCAAATAAGTATTTGGAAGATATAATAATATGTGCGGGTCTGTTGCAACCCCCCTCCGGACAACGTATATAACACGGTGGTGATTTATAATAGTAAAACGATTTATATAATTGATAGATTTGAAAGGATAAGATGGAAGTACTATCCAATATTTGTAACAGAATTTTAATTTGAAAGCTATTTTTAGTGAGTGTATTATCCTTTTCTTCTTTGTATTATGTATGCTTATGTTTATTTTTTTCTGTAGTTTTTAGATGTATCTTGTATAAAAATTTAATTAACAACAACAATAATAAAAAGACTAAATGCTGGCATGCATGGAACACTGTTACCTTTCCTGCTGAAATGGTATCCATTTATCTACTTGCAATTTCTTGATTTCAAACTGCTAGGTTGGCAGGAGCTGGGTTTGGAGTCCCTAAGTTCAAAACCAACATGCTCAAGTGGGGGCTGCTGATGGACAACCCAACACATGGTGTGAACGTGGAGAGATACAGAATTCATGGGCTCGTTTGCTGGTCTGCCAACGACTGCCAGAAACGTGTCCTGACGAAGACTTAAGTTTGGCCAACGACCAAGACAAGAAAGTGGCTTCCTTTTGGCAGTCCAACGTCTGACCTGGACACAAACGCCCATACTCACAAGGGGTGTGGCTGGAGAAGAAAACGAAGCTGAAGTGGGGTCGGAGAGTCCACTTTCCTTCCTCGGGGGCTGGGACGAAGATGCTGGGTTCACGGCCGGCAGCTGCCAACCACAGCTGGTGCAGAAGGTACCTGGTCGGTCGGAGGAGAGTTTTGTGCAAAGGTCCCCCACTACTGACGGTAATTTCCCCCACTCTGCCCTTAATAAGAGCTGCTTCCACCCCACTGGGAAAAGCCAATTTATTTATCTATTTATTGCATTTTTATACTGCCCATCTGGGAGATTTTCCACTCTACTTGACCACCAAAGCTGCATGCAAACCAAAGCCAAGCTCAGCCCTTTCCCTTTTTTCTGGCACCAATGCTCACCTCTGGAAGCTCCTCTTTGCCACCACTTCGGCATGGCTGTCGTTGAGGATGTCTCCTGCATAAGTGACATCCAAATCAGCAGAATTAACTTCTGGCTAATTAAACACCCCTTTTCCCAACTCCCAATCCTGAAAGGGAAGTGGAGCCCAGAGTAAGAAGGTGAGGATACAGTTGTGCGGGGATGGGTAACAAAACCTGACAGCTTAGAAACGACCCTCTTACCAGTCCTTCTCATCTCCAAGTGTCCGATGCATTTGGTTCCAGTCCCCATGGCGACAACTTCTTTCCTTTCTGGGAAAGTGAGCAACAGCAATTACATTTCTATACATCCCCATAGGGTTTCATGTTTAAGACACTAAACATGACAACGGGAAGGTCGGCAGGTCAGCAGTTCAAGACTCGAGACGGAGTGAGCTCCCGTCTCTATCTCAGCCTCTGCCAACCTAGCCATTTGAAAGCAAGAAGTTGGAAGTAGATAAATAGGGACCACTTTGGTGGGAAAGGTAACAGCGTTCTGTGCACTCCAATGTCTAGTCATGCCTGCCACCACGGAAATGTCTGCAAACACAGACAGAGCTGGTTCTTTGGTTGTAGACAGAGATGAGCACTGAACCCTAGAGTCTGATCCGACATTTACCTTTCCGCCCCATAGTGCTCAGTACACTCTCTGGGCGGCTCACAAGTTAATGAGTATTAATTAATAAAGTCGGTGCCTCTCCCTCCTTCTATTCTTTTCTCTCCTCCTCTCAGCCTGTCCTACCTGGCAGGGTTGTTGTAAGGCGAAAGTAGGGAGAACAGTCTCCTGCGCCCCCTGGAGGTAGCTGAGGGAAACGCATGCCGCCTTACCGGCCTGCCCCGCGTGGTCCACTTGCACCACCGCCGCCAGCAGCGTCCACTCGCGCCCGTCCGCCGCGGGCTTCCCTCGCCTGGGCAGCCGCGCCTGGTAGTGCCCGTAGCACAGCGCAGCCACCTCGTCGGCGCCCCGCATGGCTGCAGCGGCAGCAGCAGCACTTCCGGCTCCCTTTCGAACGCGAAGGCCAGCGGGGCCTAAAGCGTGGAAGAACCATAGAATCCCCGCGGGATAGAGCGGCTCTCCTTCTAACCGGAAGTTGAAGCTGTTTTTCTTTCCCCTAACCCTTTCCCTTAAAAATACCCCCAGAGTTAGCTGTGTTTTGTCTCTACTTCGGGACTGCTTTCGACGCCTGGTCTCAAAAGCACAGTCGTTTCCATGAGATTCTTTAATATTTAAGATTTATTTTCAACCCTGTTAAAACTATTTATTAAAACAAGTTGCAGCCAGCAGGAACTTATATCTTGATAGTCATAAAAAAGCAACTGATGTTTGGGAGAAATGCGATGAGAAACCTACAGTTAAAAGTAAAAGACATCACCTTGCAAACAAAAATTCACATAGTCAAAGCAATGGTATTCCCGGTGGCAATGTATGGTTGTGAGAGTTGGACCATTGGGAAAGCTGAGCAAAGAATAGATGCCTTTGAGATGTGGTGTTTTAGGAGAGTTTTGAGAGTCCCCTGGACAGCGAGGAGAACAAATAGGTCAATCTTAGAAGAAATCAACCCTGACTGCTCCCTTGAAGGTCAAATAGTAAAGATGAAGCTAAAGTACTTTGGACATCAAATGAGAAGAGAAGATTCGCTTGAGAAAGCCTTGATGCTAGGAAAGGTGGAGGGAAAAGAAAAAGGGGGCGGCCAAAGATGAGATGGCTAGATGGTATTGTAGAGGCAATGGGCACAAAGATGAGTGAGTTGAGGAGGATGGTGGAGGACAGAAGTGCCTGGCGGACAGTGCTCCATGGGGTCATCGCAAAGGGTCGGAATCGACTGTGCAACTGAACAACAAAGTCTGGTCAATCAAGGAATTATATTAATATTATATATTATAATTATATAATATTCTTCAACCTTGTAGCTGTGGCATCAAGTTATCTCTGACTTATGGCAACCCTATAAATGGGATCGCCAAAAATGCCCTGTCCTTAACTGTCCGTGCAGTTTCCCATCCTCTTCACAAGCGAACAGATGTATAGTCAACAGAACAGGGAAGGTTCTAGATCTGGGGTTTCCGTCCAAAGACCCGTGGGCCAGATGTGGCCCACAATGCCATTTCATGTGGGGGCCCCACCCCCTCCAGGGGCATTCAAGAAACAGCTTTGAGGTTGAGACAAAATGGCCACTCCCATTGTGCAGGCAGGGCAAAATGGCCATCCGGCCCTCCACGCTGACAAGAGAGCATGACCCGGCCCTTGGCTTGAAAAGGGTGGGACCCCCTGTTCTAGATGGAATGGTTCAAGGCCTAGAAGCAAAGTGTATATAAAACACAGCATTCCAATGCTTGTGTCCATTTTACAGAACAGTGGGTTAAGGCGCTGCACGCTTGAATACAATGAAAAGAACCCAACATTATTAACAAAAAAACACAGAAAAAATATAAAACTTCAGGTTTGGGCTCCCACTGCAGACTGTGGTATGACCAGTAAGCCACACAGGTTGGTGACTGGCCAGGAGCACTGCTGCTGCTATCAGCTCCCAATGTGCTTTAATTTGGGCTCAGATCTTTGCTCAGGGGTTGGGCAGCTTTCCCAGGCCTTAAGACTGCTTTGCCATTTGACCTGTCAAACCAATGTGAAAGGTGTATGTTCTTCTATGCTGTTAAAATGCCCGTTATGGATGAGACCTGCGCCAGCAGAAGCTAATGGGAAAAGTACTGGCAGCTATAAAGCTACCACATAAGAGACGGCTGAATTCCCACATTCTCAGAAACCAATCAAGTGCAAATTCATAGTTAAGAAGAGCAGGGTGGCAATTTTATTCAAAATTGGGAAAATACAGCCAGGATTGCTTTTTCTGCCTCTGCAGTCTGTCAGGTCACACCGATGTCCCCTCCCCGGGACAATTTGGTTGTCCATCCTTCTTCTTCTCTTCAGGTTTCATGGCTGGAAACAGAAGCACCTCCTGCAAAACATAGTCATGGGGCATCTCTTACCACACCTTCTCAACAGGAGGAGGATCTTGTGAGGGAAAAGTTCCAGAAAAAGTCCTAGAGTGTGATCTCCTCCTCTGAGGGATATTAGATAATCTGGAGTCTCTCTAAAATTAAAGACCTCAGACCCAACTCTTACTTCTTCACAAGAACCATGCTTTCAGTCCTCTAGATCGGTGGCTCCCGACATGGGGCACATGCCCCACAGGGAGAGTTCCAATTCCCAGAAACCTACATCAGTTCACTGGCTGATCAGTGCTTCTGGGAACTGACTTAGGCTTTTGGGAATTGGAAGTCCAAAAGCCAAAAATTGCACAACATTGCCTACATTAGTGGTGGCGAACCTATGGCACGTGGGCCAGATGGGGCGCTCAGAGCCCTCTCTGTGGACATGCCGCCATCGCCCCAGCACAGAATTCACCAGTTTGTTACTAGAAGGAACATGGGGCTGGCCTGTCCCCCTCCCCACACATGCCTGAGGACATTTCTCACATCACCCGCCCCTCTTTCCAGCAGCCCAATGGGAATGCTTCCTCCCTCCCCTGCCTGGGGTAAGGCGGGCAGATTACATGTGACGAAGGGGATTTACTGTGTTTTTCCTTTAAGACAAAAGGTATTAATGTATGAGTTGTTTTTTCTAAACTAAAACCTCAGTATTCTGGTTAAATTGCCGTGTTGGCACTTTGGGATAAATAAGTGGGTTTTGGGTTGCAATTGGTCTCTTAAAAGGTTCTCCATCACTGGCCTAGATCTTAGATGTACAGTACTTGTGAATAGAGCAGAACATTCCCGTTTGCTGCCACAACATGTCTGAATCCAGCATTAATTTGGAAGATGACACAAACCATTGCTGATGCTCCCCGCATGCGACCATGGGCACTTACTTTAATGTTGTTTGAGTCCGTCAGAAACATAGTGAGGCGGTCAATGCCCATGCCCCAGCCGGCAGTGGGTGGCAGCCCGTACTCCAGAGCAGTGCAGAAGTTATCATCAATAAACATTGCCTCGTCATCTCCAGCAGCTTTTGCCTGGAGGTGGGAATGATTTTAAAAAACACAGATCAAGGTCATCCACAGAACTTGCCTACCGCCCCTAGGTAAAGGCCATCCATACTCAAAAGGCAGTTGTATCCAACTCTAGGGTTCAGTGCTCATCTGCTTACAGCCAGCACTGTCTGCGTCTGCAGACATTTCCGTGGACATGTGGTAGGCATGTCTAGACACCGCAGTGCACAAAACACTGTTTATCTTCTCACTAAAGTGGTCCCTATTTATCTACTTGCAATTTCTTACTTTCAAACTGCTGGGTTGGCAGGAGTTTTGAACTGCTGACCTTCCAGTCATCAAGTCCAGTATCTTAACTGCTTAAGTCACCGTTGACCCCTACACACACCCCTTAGTAAAGGTTTCCCTTGCTCGAAAGCCAGTCGTATCCGACTCTAGGGGTCAGTGCTCATCTCTGTTTCTAAGCCGAAGAGCCAGCGCTGTCTGCTTCTGCAGAAGTTTCCATATTCATGTGGCAGGCATGACTAGACACCGGAGTGCATGGAACACTGTTACCTTCCCACCGAAGTGGTCCCTATTTATCTACTTGCAATTTCTTGCTTTCGAACTGCTAGGTTGGCAGGAGCTGGGAATACTGTTGGCAGTACTCGGCAATCGAACTGCTGACCTTCCGCCTCCCAGTCAGCATCTTAGTGACTTGAGCCACCCCTTACCCCCAACCTAATTCAGAATTCACACCTTGGCCTGATCTTCAAAGAGCTGCCGCTGCCGGAAAGGGTCATTCAACTCCGTGTAGGCATTGCAGATTTCCTTCTTCATCACAAAGAGCTCAAAGCGTTCCGTCAACCCCTGCTGGAAGCGATGCCTGCAAGATCACAACAGGAAGAGGCAGGCCACAAATCAGTGACGTAGTGGCAAACCTTGGCACTCCAGCTGTTCTTGGACTTCACAGAGATTTGGCTCTGGCATTCACAGAGACTTCTGGGAATTGAAGTCCAAGAACAGCTGGAGTGCCAGGGTTTGCCATTACAGAATTAGAGCAATGTTGTTGTTCAAACCCCCAGGGAAAGGGAGCCCTCAACAATTTTAAAGAAAAGGCCACAAAATCAGTCCTAACTTGTCCAGTGTGGCTATGCAGAAACTGGAATTCTGTGTAAAAAGTCAATAAACATTTACACTCAACTCCTCTGCCCCACTTACCATTTGGCAAGGGGGCTCATGATCTGGGGATGATTGCAGATGAAAGTGGGGTTGATGCATGAGACTTCCAGAAATTCTCCAACCAGCTAGAAAACCAGGAAAGTGGGAGGGGGGGGGGAAGAGAGAGACACACACACATTTCAGCAGTGTTACTTTAAGGAAGTCCTCTGTCTCATAAACAGAACAAACACAACTGGTTCATTTGCAGTAAAACAATTCATCCAGAAAGCTTAAATAATTCCACAAAAGGAGATGAACTCCGGTCTGAGAAAGACCCTAATAACACATCTCTTCCTTCTTTGTACAGAAGGAGGTACCCTTCTAAACATATTTTGACGTAAAACACAGGATGTGAAAGGATTCCTCGATCTATTTCTGGACCTGAGAGAATTACCATATTTGCTGGCATATAAGATGCACTGGTGTATAAGGTACACCCGGTTATTACCAAAATAGACCACTATATACAGTACAAGATGCACTCAATTTTTCCAGTATATTTTAGGGGGGGGGGAGTAGGTTTTATACACCAGCAAATACGGTAATTCCCTTCTTGCTTTTGTCTTCTCTTGCCTGTTACAAACTTTTATTTTCTTCTTCTTCCATGTCCAGATCAAACTTTGGATTGCCAAAATGAAGCCATTTTGTTGGCCAAAATGAAATCATCAGCACACGCCTCTGGTAGTAATTGGCAGATCAAAGGAGCCAGATTCTGTCTCTCTCCACATTCACACACCATGGTGTTATCCACCAGCAGCCCTACTTAAGCATGTTGGTCTTGCATTTAGGGACTCCAACCCTCAGCCTATTGAGGCTACATATACGAACGTATATAACAGCAGTTTGGGAAAGCTGGCAAGGCCAGGCCAGAACCATGCGATGCCATCCGGAATAAAACGGCAGTTGCTTAGACTGGCACGCACTATAAAGGAGGGTCGCATCCATCCTCTCTCACCTTATCCAGGAGCCTAGCTGTTGTCCGAGGGGGCGGGCACTCAACTCCTCTTTCTTCGCAGATGGTGTCGAAAAATTTGCGAGTTTCTGTGTGCACAAATATGAATGGGTGGAAATTGTTACTTGAACCCCTTTTGAATTTGGAGAACGAGGACAGTTGGAATCGCTCATTCTCAAAGAGTCAGAAAAAAAGCATGTCAAACCGGTGCCAGTGCAAACACAAGGTCAGCTTCTTTCTTTCTCACCTTCTGTCTCAAACTGATCCGTCGGGGGACACTTAACGCCCAAGACCTTCTCCAGGTCCTCCACCAAGTTGATCTTCTTGAAGGGAGGTGTGAAATCTATCTCATAGGCTTGGCCCTCGGGGCCTTCAGGATGATAGGTCACTTTGTAGTCCCCTGTGATATGTTTAACCATTCCTGCAGGATGAGAGCGTTGGCACTTTCACCCATCTTGGTTGGCTTTCTTGCCCACGTTGTCACACAACGCTTCACACCCCATACCCAGGAACACTTTTGGTCACTAACCAGCAAGCAGCTGTTCCGTGATCTCCATTAAATCGTGGTAGTCCGCATAAGCCATGTAAAATTCACAGGTGGTGAATTCCGGGTTGTGGGTTAAGTCGATGCCTTCGTTCCGGAACTGGCGCCCAATTTCATAGACCCGATCCAATCCACCAACCACCAGCATCTAAAAGGCACGTAGACCGCTAAAGCTCCATTTACAGCCAAATAACCAGCGATGTCTGCATCTGAAGATGTTTCGCAGGTCATGTGGCAGGCATGACTAGACACCTAAGTGCTGTTCGGCATGCTGTTTCGTTCTCACTGAAGCAGCACCTATTTATCTACTTGCAATTTCTTGCTTTTGCACTAGGTTAGCAGGAGCTGGGACAGTTTAGCATCTTAACCAGTAAGCCACTGGAGCCCCATACTTAATATTTACCTATACTCAACATCTGTGACTTAAAAGTATTTTAATCAGGGGGTACATTCTGACCCTCCAGATTTGGGCAAGAGAAACTTGTGAGCCCACCCACCTGCCCAAGTAATTGTGAGCTCACTAGCCAATGGGCTGTGTGACTCTAAATGCACCCAAGAGGGAGGAGGAGGTCCATATCCATTCTGTCTATTACATGAACAGTCAGATTTTAACTGAACTTGCGTAAGGAGGCATTCACTGGATCTCGAATTCTTATGATGGCAAGCTGCAGATCACATAGAGCACTATGACAGTGAGGCAATATACAGTGAAACACCAGATAACGCTAAGACTTGGTTCCACAAGTCTTGGTGTTATCCGATCCATGTTAAAATCCTATGGGATGGATCGGATAACGTTAAAGCTCCATAGAGATACATTGTAACCACACAGGCTTTAGCGGTTGTTATCCGATCCATCCCCACAGGACCTTAACATTATTCAATCCAATTCTCCTCCCCAGATTACTTAATGTTATGCAATTTTAGCGTTATCTGATCCAATCGTTATCCGGTGTTTTACTGTACTCTGCAAAATACAACAGTGCTCATCTCTGTTTCTAAGCCGAAGAGCCAGCGCTGTCTGCTTCTGCAGACGTTTCCATGGTCATGTGGCAGGCATGACTAGACACCGGAGCGCACAGAACGCTGTTACCTTCCCACCGAAGTGGTCCCTATTTATCTACTTGCAATCTCTTGCTTTTGAACTGCTAGGTTGGCAGGAGCTGGGACAGAGACGGGAGCTCATTCCGTCCTGCAGTACTCGGGAATCGAACTGCTGACCTTCCACCTCCCAGTCAGCGTCTGAGTGACTTGAGCCACTGCAGTCCTTAGCGTTGCTACAACCATCAAAATTCCTCCCAGCATATGACACAGTCCTTAAGACTGCTGGTGGGTTGGCTTACTCGCAGGTAACATGCTTGGGGGCTCTCAACCCAGGGCTGTTTCGCTTACACATCTCCACCCCACCCCCCACATGACAATCAGTTTGGGGATCACACAGAGACGGAACACCAAGCAACGCAGCCTTCTGGGCAATTGAGAACCAGCCCCAGGGAAACCAGAGGGGTTTCCGTCCTCTCTGTCTATTATCAGTTTACCTTGTGGTAGAGCTCAGGAGCAATTCGCATGTACAAGTTCATGTCCAGCTCATTGTGGTAAGTGATGAAAGGTTTCGCCACAGCCCCGCCAGGTATAATGTTCATCATAGGAGTCTCAATCTAAGCAAGAGACAAACAAACTGCAGCAACTGATCCGTTTCCACCCAGCCGTCAAAAGACTTTTGCAGAAGTGGCTCTCATAGAATCAGTGAGTTGGAAGGAATCCAAATCAAAACTGCTCTGACAAATGGTTCCCCAATTCTCTCTTGAATGCTTCCAGTGTTAAGAGCGCTCACCACCTCTTGAGGCAGATGATTCTACTGTCGTACTACTCTAACAGTTAAGAAGGTTTTCCTTATTTTCAGCCTATAACTGGTGCCACAGTGGTCAAACTGCAACCAAAAGATTGTGAGTTTGATCTATACGGGGAACCAGGATGACTCAGCCTTCCATTTTTCCTTGGTTGGTAAAACGAGTCCCCAGCATGTTTGGGGCAAAATACAAATTACCTTGTAAACCACCCAGAGAGTGCAATAAGTGCTATGGGGTTGTACAGAATTGCCATTGCTATTTCCTTGTTAAATATAACAATGTTCTAATTATGGGCTATCTACAATGTTTATTTCTGCTCCTACACTCTATAAAGTTCTTGGCAGAAATGCTGCAAAATTCCTTGGGATATCTACAAGCTATTGTCCCATTCGCAAGAACTCCAAAACCAAAACAAGACTTACTTCTAAAAAGCCCAACTCATCCAAGAAGTTTCGAAGATACGTTATAATCTTTGCTCGGATGATGAATTTTTGCCGGACAAAATCATTAAGAATTAAATCCAGGTATCTCTGTCGAAATCTGGTCTCCTGAAAGATTCAGAGCATGAAAGATGTTGGAGCATGAAACAGACCAATGGAAAATTGATGGGTTATTCTTACAAAAAGCAAGAGAGGAAAGACAAAATATACTACCTTGTCTTTGAGACCAAAATGAAGGTGAGGTAACATATGCAGGCACGGAGAAAGCAGGATGATCTCACGAGGAATGATGCTCAACTCCCCTTTCTTGGTCTTCCCAGGATTGCCCTGGACTCCGATAATGTCTCCACGGCGAAGCTTGTTGTTAATGTGCATGAATTCCTCTTCAGATTTATAGTTTCTGCAATGAAGTTTTTATGAAATGCATTTCATTCAAATGTTTTTCTCTAACTCTGTAGACAGAAAAGGAGGAAGTATGCATTTGCTTTCAACATATTTCCTACAGCTTATTGGAAGCTGTACTCCATTGGCCTATCCTTTATGGGGAAGGTGACATTAACCATTTCACTTTTCTATCCACACTCATCGAATTCTATGAAAAATGCACAAAGATAGCAGGGTCAAGAAGGTAGGACTGTGAGTTCAGTAGCTTTACAATGTGGACATCTGCATGAATATCACATTGCTAAAAAGTGTGACAAATGACATTAAAAGGAACATTGTTAAAACAGCTGAGATGACGCTTCCCTGGGCCAGTAAATGCACACTCACTAAGGTGAACTCAAAGTAATAATAATTTCGTATCAGAAATTATTCTAGGTTGAAAGGGTTTTTGCTGGAGAAAATCTGCTCAGGGGACGCCCGAATGAGGCTCCTTTCATGTCCCCAAGATCTTTCCCACCAGAGTGGTACCTATTTATCTATAGTACTTGTAATTTCTTGCTTTCAAACTGTTAGGTTGGCAGGAGCCGGGACAGAGATGGGAGCTCAAAGTGACAAGCTACCTATGTTATGAGAGGGCTCTGTAACAGAGGTCATATGATCATATAAACAAGTTCTTTCTAGATAATTCTTCAGATCAACATCTCTCTTTTCACCGTTTGCTTCCATCCACTTCTTATCCTGTGCCTCGTATAGCTCACAGAACATTACCAGATGCTGCTTAAATCAGCCATTCTGGCCACAAATAATTAACAAAGCCATCTACAGGACCTAGTTCTGTGTTTTGTAAATCAAGTATTACTGACACCAATAACTAAGCAACTGCCACTAAATTTATATTAGAAATCATTGAAGTCATTTAAGGGGACAGAAATAGCACACAAAGCCCAACTGACACCTAAAAATAGGTTGCTCTTTGGGATGACATCCAGAACAAACTGCCCAATGGAATGACATAATCTACTAGAACAGTCTTAGGGTGTGACTAGAAAGCCAAGTTATCTGAGTTGGGATAAATAGGGTCTCTTTGAAGTGTGGCGTGTCATTTGGGGTAATTCTTGAATCCAGGTCGCACTTTGAGTGACCCTGTTTAGTTCACCTCCCTTTTAAAGGTTAAAAAATATAACAAAAAAATTTCCTGTCCATGCTTTGCTTAAACTGCTTCACAATCTTGGGAAATGGAAAACTCCCCCCCCCCCCCATGGAGATAGAAGGGAAGTTTTCAATTTAATCCCCAAGGGACATATCAGGTAGACCCTGACACATGGCTACAAAAAAAAAAGCTTTACTTTTTCTCTTTCCTCTCCAGAAGAGAGCAGGAAGAAGTTTTCAGTTTCCAACACTGTGAAATAGTTTAAGCCAGGAGTTCTTAACCTTTTAAAGCCAGGGGCCGGGTCACGCTCCCTCAGACAGCTTCGGGGGCCGGGCAGCCATTTGGCCCTTCCTTCACCACATGACACATCCTGATGTGGTGGAGGTGGTGGTGGGGCCACATGAAATGGTGCCGTGGGCCGGATGCAGGTTGATAATCCCTGGTTTAAGACATCCTCTTTGATTTCATTCCAGCAATCACACATTGGAACTAAATCAAATAAAGAGCCATCCTACCCCTGATAGGTAAAGGTAAAGGTTTCCCTTGCTCGAAAGCCAGTCGTATCCGACTCTAGGGGTCAGTGCTCATCTCTGTTTCTAAGCTGATGAGCCAGCACTGTCTGCTTCTGCAGACGTTTCCATGGTCATGTGGCAGGCATGACTAGACACCGGAGCGCATGGAATGCTGTTACCTTCCCACCGAAGTGGTCCCTATTTATCTACCTGCAATTTCTTGCTTTCAAACTGCTAGGTTGGCAGGAGATGGGATAGAGACGGGAGCTCATTCTGTCCTGCAGTACTCGGGAATCAAACTGCTGACCTTCCGCCTCCCAGTCAGCGTCTTAGTGACTTGAGCCACTGCAGTCCCAGTAGCACCTGATAGGGACTCCAAAAACTGCAACTGAGCATGGCTTGGTTTGTGTTGGCCCATACATCATGTGGCCACAAGGGGAGGGGGCAAATCAGCCCCCCTCTCCAAGTCCCAATCTAGTCCTGTCCTTAGTTGTGTAACTGATACTTGGCTCTACAGTATTTTCATTATCTATCTGCCTTACTGACACAAATAATAAAGGGAGTGATTAATACATTTAGAAACAAACAAGGAAACCTTACCTGGAATGTGCCATAACTTGTAACTTAACTCCCTCTCCACGGAGGTCATAGAAGATTAACTTCCCTCCTGAGGCACGTTTTGCATGGATCCGACCTAATTTAGCAAAGGTAAGTATCAAAGTGACGTTTGCAGTAGAAAATGGAACATTTCCCTACACTCACAATAAAAATGCAATATTATTTTTTGCCGGAGCAGATATGTCCAAAATGGAAAATGATTGCTGTGCAATAGCAGAATGCAGAGGAAAATGGCAGCCTTTTGCTGAGCATCAGAGGTCAATCTTATATGATCCAAAAGCAGGCAATTACAAAAGCTTATCTCATCCTCATGGTCTTGTATTAGGTAAAGGTTGCCCTGACTCGAAAGCCAGTCATATCTGACTCTAGGGTTCAGTGCTCATCTCTGTTTACAGCCAAAGAGCTAGTGATCTCTGCATCTGCAGATGTTTCTGTGGACATAACTAGACACTGGAGTGTACAGAACACTGTTTACCTTCCCACTGAAGTGATGCCTATTTATCTACTTGCAATTTCTTGCCTTCAAACTGCTAGGTTGACAGGAGCTGAGACAGAGACAGCTCACTGTTATGCAGCACTTGGATCTTGAACTGCTAACCTTCCAGTTCTCAAGTTCAGTGTCTAAACATTCCAGGACAAAGTCAGGAGCTACTGTAATTGCTTCATTTCCACAAGGTAAGTAATGCACCAGCATCACTTTTTTCTTTGCTAATCTTAAGAACTGTCCTCAACAGAACCACCTGGATTCTCTTCTACAAACTTCAGTTCAGAAAGAGGGGCATTTGAAAGGTTCTCAGATCATACTTTACCTGCTACCCTGACTGTAACATCTGACAGGTGATCCCCAGCTTGTAAGTGGCTGTACTTTTCTATGAAGTCTGTCAGTGACAGATCCACATGAAACTTATGTGGGTAGGGATCTTCCAAAGTGCCCTTCAGCTGCTGGATGGCCTGACTACGGATCTTGTAATATTGCTGCCAGAACAAAAGTTAAACGAAAAGTTTTAATGACGGCACACCCATGGTAATTGACTTGCTATTTGAGAACATGAAGTACAGTCTCCCTGTAAACCATAGGTTGTGTCAACAGATATCTTATAAAAGAAGATACACAGAACCCTTTCTTACTTAAGCAAAGGTAAAGGTCTCCCTTGCTTGGAAACCAGTCAGGGGCTACTCTAGGTCTTCCAATTACTACAATGTAGATACAGTTGTACCTCACTTAAAGAGCATAATGCGTTCCAAAGGACTGCTCTTTAAGCAAGTTTGCTCTTTAAGCGAAACACCATTGTAAATTACCAATTGTGGGGTGGATTGCGAACCCCGATTTGTTAAGCGAATTTTTGGTTGGTTTTGTTAAGCAAAGCAAACTTTCAAAGAAAATTCTGCTCTTTAAGCGAGTTACTCTTTAAGCGAGACACTCTTTATGCGAGGTTTGCATGTATAGGTAACTGGAATTGTATTTTGTAACCTTATTTTGCAGTGTGGTTTTGTTTTATTGCACTGCTGTACTGCATTGTTATGTTTATTGTATTATACTGTATGACCTTTGATTATGTTATAATACTTTTGATTGTCTTATATGTATGGTTTCTGTAAACCACCCTGAGTCGGCTGTACCGAGTAGGGCGGTATACAAATCGAATAAATGAATGAAAAATGAATGTTTGACTGTAAAGATAAAGGTTGCCCTTGCTTGAAAGCCAGTCGTATCCAACTCTAGGGTTCAGTACTCATCTCTGTTCATAGCCAAAGATTCAGCGCTGTCTGTGTTTGCAGATGTTTCCGTGGACATGTGGCAGTGCACGGAACGGTGTTACCTTTCCCACCCAAGTGGTCCCTACTGATCTACTTGCAATTTCTTGCTTTCAAACTGCTCGGTTGGCAGGAGCTGGGGCAGAGGCGGGCGCTCACTCGTACTCGGGCCTCAAATTGACCTGCCGGCCTTCCAGTGGTCAGGTTCAGTGCCTCAACCACCAAGCCACCTCGGCCCTTCCTGCTTTGAGGAAGAAGACACACACACACAGCCCAGCCCAGCCCCCTCACATTGGGATCCAGGCTCTCCTCGTCGGGGGCCGCGCACTCAGCCCCCGAGGCGGGCAGCTGCTGCGGCTTCTCCTTCTTCTCGCCCTGCTCCTTCTGCTTCGCCTCCTTCTCGGCCTGCTTCTTCTCCGCCTTCAGCCGCCGCTTGAGTTCACTGCCGGGACAAGCCGAGGGTCAGCGCCGCGCCCGAAGCGCCGCCGCCGCCCCGCCCTCCGCTGACCGAGACCCCCCTCCTCCCCGGGTGACCACCACCACCCACCTCGGCTGTCCGCCCAGCTTCTGGCTCGGGCCGCAGGAGCTCCGCAGCGGCCGAGCCCAGGCCGGGAGGCCCAGCAGCCTCCGGGCCAAGCCCAGCATTGAGGGAGGCGGCGGGACTCACTTCTTGCTCAGGCGGGACTCGCCTTCGGGACCCGCCGGCGCCGGAGCCTCCATCTTGCCTGACAGGTGCGCCTTCCTTTGCCTTCCCCCCCCCCGCTTTCGCTTTCTTCCCCACCGGAAGCAGGAAGTGCCACCGCCACGCGCTTCCGGCCGGCCTTTCCCAAAAGCCCGGGCCAAAGCGGGTGGGCGTGGCGAGGGCGCTGTGGGTAGTGCGCATGCGCCTGGCCGTTGGGCGCCCGCGCGAGGCGAATGGCGTAGCTGTTAAAGCTGTTAAAACGGGGGCTGCGGGGAGGCCGGCCAGTCGGCAGTTCGAGACCCGGGTATGCATGACAGCTTGAGTGCCCGTCGTCTGTCCCAGCTCCTGCCAACCTAGCAGGTCGAGAGCAAGAAATTGCAAGTAGATAAATAGGTACACCTTCGGTGGGAAAAAAAGATCTTGGGGACATGAAAGGAGCCTCATTTGGGTGTCCCCTGAGTGGAGTTTCTCCAGCAAAAATCCTTTCCACCCAGAATAATTTTTGACACGCTGCTATTATTATCATCATCATCATCATTGCACTTTCTTTCATTTTATCTCCTTTTTTAATTTCCTTTTATTATCTATTCTTTCCTTTTCTTTCACTACCCATTTTGTTTCTTTTTCTATTCTTTCTTTTTACTTTCTTTCCATTTCTTGAGAGTGGATCCATGGGGTGGGTAGAACCCTTGACCCCCGGTTAGAACACACTCGGAAGAGCGACTGGCGTGAGTGCGTCTGAGCACATGCAGAATGCTGCACCTTTCCCGAAGCCCATGGTCACACTGAGGCGTCCACAGAGATGGACAGTGTGCCACCGCACCCTCTTTGTGCCCCTTCCCCAGTTGATCCAGCTCTCCTTTTGGATGTGCAGGTGCTGAAAGCGCTTGAAGTAGCCGCAGGAGGAGGAGAAGCGATGTCAACCCCAGCGGAGAGCGCTTGTAAGTTGGTCCAGCAACAGCCGAAGCCCCGGCTCTTCCAGGAGACAGATGGCTGCCCCTTGCGCTTCTACATCCGCCCCGGGACAGACAAGGTGGAGCTGGCACCCCTGATCCTCCGTGAGGGTGGGCGGTTGTGCCGGGTTCAGGAACCTGGGGCCATTCTCTTAGCGCGCTCCGGGGAGGTACCAGCAAGCACCCATGGGAACTATGTTTCCATCCATTACATTAGAGACTGCCTGGCACAGAAGAAACGTCTGCCCCTGGAGGACTACTGCCTGGAGGCCTACCGCCTGGAGGCACAGCTCAGCCCCAGGGCCGCCAAGGGCACCGGTGCTTTGCAAGGCCGGATGCCCTTCACGCAGGCGGAAGATCAAGCCATCGTGTCATACGTGCGAAGCAAGAAACAAGCGGGTCAGGCAGGCAGCATTGCCGGCACCACCTTCTGGAAGGACATGGCCAAGGCCCGGGTCACTTCTCACCCATGGCAGGCCATGCGCGACCGTTACCTGAAGCACCTGCAGGGCTGGGTCGAGTTACAAGTGCCTATCAAAGCCCCAGAGAGCAAAACTTCAACCAGTTCAGCTGGTAAGGAGCAGGTCCTCAAAACAGGCAGCCCGGGGTGAAGAGGCTGACCTTTTGAATTATGGGAGCCTGCCTTCCAAGGTGTGCAAGTCTTTCATACACAAGCCTCTTTCTTTCTTGCTTCACTCTCAGCTTCCTGTTTCCCAGTTCTTTTTAATCTCTGGACCAAGGATGTCTTTCCCCAACTTAGAACAAACCTCCTTGCCTGGTGTAGTTTGTATCGTTTAGATTTCCATTAGGATTGTCCAACCTCAGTCAAGCTGATCTCTTATAGCCTTCTTAGGTAGTGAATTTTTGCAAACTATGTCATCATTTTGTTCTCACCTATGTGCTAAGCCACAGTGGCTTAATGGTCAAGAACCTGAGCTTGACCGACTGGAAGGGCGGCAGGTGACCAGTTTGAGACCCGAGTGCTATGTGACGGAGTGAGCTGCTGTCTGTCCCAGCTTCTGCCAGCCTAGGAGTTAAAAAAGCAAGAAATTGCAAGTAGATAAACAGGTACCACTTCTGAGCGAAGGATAACAGTGTTCCGTGTCTAGTCATGCCTGCCACATTACCACAGAGTCTTACATACTGGCTTTCAAGCAAGGGAGACAGTTACCTAATCCAGTGTTTCCCAAACTATGAACACTGGTGGGCTTCAATTCCCCATAAAGAATGTACTAAAAATGCTGTCTGCACAATGAATTGTGTTTTTTTTATTATCTGAGTAAGGCAGGAATACCACATTTTTTGCCACAGTGAGTGCTGTAATACTTTTTTTTCTGACTCCCACCCATTAGCCTCCAAGAACAAGACCGTAACGGATGTGTCTCAACCAAGGGATCAAAGTTGTACATCAGGCGGTTCAAAGATAGCTGGTATTTTCCGGATGGCTAACAGAGAATTTGAAGACAGTGAGGTATAATTGGCATTGTATGTCTCTTATTTCTTTGAGGTTTTAGATCCCTGATGGCGAACCTTGGCACTTCAGGTGTTCTTGGATTTCAGTTCCCAGAAGCCCAAGTCTCTGTGAATCCACACAAATGTGTTTACTGCACAGTAAACCCATTGGTGTGGATTCACAGAGACTTGGGCTTCTGGGAATTGAAGACCAAGAAGAGCTGGGAGTGCCAAGGTTCGCCATCACTGTTTTCGATCCTGGTTGTTGGTTCATTGCGCTGCCTACTCAGTAGCCATTTTTCATTAACTTTGTAGGGAAATTTTGCCTACAACGTGTTGTCTTCGACCTGTCTGTAACTCAATCAGGTTTCTGCTTTTCATTACATATTCCAGGTAGTTATAGCAGATGACTGTTTCTTTTACTACCATTTTATGAAGGATTGTTTGGAATAAATCTTATTTCCATCTGGGTAAGAAAAGACCCATTGAAAGGAAGAGGATGTATAGAAATTGTGAAAAAGAAATGCTGTTCTTTTCAATGGGTCCAATTTGGACTAAATTTCTTTTTTGCATGCAAGATGGCCTTAGAGCAGAGTTCCCCAACCTTTTGGTTTTTTGGACTTCAATACCGAGAAGCCTAAGTCAATTCCCCAAAAGCACTGATCAGCCAATGTACTGACCTAGGCTTCTGGGAATTGATGCTCCCTCTGGGGCCTGGGAAACACTGTCTTAGAGGCTTCCTTGTCACCTTCTGTCACATTTGCTAATCCTCCACCCTACACAAATGTTGCACCTTAATTATACATTGTGAAGGGGGTGGGGAAAGCAACATTCATCTGCCCCTCCCTGAAGTATAACTAGTTGAGCCTTTTGATTGACTGAAATGTCCACAATTTTCTAGGGAGACGGTGAAGATCTGAATTCAGAGGAAATTCCAGAACATACTGAACTGAAGACAGCAGAGGGCAGTCCCAAGGACCCAGTGGTCATTCCTCCTGATCCCAAGGACCCATTGGTCATTCCTCCTGATCCTAAGAACCCATTGGTCATTCCTCCGGATCCCAAGAACCCATTGGTCATTCCTCCTCATCCCAAGAACACATTGGTCATTCCTCCGGATCCCAAGAACCCATTGGTCATTCCTCCGGATCCCCAGAACCCAGTGGTCATTCCTCCGGATCCCCAGAACCCAGTGGTCATTCCTCCGGATCCTGAGACACCAATGGTCATTTCTCCGGATCCCGAGACCCCAATGGACATTCCTCCCGAGATCAAGGAAGAAGTGGTTGAGTTCATGAACTGTGAAGAATCTGCTGCTTCTGAAAGCCTGCTTCCCATGGAAAAGCAAACGTCCAGCCCCTCTGTCGATGCCGTGGCCCGGTTGGTGTGGCTCATGATGAACCTCATGAAGGATTTTGGCGTGGACCTGGCCACTGTGACGCAGGCTTTCCTGAAAACCAGTGGGGACATCACAGCTGCCATTTGTTGTTTGAAGACTGGGCAGCGTTCAGACGGTTGCCCTCTTTGGACTCGGCAGGATGACGTGGACCTTCTGAAGGGAGCGGATGATCTCCGAACCAAGCTCGTAGCAAAATACGGAGCAGGGAACGTGGAGGCACGAATTGCGTTCAGGAAACATTAGTGCCTGGGAAAAGCAGTTTTAGGACATGGCCCATCCTAGGAGACTAGGGTGCTGTCTTCTTTTTATTTTCCAAGCACAATTGGGGGTGGGGGGCATGGCTTTTCTCTCTCACCTGCTGTCTGGCCTTAAAGGAAACTCTCTGGAGACCTCAGTTTGCAATCCATCTCTGCCATGAATGAAGATAGAAATAGTGGTTTTTGTCTGAAACATGGTTCATTTCCAACTCCGTTCTCCTGACTTGTATTATGTAGACCGTCCTGCCCCTCCCCCTCAGCATCTGCCTCTTAATCATGGCCGTCGTTTAATGTTCATTTTGCAATTTAAAAAAATTATGGCCTTAAATCATGATCTTCAAGCCATGTTTCTGTAAAGCAGAGGTGACCAAACTACAGACTGCGGGCCCTGCAAGTAAAATGTGCATGTGCAAAATGCTGCCATAAATTTACCCGGGGCTGTCGTAAACGTATTTAGGACAGCTGCGGGTGCATTTACGGCAGCATTTTGCATAGGCGCGTTTTACTTCTGCTTCTGGTAGGAGGAACCATGTGACCGGCCCGCTGAATCCACATGACTGGCCCACGGCTTGAAAAGTTTGGGCACCCCTGCTGTAAAATGTGTTTAAAAGCAATCTTGTTTGAGATGAAAGCAACTGTTTGGTTACATTTATGGCCTTCGTTCTACCCAAGAACTTTGGGCGATATGTTTCTCGTGGATTAAATTCTGCCATCTGCTGCTTAGCCAACCTAAAAGTAAGTAACTATGAGCTGATATTTTCTTTGATTCAAGGCAAGGTTACAATTTCTGATATGGAAAAGTAGTAAGCGCTACTCAAACCTGCCAGAGCGGAGAAGAGGTTACGTTATTCTGTGTTAAGTTGCTTCGTAGAGGGAATTCTAGCCCAAACACCAAGAACGTGTTTTGTGTTTCCACTGTGCTAGGTTGACCTGCTTGATTCTGACCTCTCAGGTTTGGCTTAAATTGATTTTAGGGAACAGACAGCCAGAGACCATGGTGGAATTTGGCTGCTCTCCATAATCTGTATCTTTAAAATGCTTTGAAAGCTCTTTAAATTTATAAAACACTTTAAATTCTTTAAGAATGAGAAGAAGAGCTATTTAAGCCTCAACCCTCTTAGGCGAACCCACACAAAAGATTTTTTGGCAAAAGGGCAGAAGGAAGTTGCAGCTAGAGTAGGCCCACTAAATCAGTGGAGCTTACTAAGAAGCTGACTCACCAAATCCTCAGTGATTTAGTGGGCTTACTCAAGTTGTGACTCATTTACTGGAGTTCAACCATTTTGTCAGTATCGTTACAGTAGTAGAATGGATATCCGTCCAGCGTTCATATTTTTTTCATACGTTCTCATTGAAATAAACGTGTTAATCTAGTACAGGGATCTGCAAACTTGGCTCTCCAGGTGTTCTTGGACTTCAGTTACCAGAAGCCCAAGTCAGTATGCCTGCTGATCAGGACTTCTGGGAATTGAAGTCCAAGAACATCTGGAGAGCCAAGTTTGCAGATCCCTGATCTAGTAGATGCCACAATACTGCCGTTTTAGTTTCGTTTTTACAGAAACACCATGCTGTATGAAAACGGCAAAAATCCATGGCTTATAGCCAGACCTCTGATACAAACCTCAGGTCTACGATGGACCCTCAGAATTCATGAGTTTTCAGCAGACCTTTCTTAAATTACAATTGCCAGAAAATGGGGTGGGGATCAAATGAATAAAGCAAGGCTGGTACCCAGGAACAAGGCAGAGACCAAATTGAAGATGCTAGGCCACCAGTAGTGATCGGCTACAAGTCACAACGAAGACTGTTTGTATATAGCTATTTCTTTGAAAGTTTAGAAGAGTAACAGCCTTGGCCATGAGAGAGAGAATCCATTGTTCTACAACATCAGCTGCCCCATATCTGGGCCAGTGATGGCAAACCTTTTAGAGACTTAAGTGCCCAAACTCAACAGGCCGCTGTCCGTGCCACAGAGGGGCGGGGTGAACTCTGTGCTGGGGGGGGAGGGAGGAAGCACTCCCATTGGGCAGAGGGGCAGGGCGAACTTTGTGTCTACAGTATTGGTACTTTCTGGCCCAAGTTGCTAGTTCTGGTTTGCATGTGTTCCTAACCTCCTGCTTAGGAACAACTTCTCCATCAGTTTTCTGTTTGCCTTTAGTTATTTTATTTTATTTTATTTTATTTAGATTTATATCGCCGCCCACTCGCCGTGGCGACTCAGGGCGGCTTACAATAAGAAAAAAACAACACAGCACAAACAGCTGGAGTCCATTCCTCCTCCTGGCCAGAGGACGTTAGTCTTATCCTTCTCTGGCCAGGTAGAGCCCAGAATTAGGAAGTGGAAGCTTCCATATAAAAACCTTTAAAGTGTTTAAAATTAAAATCTAAACAAGATTAAAAATGCACCAAATGCTACAACTACTAATAAAAAAGTAGAGAAAGAGAGGGGCTCAGATCATCCAGTGTGCTGGGGTCATTATACCTTCTGCACCCCAAATCTGTCCCGCCAGCCATCCTCTCCAAACTGCAGCATTTTTTACTCTCTTGTGTAGTTTCATCCATTTCTGGGTCCTTTAAACATTAT
The DNA here is from genome assembly GCA_030440675.1 of Furcifer pardalis. NCBI lineage: Eukaryota > Metazoa > Chordata > Lepidosauria > Squamata > Chamaeleonidae > Furcifer > Furcifer pardalis. The sequence goes on along the minus strand of CP126892.1, from coordinate 107,609,557 downwards.
AACAGCTCCTTTATGTCCGATGCTAAAGTTTATGTACATGCTTGATAAGGGAACGTGCAGGAATTGAAAACAAGGTCAGAAGGAAATGAAAAGTCTACCACTTCTGTGTATTCTTTACCTAGAAACACTTTGAAACAGTCACTATAATCCAGAATTCACTTGGCAGTACACAATAATTTAAGGAGAGAATACATCTGTATAGAATATGTCTAATAGCAAATGGATACGTGTGTGTTCATATGAATGTGTAAAATATACTTTTTTAACAGTAATTCACAAAATGTGCAGGAGGTTAATCCTGTTTTGTTTTTGCATTGTTGAGTAGATTAACAAATGTGTGGTTTTTCAGCCCAGAGAAGATAGAACCAAACCTCTTTGTAAATTGAATGATAATGTTGAAGTCCCTTTGCTTCAAAAGAGGGTTCATTTCGCCCAGAGGAAGGATGTTAAAGAAACGGTTCTTGGGATCAGGAGAAATGTCCCTCATGTTTTTCAACACTGCTATTTCCAATGCCAGATTTCTTCCCCTTTATTTTTATTTATTTATATATTTAATTGATTTCTGTACCACCTAGCTGGGTATTGGACCCACTCTGGGTGGTGGATAAAATAGAACATGTACAAAGAATAGTAAATGTAAAGGTCACCCTTGCTCAAAAGCCAGTTGTATCCGACTCTAGGGTTCAGTGCTCATCTCTGAGCACCTTCTGTGTGCAGACATTTCCGTGGACATACCTGAGTGCACGGAACGCTGTTTATCTTCCCCCCTCCCCCAAGTGGTCTCTATTTATCTACTTGCAATTTCTTGCTTTTGAACTGCTAAGTTGACAGGAGATGGGACAGAGACGGGAGCTCACTCTCATGCAGTACTCAGGTCTCGAACTTCTGACCTGCCGACCTTCCAGTCATCAAGTTTAGCATCTTAACCACGAAGTGGTTTCATTCTTGCTCTGAGCCCATATCTAGCCGGGATAGTCTAGTTGTCGGAAGAGGGAGATGATGCTTTCCCACTCCCCTCATTGCTCTGTCTGGACAGAGGCTTCCAAGGGTGTAGGAGGCTGAAGGACAGGTTCTTCTGATCTTCCATAGAGCCGACTAGCTGATAGCCCAGCAGTGCCATGGCCTCTCTGCAGTAGTCTTGTAGCTTTGCTACGTCGGGATAAGAGAGAGTCGTCCGCCAGGCGAAGGATGTTTTCAAGGCATCCCTGGAGCTTGTGTCAAAGGGATTTTTGCGCTGGTCCTTCCCACGGGTCATGTTGTACACCCACTGCTGAAGTCTGGGAGTGAAGCTGAGCCCTACAAACTTGTACAGCTCAGCAACTTCACCCAAGGGGTCAATGGCAATGTCTTCATAGCGAACCAGTCGGTAGCGGTCCTGGAGGTTGCAGGGAAGGATCTGTCTTCCCGCCAGGTAGATCTCAACATGACTTTTGCAAACCTGTTCCATGACGATGTTGACGTCCATCTTTGCAGACTTCTTGTTGCGCGCCACAATGTTATTGTCACGGTCCAGCATGGTAGACGTCCTGCTGCGAGAATAAAGGACAGCCCTGGGGTCTCGGACCAGGTGGATGATTCTGAGGTTCAAGTTTGGGTCGGCCAGAAGAGGATAGAGAACCCTAAGGTCAAAGAACCGGACTTCTTTCAAGACCACGTGGCTGTAGGTCTTGCAGGCCTCTTCCACTTGGCCAAAAGGATGTTTGCCACAAAGCATCCTGCAGGCCTGTTTGGGGATGAAGTCGCTTCGCTGGAAGGAAGTGCAGGCGGGGGGGGAGCACAATGCCCTGCTGGTTTCCCACTGGAAGATCGAGGAAGTGGTCCTCTTGGCAGGCAGATAGACATCAAAGACAGACATGTCGCATTGGAAGATGGCCCGGACGAGGTCCCGCGCTGGCATTTGCAAAACCCTAGCATTGTTTTCGGACATGGTTGACCAGACGTGCCAGGCAGGCTCCATCAGGTAGAAGACGTCGGGGTGTTGGCTGAAGAGTTGCCCAACGAACGAAGACCCTGACCTCCATGAAGAGACGATAAGGACATGGACTCGGGTCAGCTCCTTTTCCTGAGGACTGTTCTCGTTGGCCAGCTGGGAAAAGTAGAAAGTTAGAGCAAAGACTTGTATCGCCAAGACTACGAATCCCATCTGCTTACACTTCTTCATGGCAGCTGGAAGCCTGGACACAGAGACCAGGGGAAAAAGGATAGGAAGAAAGGGAGAGAGAGAAAAAACATCTCAAGTTACTGAGATATGTCTTTCCCAAGCCCCCCCTCCCCTACTCCAAATGGCCTTCTCAACTTGTCATCTCAAAAATGCCAGTACTGTTGAATGGCCACATGTCCCTCCTTGGTAAATACAGCCCTCCAATTGAAGGACCCACAGAGGACAATCTTGGTTTAGAACGGGGTGCCCAAACTATGGCCCATGGGCCAGCTCTGGCCCCTGATGCCAATTCACCCAGCCCGCGCCGCCCTCATCACTCCTGGAAGCGGAAGTAAAATGTGCCCGTACAGAGTGAGGCATGAGATCATAAACCTTAGATTGGCACCTGGGAAGCCCCCAGTCATGTCCCCTGGTTCTGATCTACCCAGGGTTTCTCAACCTTGGGGCTCCAGAAGTTCTTGGACTTCAATTCTCAGAAGCCCTGATCAGCAGGTGTGGTGACTTGGGCTTCTGGGAATTGAAGTCTAAAAACACCTGGAGGCCCAAGATTGAGAACCTATAATCTACCCCATTAGAGATCCATTGTAGTTCGGTTGACATTAGATTGTTTAAAACTGAGGTTTAGCTTTGAATCTGTACATTTAAATTAATATATGCAGCTTCAGCCCAACGGCAAAACATGAGCCCCCTTCTCAGCCAAAGGATACAAGGCACTCTCTCCCTGTACAGAGCGCAATCTGCTGGATCCTACGAAATGCCACATCCTAGCAGCTACCACTGCACTCTGCCAACCTGCCCAAGCCTGCGGGTCACCAGGACCTAGTGGTGGTCTGGTGTGTGGCGTTCCTTGGGAGCTGCCATTGGGTATACTCACAAGGCAGGGCAGCTCAGAGCTCATTCCGCTGCCATTCTCATGTTTGAAATGGGCGTTCCTAGGAAACATGACCTGAGAAGTTTCCAAAAATCATTGCATGCAGAAGGAAACAGGGCTCTGATCCCCCGCCCCTTAACTTTGCCCCACAATTTACAATTGCTTTACTATCCTTCACATCCGTGTTCTCTGAGCCTGGGCATCCCAGTAGCCAGGCACTGGAAGGGACCGTATCCTGTCTTACTGCCAAACACACAGAAGCTTTCTTCACCCACTGATTCACAAGTACAAATTCCTGCATTCTCTACACTTGATCTAAGGTTCCAGTCATTGCCTGTGACTGGGAGAGAACTGCCAGTTACTATCCAGTTACTTTTCAAAAGCAATGTACTGGGTCTCCCTTTCTCGACAGCCAATTGTATCCAACTCTAGGGTGCTCATCTTCGTTTACAGTGACAGAGCCAGTGGTATCTGAGTCTACAGATGTTTCCATGGCTATGTGGCAGGTATAACTAGACGCACATGGAACACTGCTACCTTTCCCACCAAAGCAGTACCTATTTATCTGCTTGCAATTTCTTGCTTCCAAACTGCTACTTTGGCAGGGAGCTGGGACAGAGACGGGAGCTCATTCCATCATGCAGTACCTGGGAATAAAATTCCGACCTTCCAACCAGTGGACCTGCGTGGACTCGCCTCAAAGTCCCACTTTCTGTATCATTCTTGGAGTTCTCCTGGAGTTGGGGTGGTCTCTAACAGGGGCATCCTGTCTTATAACAGGATTGAGGGCAAGGAGGCAGGTGGGAAGCTCAACAGGTGAGGAGAAGTAGCAGCAGATATGGGTAGGTACTCACCTACACTGGCAGCAACTGGGAGTCTTTTCAGCATCAGAGGTGGCAGGACGGGCAAGGCGATTCCCTACACACACCCGTCTCAGCAGCCAGAGGAAACCTCTGCCTCTCTCCGATGGCATCCTCTCACCAGGAAACGGGCACTCGGCCAGGCCAAGCCTTGCCCAAAACGATGAGGCAGGTGACGGTGCCAAGGAGGAGGAGACCACCTCATGTACCTCCACCAAGCCTCTGCTCTTGAGCTGAGACTATGTCTTGCCCTGCCTCTTCTTCCAAGAGCCAGTCTTGGGCAGGATCTGGGATCCTCCCTGCCCTCACCTCCATGGCATTTGCAAACAGAGATGAGCTGGACGTTTCTGTTAGGCTGTTCCTCAGCAGAGAGAAAACAAAGCCCAAGACAAGCTTGTCAGGTAATTAAATGGCAGGAACACAGTCCAAAGTCCACAGCAGAATTGGGCTCGTCTTGAGACACGTCTTTTGGGTTGGTAGCTTGTAGAAGGGCATCTCTGCAGTGGCTCAGGGGTTAAGAAGCTCGCCTTGTTAGTTGGAAGGCCGGCAAGTTGGCAGTTTGAAACCTGGGTTCTGCACGAACTTGGGGCCATGAAAGGACCCCCATTCGGGCGACCCCTGAGCTAAGCCTCTCCAGAAAAAATCCTTTCAACCCAGAATAATTTCTGACACAAATGTATTATTATCTTTGAGGATGAATTTATTTGGAGGAACTCGGAAGGACGTACGAGTCCTGCTCCGTCTCTCCTTTCTCCCTTGCTGATTTCCGTTCCTTGGAATGGAAAGGGGCAGAAGTTGACCTTGTCTCTTCTTCTCTGCTTAAACCTGTGGTATCCAATGTGGGGCCCACTCCCCACAGGGGGGCAATTTGATTCTTAAGGGGGGGCAATTTGAGAATGAGTTATTAACAGTGAATGGCCTTTTAGGCTTCCTCCACACGAATAGGAGTTCACTTTTTGAATAATAGGAATTCTATGTCACCAGTGGAGGGGGGAATCAGGATTTTAGAGATGCTTAGGTGGGGCATGTCAAAAAAAGGGGGGGTAGGGAACCACTGGCTTCCACTTTGGTTGCAAGCACCACTTGCAGTTGCTAGTCAAAGGTGGACATCTCCAATTGATGTCCATCTACCCTGGTCAGAAGACCAGATCCACGTTTAACTGTACTTATTCATAGATATCAGAGAGCAAACAAAACAACAAGGCAAAAAACTGTTCTGGCTCTTTAAAGAAACGGACTTGATCCATGAAAGCTAACACTGAAATATAGCGGTCTTTGAAGTGCCACAATGTGTTTTGTACTCATGGAGGAATTCTGTGCAGCGGTGCCTGGCGATTCCACTTGTGGAGGTACACCTGGTTTTAGCCTGCCCTTAACAGAATCTGGGGCCACAGTGGCTTAGTGGTTAAGATGCTGAGCTTGATGACTGGAAGGTTGGCAGGTTAGCAGTTTGAGACCCGAGAACTGTGCCACAGAGTGAGCTCCCATCTCTGTCCCAGCTCCTGCCATCCTAGCAGTTCAAACGCAAGAAGTTGCAAGAAGATAAACAGGTACCGCTTCAGCCTGCGACATGACCATGAAAACATTTTCAGACGTAGACAGTGCTGGTTCTTTAACTGGCTTTTGAGCAAGAGAGATTTGGATTACAAAATCTATCCAGTGCTGAACTCTTATCTCTGTACACCAAAATAGGTGCAATACCTTATGTAATTTGTGTGAAATGCACAGTAAAATCTGGAGTGGATTCACAGCACCTCTGGAACTGGAACCTCCTGCCCCATTGCTTTAATGGCTTCTTGAGATGCAGCAGGCTCAGCTCTGTGTGAAAATTTAATCAAACATTTTGGAATAAAAGCTAATATGAAATCAATTTCTGTTGTTTCACAACGGTGGTGTGGGGAAGTGTATTTGCTGTTTTTGCCCTGATATTCCTGAGTTTGTTTTGTGTATTAAGCTTGGACAGCTTCACTGTAATCTTTCTATTTGTTCTGAACTTATGGCGTTGTTTTTGAACTTACTGATACACTATGTAAACTGCTTTCTCCTTCCTCTTGACAAACATGACGAATCAACCGCTGGATGGTAAGTCAATACTTGCGTAAAGCCAATTGACTCAAGGGGTATGTCTTGGTCGGGACTAGTGATAAGATACTGACCGGTGTATCATTATTCTCTATTAATTTTGCCCACAATTTATTTGGTTTGGTTTATTGTTTATGTTTAATTTTATAATGTTACTGTAAAAAAATTAATAGGTTGTATGTTGTCCAGAGTAAGAGAATATCCCAGATGGGTGAGATAGATAGGTAGGTAGGTAGGTAGGTAGGTAGGTGGGTGTGTGGGTAGACAGACAGACAGACATTCAGACTATGTTTAATTTTATAATGTTACTGTAAAAAAAAAATAGGTTGTATGTTGCCCAGAGTAAAGAGAATATCCCAGATGGGTGAGATAGGTAGGTAGGTAGGTAGGTAGGTAGGTAGGTAGGTGGGTGGGTGGGTGGGTGGGTAGACAGACAGACAGACAGACAGACAATGTTTAATTTTATAATGTTACTGTAAAAAAAATAATAGGTTGTATGTTGCCCAGAGTAAGAGAATATCCCAGATGGGTGAGATAGATAGATAGATAGATAGATAGATAGATAGATAGATAGATAGATAGATAGATAGATAGATAGATAGATAGATAGATAGGAACTAAGAAATAGATAGATAGATAGATAGATAGATAGATAGATAGATAGATAGATAGATAGATAGATAGATAGATAGATAGATAGATAGATAGATAGATAGATAGATAGATATGGAAAGTAGGTGGGTAGGCAAAGAGAAAGTAAAGTAAAGTAATCAATGATTCCAATAAGCCAATTTGTGGAAAGATAGCAAATCAGGAAGTGAACATGTGGAGAGCTTATACACATGGGGTGGGAATAGCAGATATCAGCAAAAGCCAAGTCACTTTTCAGGCATTTATTCATACAAAAATTACAATAACTTATGAACATCAAATAAGCTTAGGAGGAAGTGGGTTGCGGGGAAAGGACACGGAAACCCATCCTGGCCTGTGGAAACCCCAGCTCTGCAGAAGGAAGGGACGGCTTGTGTTGTAAGGCGGATTCCTTCTCCGTGGGCATTGTAGGGTCTCCAGCTACCATTTCCCACACTGCAGTGGAAGCTTCTCCAAGCAGAGGAAGCCTGGCAGAAACTCTTTGGCACACATTGGGTACCAGTGTACCCAAGATACTGCAAGGGGCCAAAGAACAGGAGGACTTCATAGGGGGGTGTTGGCAAAAAATAGGATGTGGCGTGTGTCACTCAATACAGATGGAGTGGAGGAGGCGAAAGGGGGACGATGGGACTCGCTACTTGTCGCATTCCAGGTCCTGGACTCCTTCGCCACCTTGGTAGTGCCGTTCGCAAAACTGCCGGATACGTTGGCAGGCTTCCACCATCATCTGCTCGGGCACCGTGAGCACCACCCGGAAGAAGTTGGGGTATTCGAAGCACTGTTGGTAGAATCATAGGATCACAGAATGACTGAGGTGGAAGTGCGGGTGCTTTGAGGCCCCTCCTGCTCAGTACAGGAATACAAATCAAAGCAGATCTGACGGGAAACCCATTCTCCAAGGCTGGCCAAGCAAACCGAGAATTCACTGTAGAGAGAGCATGACAATGGCAGCGATGGGTTGGGGAAGGGTGGCATCCTGTTGTCCAGGTGCCAGGGGTCTTCGTGCTCCGCCAATGGGCAGGCAAGTTCTGAAGAGTTGGCTTTGAGCCTCAGCAAGGAGCAATTCCACTTCTATACCTGCCTTATAGCGCCTTGTGCTCTCCCTGGCCGGTTCACAAGGTTAATTAGCATTTTGCCCCCAGCATGCTGGGTCCTCATTTAACTAACCTCAAAAGGAGAACAACTTGATAGAGCGGAGAGGCAGAAATAGACACTGTAGATCTGGGATGCTCAACCTCCGGCCCGTAGGCCGGATGCAGCCTGTGGCCCGCACTGCCTCCACCACACCAGGAAGTGTCATGTGGTGGAGGAAGGGCAAAATGGCCGTCTAGCCCTCGAAGCTGTCTGAGGGAGCATGACCTGGGCCCCGGCTTTAAAAGGTTGAGAACGCCTGTTATAGATAGCCCATCATTAGAACATTGTTATATTTAACAACGGTATAACAATAGGAATCACACTTATATATTGCCCCATAGCTCTTCATGCGCGCTCTGGCAGATTCACAAGTTAATTAACATTTTTGCCCCCAACATTCTGGGTCCTCATATGACCAACCTGGAAAGGATGGAAGAGGCTGAGTCACCCTTGATCCCTGTCAGGATTGTACTCACAGTGTTTTGGCTGCAGTATAGCAGTGTTAACTCCTGTGTCACCAAGGCTCTTCCAGAGGAAGAACCAGCCAAAGACGGCCATGGAGATGGTGGTGGAAGGATTCTCTGCGGAGTGGGAAAGGCCGATCTGAGTCCCGGAAACCCCCAGAAAAGGGGAAAAATTAAACTCACCGTCGCCGGCAGGCAGAAGACAGACTGCTCAGCAATGAGTCTCTCTGTGAACTCCACATCATTCTCAAACTCTGGGAAATGCTCCATCTTGATCCCCACCTGTGGAAGAGAAGGAGGAGATGGAGCCCAGGTACGTGGCAAACGGGTGCATGCCACACCTGCCCACTTCCAAAGAGCAGCTACTGCCATGTAGGGGTCTCTCCTGCAAAGGGAGAAGTCCTGGCCCAGGAAGGGACCCATTCTGCCCCTTGAAGTTCAGGACCTCCCTTGACCACTCACCATGAGATACATGGCTCCAGAAGGCTGGACCGGCCGGAGTCCACAGACACTGGAAAGCGCATCATAGCAGAGGGCAGCGTTGGACTGCAAAAAGCCAGAAGAGGAATAACAGGGTTAGGTTTCAAGCTCTGGCAAGCTGCGCTTAAGAAGCTCATGTTGTGCTGAGTGCAGTTCAGTCAATGCATGACATGAAGGCGGTTGTTGTCAGTGCATGGATTCCAGGTAGGGCCAGGCAAGAGTCCTGTCTATAACTCTGGGAAGCTTTTAGACAGTGTTGGCAGTGCAGGTTTTGATGGCTGTGACTCAATGAACAGAATACGGTCCTTCTCTGTCTTAAGATAAGGTCATCAATGCAGGGGTGGAGCCCTTGCTTTACCTGCAGGCGTTTCCCAGGCTTAGTCTTAGGAGTTCATGAATTATTCCCCCTGCCCTAGCACTTCTACATCTGCTTCTGTTAGTTTCCCCATCTTTATTTCATGCCATTGGGCAACAAGACTATTGGTTGCTATGTGTTCTTGAGAAGAGCGGTGACACACCTTGAGGAAGCTGAGGGTGTTGTGGTAGAACTCAGGAGATGTCCGGTCCAGGATGTGTTTGAGGGCTCCTTGGACCACGGTGCAGGGTCCCAAGATCCTCTGGCTCAACCTCAACAGCCCATCCCGGATCTGGAAAGGAGACACAGAAGAGTTCATCAAGCAGATGTCTCATCTCTCATGGGGTGGAGTAGCCAAGACAGCCGTATGCCCAATTAGCCATTATGATCTGCAGCCAAGACCTTCTTGGTGGCCCACCAGGTCTGTTCTGGGATGCCCAGTGATGACAAATTTGGAACTCCAAGTGTTCTTGAACTTCATTTCCCAGAAGCCCTGATCAGCAGGAGTGCTGACTTGGGCTCCTGGGAATTGACATCCAAGAACACCTGGAGAGCCAAGGTTCATCATCATTGCCTGAAGCCATGACACTGTGGTGATGATGCTCATATTGAGGTGCCACAAAGATGTGGAAAAGCTCTTGTCTACATACATGTGCCCTTCTATGGGGCTGATGTGGGGCTTGCAAATGCTTTCCCTGTTGAAACCTCCAGCCAGGATACTTTAATCCTGCATTATCCCCTCCCCAAAGCACAAAGAATGCCTCGATGTCAGAGACTTAGAACAGGATCTGGGATAAAGATTAGTACCCGCATTTTCTCGAAACTCCTAATCTGGCCGGCTGGCCCATTTGCCAGTCAGCCATCTGGATCTTCTGAACAAAACTGGGCTTCCTCACCTCTTTCCCAAAAATCTCCCTGCAGTCATGGATCAGGATCCAGCCCATTCTCCAGCCAGGTACCAACCACCGCTTGGCGAGGCCTCCACAGGACAGGATGGGCACATTCTTGCTGAGCTTGGCCAGTGACTCGGATTTGCAATCTTCAAATACCTGAAGAAGGGAGATCCCATGGAAATATGTCCAAGAACACCTGGAGACCCAAGGTTTGGAAAACCCAGCCTAAACTAATTAGGGGGGTAGCATTCAGAACTATGGACAGCTGCCATAAAAGGCAGAGTAAAATCTTGCATGGATTCACAGCCCTTCTGAACCTGGAATCAGCAGCCACCAGAGAGGAGGAAGAGGAACAGAAGCCATGACCTTTCTTGGATGGCAGACGAGGATCAACACCAAGAAAGGAGGGTGATGTAGGCCTGCTACAAGAGACCAGAACTGTGTTAGCATTACTCACCATCTCTGCATAGATCTCATCAGCCAAGATGGGGACACACTGCCTGGAAGCCACTGAGCAAGAGAAGGAAAAATAGAAGAAGTCGTATCAGACACTCAAGCCTAGAAATAGGATATCATGCTTAGCATCTGCCTTCTGATGGTGACCTCCCAGGCTTTTGGTATGCTGTGAACTGGGCAGGCTTCAAGCTGTTCAAGAATGTCTGGCAGAAAATCCCAGCCAGCACGAAAAGAAGGAAGCAGGGCTGTCTCAGGCAAGGAGCAAATTTCCAAGCTCCTAAGCTAGTTGTTGGTATGCTCCACTCTTCTTTGAACCAAGGCATCCATGGTAGCTCTCCGTCCCTACTTCCTGAAGCAGAGCAGAGCACAGCTGGGCTGGTGCACCAGTGGTGCATAGCTTGGGTGTGGGACATGAAGCTATTGTGTTTTGCAGAACATAACTTGGCACGGTCAGTGCACAACCTGGGTGTGGGCCACCTGGAATCCTAAATGGGCAGGCGACTCACCGGCCAGAATCTTCTGGAGGTGGCTTCTGCTGAAGACGGAGCCGCAAGGATTGGAAGGGTTGTTCACCACCAGGCAAGCGGTCTTGTCGTCCACCAGGGACTCCATCTGTTTGAGGTCAATTTCCCAGGACTTCTCTGGCTGGAAGAGTGGAGGAGAAGGTGAGGAGACCTCCCGAGGTGTCTGCTTTGGCAGAAGGGCCACTACAAGGCCCTCCTGCCTTGCCACCTTGGATTGGGAGAGAGGAGGAGCGGGGGAAAGGTTGGCATACCAAGAGGTCATAGAATTTGACTTCGATGCCCATGGATTGAGCCAAAGTCTTGTAGAGGGAAAAACCAGGACGCGGCACCAGGATATTCTGCCCAGGGTTGGCCAGGACTGCCAAGCACAGCTCAATGGCTTGGCTGCAGCCACTTGTCAGGATCACATCCTGCAAAGAAAAGGGAGGACCCAGCAATGAGGTTTGGGTTTGAGGAGGGCAGCCAGTTTTAGCTCAATCTAAAATCTCCATTAGAAAAGAAAAAAACGTCAATCTCATGCATAAATTTCTCCTTAATCTTAGAACAGGATGAAGAAAAGGTGTCTCTTGCTCAAAAGCCTGTCATACCCGACTCTAAGGCCCGGTGCTCATTTTTGTTTACAGCCAAAGAGCCAGCGCTGTCTGAGTCTCCAGATGTTCCCATAGTCATGTGGCAGGCATGACTAGGTGGCGGAGTGCACAGAACACTGTTACCTTTCCTGCCGATGTGGTACCTGCTTATCTACCTGCAATTTCTTGCTAGGATGGCAAGAGCTGGGATAGAGTTGGGAGCTCACTCCATCACAGAGCACTCGGATCTCAAACTGCTGACCTGCCAACCTTCAGGTTGTCAAATTCAGCATCTTAACCACTAAGCCACCACAATCTAATCTCTCTGTTACTGGGGCGGGTGGGTCAGAATAGCAATTTCATGCCTAAATTTCTACTTTATCCTAGAACGGGGTGAAGGGAAGCTACTCAACCCCCAATGCATACAATGCCAGGCTTTCTTCCTCACCTTGGCTTCCAGAGGGGCTTCTGGGCAGGTATAGTAGTTGGCAATCACCTCTCGGGAAGACAGGTACCCTGTGATGAGATCAAGAGGGGTAATATGAATACCACCTGCCTTTGCAAGACAGCATATGACCCCAAAAGGTGAGATGCTGTGACCTCTTCCAAATGAAAGAAGACCTGAGGCCCTGTTCTTTGGCCCTGCCTCAGATGGCTCATTGCCTTGAGCCACCATCACATTCTACCAAGTCCAGAGCTTGGAAAGTTACTCGTTTAAAGTGATTGGTTCTCGTTATTTGTTAAAGTGTTTCAGAAGATACTTCTTTTCATTGCTTGAAAAAGGGTAACTCACTTCTTGTGCTGCTCAGTACAAGTTAGTTACTTTTCCTGTTACTTTTCTTAACAAGATGAATTCATGAGAGAATAGGCATAGGAAGTTCCTGTTGAAACGCCTCCCAAATGTCATTTCAAAGTAACTTTTGGAAGTGACTGCAAAAAGTCAATGTGTCATTCCAAGAGAGTGACTCTGATGCTACTCCTTCTTGATTCTTGAGGTGTAATTTTATTGCACCTTCATCACCCCAAAGGACAATTAGTTACTGGTAACTGTGTGTTACTTCCATGCTCTTCCCAAGCCACCCCCTGAAAGCCTTCTGGCTCTCCTGAACTTGAGCACTTCAAGTTGAGACAAAATCTTGAATGGTTTCCCTTCTGCCTCGGTTCTTCCTCCGTGAAGGAGAACTCCATAACTGCTACCATGGCCACTGGGAGGTCCTCTTGTGGACATTTCAGGTTCTTCCTCACTGGCCCTGGAGATCTTCAACCACCTCTCCCTGTAGAGTCTAAGGACCTACCTACAGATGGAGCATAGCCATTGTATTTCTTGGAATCCAGGGCTTCCTTCATTGCCTGGAGGACTTCATTGTCAGTAGGAAGGTTGCCAAAGACAGTTGGGTCTCCTACGGAAAGGCAAAATGCAGTGCTAGGCAATACATTCATTGGGTCATCAAAAATATGTAAAAAGGACAAAAAAATTAAAGAAGAAAGAAGTGAGCATCCAGGTCATTCAGAATACTTTGTCTAGGCCAGGGTTTCCCTAACCTTGGGACACCTCAGATGTTCTTGGACTTCAATTCCCAGAAGCCCTGACCAGCAGGTGTGCTGACTTGGACTTCTGGGAATTGAAGTCCACAAACAACTGGGGGCCCAAGGTTGGGATACTCTGATCTAGGCTGAGCACTGGTTGCTAAAATATGGGGAGGTGGGGGAAGAGGAAGAGCAGCAAATTCATCCTGGCCAGATGTGGGAGCTGTAGGTACCTCAGCTCCCCCAATGGAGGTTGCAGGCCAGTTGCGAGCATGGTGGGACCAGGATACACCTAATGGGGGTTAGATTTAGGTCCTCCTCTCGATTTCTATAGGCAAAGGACAAGCAAGAGCTCAGCATTGACTTCCTTTCAGAAGAGTTCCATTTCCCACCTGCAAAGGTCCTGGCTCTAAGTAGAAGGACCAAAGCAGAAACAACCAATAGGTCCCAGCAGGTGTCTGCCTTATCCCACACCCTCCTGTTCCTCTTACCGATGGACAAAGAGATCAAAGGTTTCTCAGGGTGCGGCTCCACTTTCATGCTGTCCACGATGGCACGGATGGGGTTGAAGGTCCTCTTGGACATGTCAGAGGCCCTGACTGCCCAGTGGGGCTTGCGGACTTTGCTTCTGCCCAGAGAGGGGGGTTTTCCATTCAGGTTGACGTGGACGTCCAGGAGGGAGGGCAGGGCAGCGTTGTTGTTCACCTGGATCACGTAGGAGTCCATCTCTTAAAAAGGAGGGTCTGGAGAAAAGACACATGGAGAAGGTTGCTGCTATCACAATGGGCAAGGCCACAACCCTTCTGCTGAAGGCCACCTGCTTTTGAAAGTCATACCAGGATTGGAAAGAAGGTGGTTAAGTTTAAGTATAATTTTAAGGTCAAGGTCTCCACTGTACAGAAAGCCAGTTGTGTCCAACTCTAAGGTTCGGTGCTCATCTCTGCTTAGAGCTAAAGAGCTAGTGTTGTCTCTGTCTGCAGGCATTTCCATGGTCATGTAGCTGGCATGACTAGATGCCAGAGCACACGGAACACTGTTACCTTTCCTGCCAAAGCCATACCTATTTAACTACAGTACTTGCAATTTCTTCCTTTCATACTGCTAGGTTGGCAGGAGCTTGGACAGAGACAGAAGTTCACTGCATCATACAGAACTCGGGTCTTGGACTGCTGATCTTCCAATCTTCCAGACATCAAGCCCAATGTCTTAACCACTAGGCCATCATGACCCTACTAAGTACAATTTTACTGAGAGCCTATGTAGTGCATTAGATAGAATGGCAGACTAGAATTCAGGGGACTTGAGTCCGAATCCTCATTTTGTCAACAAAACTCATGGTGGGGAGGAGAACTGAGCAACAGCAAACCAAATAACCCCAAAAATATCCTTTAGGTCACCCTAGGTTGGAAGCAACTTGACAGCACATAACAACAATAATTTCTAGTTCCCAAAAAAATTCCATCAGTACAAATGGTAAAAATGATATGAATGATTAATGTTTCTGGGAAACATAAAGGTCTGCATACTATTGGATTCATAATCGACTTGACTGAAGGCATTGCCCACCTGTGCGTGAATTTGAACTCCCCTCCCCAAAAATACAAATTATGAAGCTGGAAAGGAGTGATGAAGACAGGTAAGAAAGTTTCTAAGTTTCCCCTGGAAGGTCTGGCTGCAAAAGCAGTAAGGAGCCTGATCCAGCGATCCTTCAAGGTTGGAAGATTATCTCTGCTATGACAAATCAGTAGCAGAGATAATCTGTAAATAAATACCATCTCATAATAAAGAAGAATGCTGCAAAGTATGTTAAGCTGTTTGTCTTCAGGCTCTTGATTTTGTGAAGGCAAAGTCAGGTGTGTTGACAGAAGCAGATTAAGAACAAAAGGGAATTTGTCATTATTATTTTATAAGAGCTCCTTTAATCAGAGTTTGGGAAACTTTTAAAAATCTATATTAGCTCTGAGAATTGTCTCTGTGTTGCCTGGGAAACTGAAAGCAAAAGTTCAGAAAAGTGACTTCCCGAAACTTTGTTATTCTTGGGAATTTCCACCAGAGTCTCACCACTATTTGTCTAATGGGCACAATTCAATAGCTGAGTTGGCCACAGAGGAGTTAATTAGCTGCCTCTCCTCTGATGCCTTTTCATGCTAAAAAAGGCACTAGTGAATGAGGGAAGGAAGGGTCAACTTTGGAGTCTACAAGAATAACGAGGCTATTAACCTCTGGGTCCATGAAGGCAAACCTTGGCATTCCAGGTGTTCTTGAACTTCAATTCCCAGAAGCCCAGATCAGCAGGATTGCTGACTTGGGCTTCTGGCAATTGAAGTCCAAGAATACCTGGAGTGCCAAGGTTCACCATCAATGCTCTAGGTGGTAAAGTCAAGGTCTCCATTGCTCAAAAGCCAATCATATCTGACTCTAGGGCAGTGACGGCAAACCTTGGCACTCCAGGTGTTCTTGGACTGCAATTCCCAGAAGCCCAAGTCAGCACTTCTGCCGATCAGGGCTTCTTGGAATTGAAGTTCCAAAACATCTGGAGTGCCAAGGTTTTCCTTCAGGGCTCTAGGGGCTGGTGCTCATCTCCATTTATAGCCAGAGGGAGAGAATAACATTTCCAAGATCTTCTCTGGCTCATTGGTGGAAAAGGCTCAGGAGATGTGGCAAGAGATTAGGTTGGCAGTAGAGTTACTGGCTGACTAGCTTAGTGCAGGGATTCTTAACCTGCGGCCTGTGGGCTGGATGCAATCTGTGGCACCATTTCATGTGTCATTCCCACCACCACTGCCACTGCTTCCACCACACCAGGAAGTGCCATGTGGTGGAGGAAGTGCATAATGGCCATCTGGCCCCTGAAGCTGTCTAAGGGAGCGTGACCCGGCCCCTGGCTTTAAAAGGTTGAGAACTCCTCATTTAGGTGTCTGGCTGTAGAGCCAGTGGCTGGGAGTTCGATTTCCCACTATGCCTCCTGAGAGAAGAGCCAGCCTGTGTAACCATGGGCAAGCTGCACAATCCCAGGGCATCCTCAGAAGAAAGGAACAAGAAACCATTTCTGAGTATTCAAAACCTAGAAAACCCTGAAAAGAGTCATGATAAGTCAGAATTGACCTGATGGCACACAATTAAAGAAGACCTCAAGGGACACATCAAGAGGTGGCAAAGAACTGCCAGGAAGCCATCTTAGGACCCTCTGCTTTTCCACCACTGTGGAAATGAAAACGAAGAGAAGCTAGAGAAGGGGGCTTTATCATGAACAAGAGACACCCTTACTGAGGTGGCCTCACTCTCTTTGACTTGACTGTTGACCTGAAGCTGCTCAGAGAGCTAAGAATCATCATAGGATGGGTCCTTCCAAAACTGGTATGTCTCCTTCTTTCTTCTTGGGAACCTCCAAATTCTGAGCATCCTTGAAGCAGTGTGGTCTTTCCTTCCCACTCTCTCCCCAGCCATCATCAAGGATTGTCCATACACATGCATAGATCAACCCATAGGTTGGAAATGTTTCTTTTTTGGACTACAGTTCCCAGAATCCCTGGGTCTGTGATTCCAGGTGATGTAGACCAAAAAAAGGCACATCTAGGCTCTAGGTCACCCCAGGGCCCCATGGAACCTACATAGAGATTTATAGATAGGGGTGTCTCCAGAAAGACCATATGAGAGTCAACACACAAGAGTTGTCCACCATCTGAAGAAGACGACTTGTCATGGTTCATCCTCTTCCTCCTCCTCATTTTATATCTCACTTTCTCAACTTACTGTTGACCAAACAGCAGCAAACAAGTATAAGAATTCCATAAACAACAATGTATTGGTTTCCATTAGAGGACCCTCCCTCCTGCTGCCATCTCAGTGCTGTGCATAGCTATGTTGGCCACCCTCTGTCCTGACCCAAAGGCAGTCCATCCAGTGACTTACCTCTGGCAGCCAGAAATGTGTCTTAATCTCAAGGTAATGCGGAGAAAGGCTGGGAGGAAAAATCCTCTGTTGCCCCCAGGATTTCTCTTTGCCTGGTTCCGCTGAGCTCAGAAGAAGGTCAGAGTCTACCAGATTAGAGCGGGACCCTTTTATGTAAGACAGGCAGGAGGCAGTTAAAGTGGCCCCATCCTAGATCTCTAGCCAAGCGCTGGGTGTCAGCCTGGAGATCTTTAGCTATTGGCTGGTGGGGAGGGCTGGCTCCCCCCAACCAGGCACACCCCCCAGCCTTGCAGGTCTTTGGCTCCAAACATCTGGAGCAAACATGGTCTGCAGGTTAACTCTTTCAGAGGAGGACTGGACTGCAAATGTTTTCATCACGGTAGATCCCCTCGACTCTATCCTAGATGCTATCTCTGCCACAATGAAAGGCTTGGGAATGAAGAAGTCAACCAGGCTTGGTCTCAACAAGTTAGAAGAGTATCCCCCTTAACCCTACCCCCCCCCCCCCGATCCTAGGACTCTGATGGTGAACCTTGGCACCCAGGTGTTCTTGGACTTCAATTCCCAGAAGCCCAAGTCCCTGTGAATCCACACAAATGGGTTTATTGGCACTCCAGGTGTTCTTGGACTTCAATTCCCTGAAGCCCAAATCTCTGTGAATCCTCACAAATGGGTTTACTGTACGTATGTGCAGTAAACCCATTTGTGTGGATTGACAGAGACTTGGACTTCTGGGAATTGAAGTCTAAGGACAACTAGGATGACAAGGTTCATCATCATGGTCCTAGGACAGTGATGGCGCACCTTGGCACTCTAGCTATTCTTGAACTTCAATTTCCAGAAGCCCAGATCAGCAAATGTGCTGACTTGGGCTTCTGGAAATTGAAGTCCAAGAACAACTGGAGACCAAGGTTTGACATCATGGTCCTAGGACATCCAGCATCTAACTGCCCTGGCACTCTCCAGGGACAGTAGAGGACTGTCCCCTTGCAGGACTTTGAAGAAAGGTATGGAATGTCCGTATGTGGACTGAGAGGTGCCTTAAAGGAGCCCCAAGGATTAAGAGTTGGGGGGGGGGAGGGTCAAGTGAAGTCTAGGGAATCTCCCTCTCCCTTTGTGTGCCTCTCTTTCTGTGCCTTGGCCTCGCCAACTTTGCAAGGTTTTTTGTGAAGATGAAATGAGTACCAAGGGAACCCGCTGTGCGTTCCCTCCAGATCATTGGAGGAAAAGTGGGAGGAAAAAGCAATAAATAAATTAATACTGTTCTCTGGCAAGCCTGTGATTGGAGCCTGATGCAACCCTCTGGCCTCATCACATCATCTCCAGATCCACGTTGCAAAGCTTTAATCAATCCCAAATGGGTGCCTGGTGCATAATGCAGGAACGCCAAGCGGGGGCAGAGAGAGGCCCAGGGAAGGTGCTCAGATCACATGGGGGGCAACAGCAGCCTTGAAACCCCCCACCCACCTCTGGCCACAGCTGTGTGTCCCCCCTCCTTTCTTCACCCTTTCTCTTTCCAGCCAGCTAACTGATGAGACTGCAACAAGTTCTATGGCAATGATGGCGGACCTTGGTGTTCTGTTCAGTGCGTCACACCAAACAACATGTTGAACCTACAGGCAACCTCCTCAAGTCCTATCCACTGCATTCTCTTGGGTTTCTTCTTAAATTTCTTAATTTTATTTTTGGCACACTTGTTCCATCTATGCCCAAGGTACATACAAGCTCTTTTGGGAGCCAGTCAACCCTGGCACAGGTGGAAATGGGTGGAGAAGCACCCGTGTGCCTAAAAACAGATTCACACAGACACACAAAAAAAGCAAATGTTCTTTCCTTTCCAATGTGTCTTACTCAGAGAGTGGTAAATCCTCAAGGCTCACCCACCCAGAAACCCAGGGGAGCATTCAGCCCTTCCTTGAGATCTCAGCCAAGGACTTGAAACCTAGACAACGCTCCGTCTACCTGCCAGGTCAAACCAGGGCCAGGGCTTTTGAGTTATGCTCAGCCCATGCCTTGTGCTCTCTTTTGCTCGCCACACAACCAAGGTGGGTCAAAAGGTTGGAGCTGGTTTCCAATCCCTAGTTGCTCATGTGCTGGCCTTTGGTGGACTCCATGCCCTGCCAACTTATCTACCTCCCAGGACTGTTTTGACAAACGGGAAGGCTGAGTCTCGATAGAGCCACCATCAACTTGCTGGGGAGGAAGTAGGGAAAAATATGACTGAGAGGAAGGAAATAATGAAGACTTCCTAGCAACTTTCCTCTGCTTGGTCTGCCCAGTTCTGCCTGCCACCCTGGACTCTAGCCATCATCATCTGCTGTGCTTTCCACTCCACCAACAATGGTGGGCATCATCCACTTGCCTTCCTCCCCTTCCTCTAGGAGTAAATAATAATTTCGTGTCAGAAATTATTCTGGGTTGAAAGGATTTTTGTGGAAGAAACTCTGCTCAGGGAATGCTTTTGGGCATTTCCTTTCATGTCCTCAAGAGCTGGGGCAGAGACAGGTGCTCAGTCCATCATCAGTACCTGGGTCTCAAACTGCTGACTTGCCGGCCTTCCAGCTAACAAGGCGAGCTTCTTAACCATTGACCCACCACAGCCCCTTCTCTAAGAGTGGGATGAGAGTAGCTTTTCACAGGCTTACAGCTGGATAGTGGATTTCTTTACATTTTAAATTTATTTTCCAATAAGGACATCTTGTATATTTACCGTGCATCTCAGCTAATTGCTCAACATTCAGAGGGAGAATTACATTAAAAAAATGTTAATGGATGAGACTCATGACAAGATATACAGGAAAACAGGATGATAGTAAAGGGAATATAACCAGAGTAGTGTTTATCAGGGACTGCAGTGGCTTAATTTTTAAGATGTTAAACTTGATGACTAGAAGGTCAACTGGTCAGCAGTTCAAGACCCGAGTGCTGCCCAATTGAGTGAGTTCCCATCTCTTTCCCAACTCCTGTCAACCTAGCAGTTGGAAAGCAATAAATTGCAAGTAGGTAAATAGGTACTGTTTTGGTGGGAAAGGTAACAGTATTCTGTGAGCTCTGGTGTCTCATCATGCCTACTACATGTCCATGGAAACATCTGCAGATGCAGAAAGTGCTGGTTTTTTTGCTTATAAACAGAGATGTGCATCAAACTCTAGACTGGTTTTTGAACAAGGGTGACCTAGTGTTTACCAGAACCGGAAAAACCACCAGAACACTTGTTAATGCTCCTTTGCCGTGTACAACACTACGATATCTCCCTTGATTTGCAATTAACTTGAAATGTATAACTGTCCCCTTGTAGTTTATTTATTTATTAGTTCAAATTTATATTGCCGCCCACTCGCTGTGGCGACTCAGGGCGGCTTACATACAATACATTACATTACATCACAATACAATATGTTGGGGTGGGCACAGGTGGAGGGGCAGCAAGGTCATCATCCTGCCCTGGCTTCTTCTTCCCCTGGCAGTTGGTGTAAGCACAGGGGGAGGGGCGGCAAGGTCTTCATCCTGCCCTGGCTTCTTCTTCCCCTGGCAGTTAATTGAGTCTTCCTCCCACGTCACCACATGTCTCCATTGGCTATCCAATGGCATCTGTCAAGGAGCTGATTTATGCCTGGGGTGTCCTGGAAACGTTGAATCCAGCACTTGCTCAGTAGGTTGGAATGGGTGACACATCATCACCTGTGTTTTCAGCCTGGCAGTTGTGTAATGGAAAGGAAAGGCTCACAAAGGAGAAGGGCTAGGAATCTCGTTATGGCCAGGTCCTCCCCCATCCCCTTCCTCTTTGAAGCCAAAGTCAATATTGACAGATTTCATCAGGGGTCATTGACTCAGGCTTGGCATTCCCATGCACTTACTGGACCAGCTGCTATGAGGCCTCTGCCCCTTTCACTTCCATGGCCTTGAAACAGCTAGGATCTCAGTAAACACCGGGAGGGCTACGGGGGGGGGGGGGCAGCGGTGTCCCTCTCTGGTTTGCTTCTAGGGCCCCATTCTGACATGCCACCTCTTTTGCTGTATAATGTTTACAACACGGCCAAGGGTACAGTTGGCACCTGCGTCATCTCAAGAGGTTGGCCTTGCCTCTTCCCCCACCCCTGGTTGTTCTCTTGGTCCTGCTCACCCGGTTCTTCCTCTAGGACTGGCCTAAAATTAGCACTATGCTTCATCAAAATCAAGCTCCATTTTGGACTTCTACTTTCTTTTTTCAAGTGCTGTGTCTGATTCCGAATATTGGCTTTCCCCATGGCGGTCAGCTATGAAGATTGTCTTGGGAGCGATATAATGCAGTGGCCTTTCATTGGCATTCCACATCACAGCATTACACCTGCACCACTGATCCAGTTCCACGAGAACTGAGCAAAAGAACGACTCTCTACGCCCTCTGAATGGAGATGAGCCTCAAGTTGGCCGACTCAGATCCAGGAAAAGCTTTATGGCAAGAACAAACATTCTTGAGGGTACACAAGAGCAAAATCAAATTAGAAGATGGAGGAAGGAGCTCACTGGGCAAGGAATAACATTAAAGGAGGACATGGCTGAGGAACTCAACCTCCTCTACGTCACTTGGAGAACCCTGAATAGGCTGAGGGTTGGAGTCCCTAAATGCAAGACCAACATGCTCAAGGGGGGGCTGCTGGTGGACAGCAACACGCTGTGTGAATGTGGAGAGACACAGAATCCATGGGCTCATTTACTGGTCTGCCAATTACTGCCAGAGACATGCAACGATGAGGATGTGGGTTTGGACAATGACAAAGTGAAGAAAGTGGCTTCATTTGGACAGTCCAGGGTTTGATCGGGACACGAAAAGAAAAAAAAGGTCCATGAGTTACTTTCTGGTCCTGAGCCCTTTTGACACACAAAGTCCTTCTCTGTCCCAGGCCAGTGTTGATGAAGCTGCTGCCCTCCATCAAGAGGGATTCAAGTGGGATTTAATCCACTTGGGGACCCTCACCCTTCCTTCCCTGTGGACTTTGCCAACCAAAGCCGTTAGTTGTCAAGTTAGTTAACCGTCAAGGTTATCAAGTTAGTTAACCGCCACCTGACAATCAATGTTGAGTTGCTGGCAGTAGGGTCTATTCCAATGATGGTGAACCTTGGCATTCCAGGTGTTATTGTACTTCAATTCCCAGAAGCCCTGATCATCAGGAATGCTGACATGGGCTTCTAGGAATTTAAGAACATCTGGAGCGCCAAGGTTCGCCATCACAGGACTCTATTCCATGGGTGGGGGGAGAGGAGCCTGGGCTTATGCAAATTGAAGTCAACGTACACCTGGAGGCCCAAGGCTGAGAGACTCTGGCCTAGAAGAAATAAGCTAATCTTTTCTATGTTGTGGATCTTGCCATAAGATAGGTGGCATCCCAATGGAAAAAACGACACAGAAGAACACAATGGGAGGTGGAAGTCAACCTTAGATTTTTGTTCACAAGAGCAACCTTGGAACCAAATAATGGAATAAAACAGTTCTAAAATGTCAAGGAGATATTTATTCTAGCCAGAGATAGAGTAATACTGTATACCCAATGCAGCCAAAATAGAGGGTCTAATGCATGCGTTCTCAACCTTTTTAACCCAGGGGGCCAGGTCACATTCCCTCAGACAGCTCCGGGGGTCAGACGGCCATTTTGCCCTTCCTCCATCACAGGGCACTTCCTGGTGTGGTGGGGGCCCACATGAAATAGTGCCACTGGCCACATCTGGCCATAGGTTGAGAATACCTGGTCTAAAGAATAAGGCTGATACTGACAGATTTCTGCAAATTTATTTTGAATAATTCTCTACTCAAGATGTTAGATGTTTACTGTATGCCATGAGAGAGCACCGAAGCATGAGAAGAACAAACAAATTTAAAAAAATTAAATGGCCTAAAGGTCTCCTTCCAACGCAGTCTATTCTATTCTATTCTATTCTATTCTATTAAGCCACTGACCAAAGTGGTGGTGTTCAAGCATTTAAATAGGAGTCTTCTGTACTCATGTCAGTTAATGCCAGTGCAAAGGAAATGATCCTGACCTATGTCAGAGACTCTTGCTTTTGCTTATGCTCGAGTTCACCAAGAGAACAGTGTTCAAATATTTGTGTGTTTATTGAGTCAAAGGTTTAAGTTCTGTCCCTTTGTCCCAGAAGTAGGAAGCTCTGGCAACTGTGGAGCACACTGAGCGCTATGGGGCAGGCGGTGTAGAAGTGTGACTGCAATTGCTAATGAAACCTTGCAATCCAAAAAGGGGAAATGGAAGGGGAAACAAAACAAACAACCACACTTCTGTTCCACCCCATAATGCTTAGCGGTTCACAAGGTAATTAGTATTTTGTCCCCAACATGCTGGGTACTCATTTTACCAACCTTGGAAGGCTGGAAGAGGCTTGAGTCAAACACAGCTTCAGTCCAGCTGATAAAACGTTTTGCTGGTATGAGCCATTAAGTTATTTCCAAACAATAACGGCCCTATGATTTAGTTCAGCAGTTCTCAACTTTTTAAAGCCAGGGGCCGGGTCATGCTCCCTCAGACAGATTCAGGGGCCGGATTGCCATTTTCCCCTTCTTCCACCACATGGCACTTCTGGGTATGGTGGAGGTGGTGGTGGACCACATGAAATGGTGCCACAGGTTGCATTCGGACCACAGACTGCAGGTTGAGAATCCTTCTGCAAAAAGATCTTATTGTTAACAGTTTTGCTCAGCTTGTGGCTTCCTTTATTGTGTCTATTTATTTCTTATTTGGTCCTCCTCATTCCCTGTTGCCTTGATCTTTTATTTATTTATTTGAATTTATATACCCAAGGTTGTTTTCTTTTCCACTAAATCTTGGCTTCTTATGATGCACTGCAAGAATGATAGCCTTAATTTAGTCATTAGACAACCTTCTAGAGAGGTATGTGAGAGTTGATCTAGCACCTACTTATTTATCTTATAACGCCTTGCTTCATCATATCTTGGAAACCCTATGATGCAATAATCCAACATGAATTAGACATTTTAACTGTGAATTGTTGCATGTCACTGTGAAGTATTTGCTTTCAACCTCTAAGGTTGAAAAAACACAAAACAAAAGAGAGAGAAAAGGTGGAAAAAGACATGCCTAACAGGCTAAAGCTGTGATGGGGAACCTTGGCACTCCATGTGTTCTAGGACTTCAATTCCCAGAAGCCCAAGTCTCTGTGAATCCACACAAATATGTTTACTGTGGGTACATGCTGTAACCCCATTTGTGTGGATTCACAGAGACTTGGGTGTCTGGGAACTGAAGTCCAAGAACACATGGAGTGCCAAGGTTCACCACCAATGGGCTAAAGGGACTGTGGTGGCTTAGCGGTTAAGATGCCAAGTTTGCCGACTGGATGGTCAGGAGGCCAGCAGTTCGAGACCCAAGTGCTGTACAATGGAGGACTTCCATTGTCTGCCCCAGCTCTTGCCAACCTAGCAGTCTGAAATTTTAAAATTGCAAGTAGATAAATAGGTACAACTTTGGTGGGAAGGTAAACAACATTCCGTGTCAAGTCATACCTGCCACATGTCTATGGAAGTGTCTGCAGACATTGCAGGCAGTGCTGGCTCTTTGGCTGTAAACGGAGATGAACACTGAACCCAAGAGTAGGATATGAGTGGCTTTTCAAACAAGAGTGAACTTTATCTTTACTAGGCTAAAATTATATCCTTTTGCTCGGGTAGGTCAACTTGCAATTTCTTGCTTTCCAACTGTTAGGTTGGCAGGAATGGGGACAGTGTTCATCTCACTATGTCATGCAGTACTCAGGTCTTGAACGGCCAACCTTCCAGTCATCAGGTTCAGCATCTTAACCACTAAGCCACCGTGGTCCCTTAATTGCAAAAAACAAATCGATAAATGAAAACGATGTCGATCCAGTAATTGTTGGTCATGGTATTTTTGTGTCTATCTTTTTGCCATGTGGTACTTTTCCGTCTTCCAAACCCCCCAGTGTAGTTTGCGAATAGGTCTGTATCCATCCTGGCTCTCTTAACATTGGCCAAAACATTATCCTTTTTAATCCTCTTTTATAAGTACAGTTTAACCACGTGCCTGGAAGAAAGACCTTTATTCAGGGAGATCTTAACTAGACAAGAGCATCCCATTCGTTTTGTAGGTTTCCAACAGTGGTTGTAAAGGAGTCCAAAGCAAACAGAAAAATAAGGGCGAGAAGCGTTATAATCACCTGAAAAGAGAGAAAGGAACTATTCTAAACTTCAAGGTGTACCTCTGTGTCAAAACAAGTAGGTAGAAAACAAGAGCCTGGTGAAGCAGAGGTTAGACTGCTGCTCTGCAGCCCAAACATTGTGAGTTCAATCCTGATGGGGATTCAAGGTTGACTCAGCCTTCCATCCTTCTGAGGTCAGTAAAATGAGTACTCATCATGTTGGAGGCAAAATGCTAATTAACTTGTGAACCGTCCAGAGAAGGCACTAAGTGCTATAGGGCAGTAAAGGTAAAGGTCACCCTTGCTCGAATGCCAGTCGTATCTGACTCTAGGCTTCAGTGCTCATCTCTGTTTATAGCCAAAGAGCCAGCGCTGTCTGCGTTTGCAGACATTTTCATGGACATGTGGCAGGCACGCCTAGACACTGTTTACCTTCCCATGGAAGTGGTCCCTATTTATCTACTTGCAATTTCTTGCTGTTGGCAGGAGCTGGGGCAGAGACAGGAGCTCATTTCGTCATGCAGTACTTGGGTTTTGACCTGCTGACCTTCTGCCTCACAGCCAGTGTCTTAACCATTTGAGCCACTGCAGTCCCCTAAGGGGCAGTATATACATGTAATTGCTATTGCTACGGTAGTTGCCAAGGGACACAGAATGAGCTGCCTCAAAAATTGTGGTATTTTTAAAACCACAATTGGGTATATACCCTGGTAATGGCAACCTTGTGTTGACAGCTAATCTTTCTCACAGTAGGTCAGGTGAAACGAACTGCAGAATGAACTCATCAAAAGGTGCCTTCAGTTTGGCAATTTCACGTCTCGGGTAGACACAGAAGAAGTAGTTTGCTAGTAGTCCAAACTACAGTAAGTAAGTTGATGCCACACATTTTAAAAAGGAGGTGGGAAATATCACCAGACCCCAGATGGCAAAGGTGTTAAAGGAACCGAAGTTACTGCATTATAGGAATTTATGAGCAATATTTGTTGTTCTAGACTTTATCAAATGTCTCACACACTGTGGAAGAAACATGATTTGATGCTCTTACGAAGTTCTTACTACCGCTGGACCTGAAAGGGAACCTCATTGCCTCCCTAAGAATTGATGCTTTAATTCTCCCTTGCATTACATATTTATATCCTATCCCACCTTCCAGTTATTGCCATTTTCACTGCCTTCATCATCCTTTAAAATAAAAAAACTGTTTTCAGATTTTGATTTGGATCCAGACTGGCCCCTGAACCTGTCTGAGGGAGTGTGATCTGGCCCCTGTATTTAAAAGGTTGATAACTCCTGGACTAGACCAAATCTTCAGTATGGGTATGTATTGACAGCCAGGAAACACTTTCTTGAACCATTTTCTGTATCTCCGTAACTCTAATAACTAGGTCTCCATTTTCTTCGCAGTTCCAACCATCCAAGGCAGCTTATTGTTTGTTCTAAAAAAAATTTTTTTTTACTGCAAATTGAATACAGATGCTGCCACAAGGATAAGAAACCAAACAAAAGACAGAGAATGAATATACACACTGCAAGCCTCGTGGTCTTTGATTAATTTTAGAGCAACAGATTGTTGATAAAGGAAAATCTCTTCCAACAGAAGGCTGTGAAAATAGGAAATGAACCCATCCCCATAAAGGTTTTTGGTACTGCAGTGGCTCAAGTGGCTAAGATCCTGACTGGAAGGCAGGGAGGTCAGCAGTTCGATTCCCGAGTACTGCAGGACAAAATGAGCTCCCATCTTTGTCCCAGCTCCTGCCAACCTAGCAGTTCGAAAGCAAGAAATTGCAAGTAGATAAATAGGGACCACTTACGTGGGAAGGTAAACGGAGATGAGCACTGGAGCCTAGAGTCAGATACAACTGGCTTTTAAGCAAAGGCAACCTTTACCTTATAGATACAAACCCAAGTGGCATCATGAGCATTAATCATCCGGAGACCCAATATCCTCCTAATGGAGGGTTTTTATATTTTAATTTGTTGCATGTGGCTGAGCTGGGTTTATACATGTCATTGTATTATTTTACATTTGTCTGTTTTATAGTTGTAAACTGCCCACAGTGAGAATTTCCTTCCCAGACTGGCAGTATACAAACATACTAAACAAACAAAGAAATGACATTTTCAAACAGAGGTACTGTATTCCATTGTCACTTTCTTCACCATTCCACTCGGTTGCATCAATATTTCAACTTGCCAGGCTCTCCAGAAGCAAACAACTTGACAATGTTTTCCAGCACATAGCTATTTTCCACCATGCAGCTGCCAGCAAAAGTTGGATAACAATTCTGCTGAAGAATTGGTCTTCTTAAATTTGGGTAGCCAAGCCAAACATAGATCCAGTGTAATAAGCTTGGTGTACAGCCTTAGGAAAGCACTTTGTATTTCTTCTCCAAAAGGTTTTATGTTAAGTTTGGCTTCCCATCTATTATTTCCCCTTTAGGAGAAAGAAGTCAAGTTTTTTTTTACAGACAAAGTGGTTAGAACCACATGAAGGTGGGCATGAGTTTTAGAGAAGATTTGTGGATTGTGTAATCTTCATAATTTTGTCCAAATTTCTAACACCGCACAGACATTGGAGAATAGAGCAGCCCTCTCTCCTGAATGATTCACCCAGAATAATGAAATGAACAAGTAGGATATAAGAACTAGAAGTCTGGCCAATTTATCCTGCTATGGCCACCGAGTAGACCCTACATAGCAGCTGAGAATCAAAGCCTTCCTCCAAACAGCAGCCAGAAGAATAACAAAACAAAAATCCAACAGTGCTCCTACTTCTTCTTCCATGTCCTGCTCAAACCCTGGACTGCCAAAATGAAGCCACTTTCTTGGCTTTGTCGTTGGCCAAACTCAAGTCCTCATGAGTTGGTTTCACCAAGTAGGGCGGCATATAAATCAAATCAATCAAATCAAATCATGTTTCTGGCAGTCATCGGAAGACCAGCAAATGAGCTGGATCCTGTATCACTCCACATTCACACATGTTGTTGTCCACCAGCAGCCCCCACTTGAGCATGTTGGTCTTACACACACCCCTTCCACAAACAGCAATAATTAGGGAAGGAAATCCCTCCAGGGAAGTATTTACCCATCATTACAGGGGAATCTGAACAACAGCTAGACTAGAGCAGTGGTGGCAAAGCTATGGCATGTATGCCAGAGGTGGCACACAGAGGCTTTTCTGTGAGCATCCTCAGCAAGCCCCACCCAGCTGGCGCGAATGGCAGCACCACTTCCCCGCCCAACCCTCTCCCTCTGCCAATGGGGAGGGGAGAGGGGAGGCTGAAATCCTACCCAGGAGGCAGCAGCAGGGAAGAGGTGAGGCGACCACACATAAACATCCTTCCTAGAATACAGTGGCAGCACACACATGAGGGGGGGGGGAGGGGAACCTATGGGGACATGCACACCCACAACGGACACACCCATGTGACATTGCCGGAGGCGTGCTGGTGATATCACATGGGTGCATGGGCACGCACAGTACCTGGCCATGCACCTCCTCCTCTTCCTTGGGGACTTGGTCTCTAAAAGGTTCGCCATCACTGACCTAGAGCTAGACATCCTCACAAAATAACTGAGTGATGCTTGTCTCTTAGCAACATTAGGGTCCTTTTCTTTGCTTCCTCTTTTACCCCATTGGGTATTGAGGGATCTTAGCAATATTTGGGTGCCTCAATACAATTGAAGACCAGTCTCAGCCCTGGAATGACAACCCGCCACCTCCATCAACAAACATCTGGAGCCAAACGGTCCATAACAAAACCAAAGTGTTTAGAGTTTTACAAGTCACGACAAGCTTTAAAGACAGCTGTCTATGGGCAACAGAACCAAAATAACTTTTTCCCTCACCCAATTCCTAGGAACTCCACTCCAGCCGTCTGAGCTTAAGGCCTCTCACTTTCTCCCTTCACTGGAAAATTGTAAAAGGATCTTGCTGACTTCCAGATCAGAGGCTCCGCCGGCTCTCGGCACATCGGGAGACGGACAATCTGGCTCTCCCAACACCTTTTTTAAGACCCAGGGATTTGCAAAAGTTTATCAGCAAACAGACAATTTAGTAACACATCTTCCTAAGTGTCCATGTGGAATCTCACTGAACGCCAGAACAAGGTTACTTTTCTATTCACATCCCCCAACAAGGTCTGGTTGCATAAACGCCAAACAAGAAGTTGATGATCTCAGTGCACTTAATGGCAAGGTTGCTCCCTCTCACTGGTGCAGGATGTCACGCCAGCTGGAAGCAGAAGAACCCCTTATCTAGTGCAGGAAACCTGAACAAGGACAGACATCTCTCTAGTCTAAATGGATCTCACTCACACGCTGGAGTTCTCAGCCTTTTAAAGCGGGATTGAGTTGAGGATGTCTTAAAGACGGACTGGAAAAATGAATCTCCACTTCTCTGTGTTCGACTACAACATCACTTCACCCTCTCAGTCAAATGATGATGGTGGTTGAGACCCAGCTTGGAGCCATTACACTACTGTTAATAAGCATATACCTACTTCCATGAGTTATTTGGGGGGCAGGGAGTAAAAGTAACGGAGACATGATTTTGATTCCACTTTTAACCAATCTTACTAACAATTTCCAGTTTCTAAACCAGCGTAAGAAGGAAAAAACCCACTTATATCTTGATAGTCTCATTTTCCTGAATTCTTTGACACAACTCTACACAGGAAATCATATCACTGAATTCAGAGTACAAAATGCAAAAAAAGTATCTGCTCTATCTATTTGTGGACATAATGGAGAATATTTTGCATTATTCGGAGGAGAATTGCATTGTAATGTGTGTAGTATATGCGTGTTGTTTGAAGCAGAGTATAGTGCCAAGACAGGAAATCAACCAATAGAACAATGGTAGGTTGGCTCTGGAGAGCGGAGCAGGATTTTACATGGGGCTCTGAAGTACTCCTAGCAGATCCAGATGAAGTCCCAGGTTATATATTGGTCTTCCTTGCTCAACAGCCAGTTGTGTTCGAGTCTAGAGCATGGTGTTTATCTCCATCTACAACCAAAAAGGCACCACTGTCTACATCTGCAGACATTTCTGTGGTCACGTGCCAGGCTTGACTGAAGTGCGCAGACCTCTGTTACCTTTCCCACCGAAGCAGTACCTATTTGTCTACTTTCAATTTTTCGCTTTCAAACTACTAGGTTGGGAGGGACAGTTGACAGTGTGTAGCACTCTGGTCTCAAACTACTGACCTGAAGCCCCTGGTAACTCCCCCAAGAAGAATTACGGAGGGGACCAGAGTCGTTTGCCGAAGAAGTCTGAAAGCTTTTAAATAAACTACTAATAAAACAAAGAACAAAAAGACAAATTTTAATCTATTATAATCTTTATTTCTTTCTGGATTTTTTTTTTAAAAAAATAGCGATGCCCAGAGGAAGGCAAAAAACCTCCAGGGTCTCTGGCCAATTTGCCCTGGAGGAAAATTCCTTCCTGACCCCAAATGTGGCGATCGGTGCTACCCTGGGCATGGAAGCAAAGGAAGGGCCATAGGCTAGGGAAAGATGGTTGGAAAGATGGTTGGAAAGATGGTTGGAAAAACTGTTTTCGGAGGCGACAACTGCTAAGATGTTCCACTTCCTTCCTTTTGGCGCCCTGCAAAGTGGATCTTCCTCCTTTGTAATACTTCTTGCTTGAATTCTTTTGCCAGTTGAATCTTCTACTCTTCTTTACTTCCTTTTTTACACCTTTGGGTGTAAAGAGAGATACAAGGATGAATCCCTGTTGAATCCCTGAAAAATTAACAAAAGAGATCAGCTTTTGCAACTAGCAAAAAGGTTTTGTAAGTGCACTTCCACCAACGTTGACCTCTTCCGATGCGGATTTCTATCTTCTTCTATCAATCAAGCCAAGAAAAAGAACCTAAATAAAGGACCATCATTAAAACAATCCTTCTGATTATTTTTAAAGAGAGCAGCTATAGGAAGAAGAAAACATAATGAACTTACTTCTTGATGGAAACAGGACAGACACTTACTTCACTTCCAAGGTTTCTCCTTCCTCACCTGCGATGCAAATTCCTGACTAAAAAAGGATTCGAAAGTCTGTCTTACCTGAATCCTTCCCACTTGGTCAGTTGAGCTTCTTCGCTTGTAAATTTCGGATACAGTATTCTTTTACTTCCAAAGTTTCTCCTTCCTCACCTGCAATGCAAATTCCTGACTAAAAAAGGATTCAAAAGTCTGTCTTACCTGAATCCTTCCCACTTTGTCAGCTGAGCTTCTTCGCGTGTAAATTTCCAATATTCCTTCACTTCAAAGGTTTCTCTTTCCTCACCTGCAATGCAAATTCCTGACTAAAAAAGAATTTGAAAGTCTGCCTTACCTGAATCCTTCCCACTTTGTCAGTTGAGCTTCTTCGCGTGTAAATTTCCAATATTCCATTACATCCATAGGTTTCTTCTTCACCTGGAAACTAAATTCCTGACTAAAAAAGAATTTGAAAGTCTGTCTTACCTGAATCATTACCACTTTGTCAGTTGAGCTTCTTCGCGTGTAAATTTCCGATATTCCTTCACTTCAAAGGTTTCGCCTTCCTCACCTGCAATGCAAATTCCTGTCTAAAAAAAGATTTGAAAGTCTGTCTTACCTGAATCCTTCCCACTCTGTAAGTTGAGCATCTTCGCATGTAAATTTCCAATATTCCTTTACTTCCAAGGTTTCGCCTTCCTCACCTGCAAAATAAACACTAGGCCAAAAAAGGATTTGAAAGTCTGTCTTACCTGAAACTGTCCCACTTTGTCTGTTGAGCTCCTTCATGTGTAAATTTCTGATATTTCTTCACTTCCAAGGTTTCTTCTTCCTCACCTGCAAACTTTTGGCCAAAAAAAGGATTTGAAATTCTGCCTTACCTGAATTCGTCCCACTTTGTCAGTTGAGCTTCTTCACGTGTAAATTTCCGATATTCTTTTACTTCCAAGGTTTTTCTTTCCTCACCTGCAAAGCAAATTCTTGACTAAAAAAGGATTTGAAAGTCTGCCTTACCTGAATCCTTCCCACTTTTGTCAGTTGAGCTTCTTCGCGTGTAAATTTCCAATATTCCATTACATCCATAGGTTTCTTCTTCACCTGGAAACCAAATTCCTGACTAAAAAAGAATTTGAAAGTCTGTCTTACCTGAATCATTACCACTTTGTCAGCTGAGCTTCTTCGCGTGTAAATTTCCAATATTCCTTCACTTCAAAGGTTTCTCCTTCACCTGCAATGCAAATTCCTATCTAAAAAAGGATTTGAAAGTCTGTCTTACCTGAATACTTCCCACTTTGTCAGTTGAGCTTCTTTGTGTGAAAATTTCCGATATTCCTTCACTTCCAAGGTTTCGCCTTCCTCACCTGCAATCCAAATTCCTGTCTAAAAAAAGATTTGAAATCAGTCTTACCTGAATCCTTCACCCTTTGTCAGTTGAGCTTCTTCACGTGTAAATTTCCCATATTCCTTCACTTCCAAGGTTTCGCCTTCCTCACCTGCAATGCAAATTCCTGACTAAAAAAGGATTTGAAAGTCTGTCTTACCTGAATCCTTCCCACTTTGTCAGTTGAGCTTCTTCACGTGTAAATTTCCAATATTCCTTTGCTTCCAAGGTTTCTCCTTCCCCACCTGCAAAATAAACACTAGGCCAAAAAAGGATTTGAAAGTCTGTCTTACCTGAAACTGTCCCACTTTGTCTGTTGAGCTCCTTCATGTGTAAATTTCTGATATTTCTTCACTTCCAAGGTTTCTTCTTCCTCACCTGCAAACTTTTGGCCAAAAAAAGGATTTGAAATTCTGCCTTACCTGAATCTGTCCCACTTTGTCAGTTGAGCTTCTTCACGTGTAAATTTCCGATATTCTTTTACTTCCAAGGTTTTTCTTTCCTCACCTGCAAAGCAAATTCTTGACTAAAAAAGGATTTGAAAGTCTGTCTTACCTGAATCCTTCCCACTTTGTCAGTTGAGCTTCTTCGTGTGTAAATTTCTGATATTCCATTACATCCAAAGGTTTCTTCACCTGCAAAGCAAATTCCTGACTAAAAAAGGATTTGAAAGTCTGTCTTACCCGAATCCTTCCCACTTTGTCAGCTGAGCTTCTTCGTGTGTAAATTTCTGATATTCCTTTACATCCAAAGGTTTCTTCTTCACCTGCAATGCAAATTCCTGACTAAAAAAGGATTTGAAAGTCTGTCTTACCTGAATCCTTCCCACTCTGTAAGTTGAGCATCTTCGCATGTAAATTTCCGATATTCCTTTACTTCCAAGGTTTCGCCTTCCTCACCTGCAATCCAAATTCCTGTCTAAAAAAGAATTTGAAAGTCTGTCTTACCTGAATCCTTCACCCTTTGTCAGTTGAGCTTCTTCACGTGTAAATTTCCCATATTCCTTCACTTCCAAGGTTTCGCCTTCCTCACCTGCAATGCAAATTCCTGACTAAAAAAGGATTTGAAAGTCTGTCTTACCTGAATCCTTCCCACTTTGTCAGTTGAGCTTCTTCACGTGTAAATTTCCAATATTCCTTTGCTTCCAAGGTTTCTCCTTCCCCACCTGCAAAATAAACACTAGGCCAAAAAAGGATTTGAAAGTCTGTCTTACCTGAAACTGTCCCACTTTGTCTGTTGAGCTCCTTCATGTGTAAATTTCTGATATTTCTTCACTTCCAAGGTTTCTTCTTCCTCACCTGCAAACTTTTGGCCAAAAAAAGGATTTGAAATTCTGCCTTACCTGAATCTGTCCCACTTTGTCAGTTGAGCTTCTTCACGTGTAAATTTCCGATATTCTTTTACTTCCAAGGTTTTTCTTTCCTCACCTGCAAAGCAAATTCTTGACTAAAAAAGGATTTGAAAGTCTGTCTTACCTGAATCCTTCCCACTTTGTCAGTTGAGCTTCTTCGTGTGTAAATTTCTGATATTCCATTACATCCAAAGGTTTCTTCTTCACCTGCAAAGCAAATTCCTGACTAAAAAAGGATTTGAAAGTCTGTCTTACCCGAATCCTTCCCACTTTGTCAGCTGAGCTTCTTCGTGTGTAAATTTCTGATATTCCTTTACATCCAAAGGTTTCTTCTTCACCTGCAATGCAAATTCCTGACTAAAAAAGGATTTGAAAGTCTGTCTTACCTGAATCCTTCCCACTCTGTAAGTTGAGCATCTTCGCATGTAAATTTCCGATATTCCTTTACTTCCAAGGATTCGCCTTCCTCACCTGCAATCCAAATTCCTGTCTAAAAAAGAATTTGAAAGTCTGTCTTACCTGAATCCTTCACCCTTTGTCAGTTAAGCTTCTTCACGTGTAAATTTCCGATATTCCTTTACTTCCAAGGTTTCGCCTTCCTCACCTGCAATCCAAATTCCTGTCTAAAAAAGAATTTGAAAGTCTGTCTTACCTGAATCCTTCACCCTTTGTCAGTTGAGCTTCTTCACGTGTAAATTTCCGATATTCCTTTACTTCCAAGGTTTCGCCTTCCTCACCTGCAATCCAAATTCCAGTCTAAAAAAGAATTTGAAAGTCTGTCTTACCTGAATCCTTCACCCTTTGTCAGTTGAGCTTCTTCACGTGTAAATTTCCAATATTCCTTTCCTTCCAAGGTTTCTTTCTTCACCTGCAATGCAAATTCCTGTCTAAAAAAGAATTTGAAAGTCTGTCTTACCTGAATCCTTCACCCTTTGTCAGTTGAGCTTCTTCACGTGTAAATTTCCGATATTCTTTTACTTCCAAGGTTTCGCCTTCCTCACCTGTCAATCCAAATTCCTGTCTAAAAAAAAATTTGAAAGTCTGTCTTACCTGAATCCTTCACCCTTTTGTCAGTTGAGCTTCTTCACGTGTAAATTTCCAATATTCCGTTCCTTCCAAGGTTTCTTTCTTCACCTGCAATGCAAATTCCTGTCTAAAAAAGGATTTGAAAGTCAGTCTTACCTGAATACTTCCCACTTTGTCAGTTGAGCTTCTTTGTGTGAAAATTTCCGATATTCCTTTACATCCAAAGGTTTCTTCTTCACCTGCAAAGCAAATTCCAGTCTAAAAAAGGATTTGAAAGTCTGTCTTACCTGAATCCTTCCCACTTTGTCAGTTGAGCTTCTTCGTGTGTAAATTTCTGATATTCCTTTACATCCAAAGGTTTCTTCTTCACCTGCAAAGCAAATTCCAGTCTAAAAAAGGATTTGAAAGTCTGTCTTACCTGAATCCTTTCCACTATGTCAGTTGAGCATCTTCGCATGTAAATTTCAAATATTCCTTTACATCCAAAGGTTTCTTCTTCACCTGCAATCCAAATTCCTGTCTAAAAAAGAATTTGAAAGTCTGTCTTACCTGAATCCTTCACCCTTTGTCAGTTGAGCTTCTTCACGTGTAAATTTCCAATATTCCTTTCCTTCCAAGGTTTCTTTCTTCACCTGCAATGCAAATTCCTGTCTAAAAAAGGATTTGAAAGTCTGTCTTACCTGAATCCTTCCCACTTTGTCAGTTGAGCATCTTCGTGTGTAAATTTCCGATATTCCTTTACATCCAAAGGTTTCTTCTTCACCTGCAAAGCAAATTCCTGACTAAAAAAGGAATTGAAAGTACAATATGTCTTACCTGAATCTTTCCCACTTTGTCAGTTGAGCTTCTTCGCATGTAAATTTCCGATATTCCTTTACATCCAAAGGTTTATTCTTCACCTGCAATGCAAATTCCTGACTAAAAAAGGATTTGAAAGTCTGTCTTACCTGAATCCATCCCACTTTTTCAGTTGAGCCTCTTTGTGTGTAAATTTCAGATATTCTTTTACTTCCAAGATTTCTCTTTCCTCACCTGCAATGCAAATTCCTGTCTAAAAAAAGATTTGAAATTCTGTCTTACCTGAATCCATCCCACTTTGTCAGTTGAGCCTCTTCACGTGTAAATTTCCGATATTCTTTTACTTCCAAGGTTTCTCTTTCCTCACCTGCAATTCAAATTCCTGACTAAAAAAGGATTTGAATGTCTGTCTTAACTGAATCCTTCCCACTTTGTCAGTTGAGCTTCTTCACGTGTAAATTTTGGATATTCTTTTACTTCCAAGGCTTCCCTTTCCTCACCTGCAATGCAAAATCCTGACTAAAAAGGGTTTGAAAGTCTGTCTTACCCAAATCCTTCCCACTTTGTCAGTTGAACCTCTTCGCGTGTACATTCCGGATATTCTTTTCCGGATATTCTTTTACTTCCAAGGTTTCTCTTTCCTCACCTGCAATACAAATT
This sequence comes from Furcifer pardalis, assembly GCA_030440675.1. Classification (NCBI taxonomy): domain Eukaryota; kingdom Metazoa; phylum Chordata; class Lepidosauria; order Squamata; family Chamaeleonidae; genus Furcifer; species Furcifer pardalis. The sequence goes on along the minus strand of CP126892.1, from coordinate 107,573,260 downwards.
CCTGACTAAAAAAGGATTTGAACGTCTGTCTTACCTGAATCCTTCCCACTTTGTCAGTTGAGCTTCTTCACGTGTAAATTTTGGATATTCTTTTACTTCCAAGGTTTTCCTTTCCTCACCTGCAATGCAAAATCCTGACTAAAAAGGATTTGAAAGTCTGTCTTACCCAAATCTTTCCCACTTTGTCAGTTGAACCTCTTCGCGTGTACATTCCAGATATTCTTTTCCGGATATTCTTTTACTTCCAAGGTTTCTCTTTCCTCACCTGCAATGCAAATTCCTGACTAAAAAAGGATTTGAACATCTGTCTTACCTGAATCCTTCCCACTTTGTCAGTTGAGCTTCTTCACGTGTAAATTTTGGATATTCTTTTACTTCCAAGGTTTCTCTTTCCTCACCTGCAATGCAAATTCCTGACCAAAAAAGGATTTGAAAGTCTGTCTTACCTGAATCCTTTAATTCAAAACAGCTTACCAGAGTTGTCAGCAACTGGAAGAAAAATAGACTTTGACCCAAGATTGCTGGAAATGGGAGAAAATGTCTGGGAACTTCAAAATATCACATTTACACTTCATGGTCTCATCCTGAAAACTCGTACCTGGGGCCACTTACCTACTGCAAAAGGTACAGTTGTAACATATTCCATCCGGTGTGTTCTATAACTGCCACTTTCACCTTTACATACTTCAACTCTGATCTCAGCAGCTGAGAAATCAAAAGCTAAAACAGCTTGCTATTAAGACTTCGACATTTCTCTTTTAACAGTATTTCTAATAAATATTCAACTCCCTCAATTCTTATTGGATTTTTTTAATCACCTCTTTGTATTGGGTTAGCAGGTTACAAAGGATATCAAACTATCTTCTTCTCTTTTTCCTTCCAGATTTAGATTAAGCAATTTGGTCGCCTAAAAATTACCACCACAATACTGAACCCAAATGAGTTATAAAACAATCAAATGGGGAGACACTGGAAGGAACCACAAACATAACTGGAAAAATGAGAGATGTCAAAATACTTACCTACCTTTGAATTGAGACGATATTTCCTTTCCCCCCTGCCTTTTGCTTTGGAGGTGGCCAGTACCGAAATTTCAGCTTTACAAATATCTCATCATGTGGGTGGTTGGATGGGAAATGTAAGACACCCTGAAAAAAAGAACTTTCTTACCTGGAACTGAAAAATGATTTGCTTTGAAAAACTCTTTAAGTCAGAATACTTGAGTCTGTTTCTTCTCACAAAAGCTGCAATAATTATTGTAACAATGTTGCCCTAAGAGAGAGAAAAAGTGATTTATGTAATTTTTTACAACCAGACTTTACATCAGTCAAAACCAGGGGTTCTGATCAAAGCAATTATAGTCACAGAAGCAAACTCAAAAAGTAACTAAAACCACAGCAAACAGTTTCATTATGATGTGACAAAATGTAACTTATCTTTCTTTGTTTGAGAATGGCGGAAAGCAAACTCCTGACCAAGGGAACAGAGAGGATTTTAAGTCCTCCTCACCTGTATTCCTCCCATTTTAGGTCAAAATGCAACGACTGGTGCTTCTTTTTAAGCTCATTGGGTCTGCTGCCACTTTCTCACATTTGAAAACCATGTTCCAGCTGTGATTCTCTGGCCTTATCTTTACATTTCATCATTGGTTGGCCTTTCAACCTTTCCATTTGAAATGATGCTCAAAAGAACTTCCCAAACCCAAGCCAGTAAGTATCAGCCAACCTACTTACAGCATTGCACATGAAAAGCCCAGAAATTGGTAATCATTACCTGCACCAATGTTTTGAATAAATTATGGTTAGACAGCTTAATTTGGCGAAAAGTGTAAGCTGTCACCTGGGCAGTTGAAACATTACATGAGGTTTGGTTCCTTAAGCCCTGGCAAAATAAAATATAATTCATTCCTTATGTATCTCACCCAAATTCTCTCTCTCAAACTCATTCCCTTGGTTTCACTGTTTTTTGTTTTGGGGCTGAAATCTTAACCTTTCCTCCAGGTCAAGGAGGAACCTGTGAACTCAAGGGAAAGGTCCTGGTGTCCACTGATGCTCAACCCCCCCCCCCCACATCCACCCACACACTAGAATCTATGCATCACAATAGACAAGCCTACCTCAACCTCACCTGACAATTGCATCACCTGGCAAGGCAATGTTAGTGGAGGCAGGGCAGAGAGGGAGGGCCTTTCCTCCACTGTAATTGAACAGTGGAAACTGGCATTCATTCCATAAACTGGAAACCTATCCGAAGCATAGGATTTGTTATCAGCAGCCACAGGTTACCAAAGACTGGGTGTATACCAGTGGCTCCCAATCTTTCCAGCGTCACACCACCTGTCTTTGAGTTTGCAAAACTTTCATAGCTTCCCACCTATCCTTTGCTATCACCCAAACCGCTTTTAACCACAAATTCAGCTTGTAATTTAAAGTTTGCAAGGAACACAAAATCTTAATTAAACATGGTTTCAAGTCACAGATGTCACTTTTCTTGCGATGTCCTCAATTATAGTTATAATATCTGCCATAGACAGATATTTAAGGTATTAAAAATAAAATTTCCCCCCATTATAAAAGTGTCACAGGCTTGTGGTTGAAATAAACTTTATTTATGACAGGAGTGCCTGGAGGACAGTGGTCCATGGGGTCGCAGAAGGTCGGAATCGACTGTGTGACTGAACAACAACAAAATGCCTCTCTAGGGAAGGAACTGCGGTGGATTAGTGGTTAAGATGCTGAACCTGATGACTGAAAGGTCGGCAGGTCAGCAGTTCGAGATCCGAGTACTGCATGACAGAGTGAGCTTCTGTCTCTGTCCCAGCTCCTGCCAACCTAAGAGTTTGAAAGCAAGACATTGCAAGTAGATAATTAGATACTGCACATCGCAGTAAACCCATTCGTGTGGATTCATTGAGACTTGGGCTTCTGGGAATCGAAGCCCAAGAATACATGCAGTAAACCCATTTGTATGGATTCACAGAGACTTGGGCTTTTGGGAATTGAAGTCCAAGAACACCTGGAGTGCCAAGGTTCGCCACCACTGTCTTAGATGGATAGGGCATGTCCACCGTATGGATGGTTCTAGGCTTCCTTTCCAAATTCTTTACGGGGAACTTAGATCTGGTACAAGATCTTGTGGAGCCCCTTTGAAGCGTTATAAAGAGCAGCCGAAACAAACCATGAAGATGTTGGGTATAAACCCACAAACTTGGGAGGCAGCAGCCGAAGATCTCGAAGGAGAAACGCCTCAGGCATGAAGAGTCTAAGAAGCAATAAACACAGAAGCGTCAACTACGCCCTCCACCATCTATTCAGTGTAATGCGTGGTCGCCTGTTTCATGCCAAGATCGCTTATTGAGTCACCAGAGACACATCCATCAACGGAGGAAATAATGACTTTCTATTTAAAAACAAAACAAAACACTTTTATTTATTTTAAATCATAAATACACAAATAAAACAATATGACAATTAAAACCCAAAAAAGAAAACATCAATCTTCAAACATACATAAAAACAATCTCAGGTATAATGGGCATCAATCATGTTTTTGGAACATTACTCTGACTACAATATGCTTTCTTAAACTCTATACCATCTATATATAAACTCTTTAACTTCTATATATGAATCATTATTATTCAATTACCCAATTCCTGTTTCTCGACATCATATAACAATTCAAAGTAATAAACATCACCCTAGTGATGGAAATAGGGAGTGCAGTGGCTCAAGTGGATAAGACGCTGACTGGAAGGCAGCAGGACAGCAGTTTGAGACCCTCTGCGCAACAAAATGAGCTCCCGTCTCTATCCCAGTTCCTGCCAGTCTGGCAGTTCCAAAGCAAGAAGTTGCAAGTAGATAAATAGGGACCACTTCGGTGGGAAGGTAAACAGCGTTCCGTGCGCTCGGGTGTCTAGTGGTCATGCCTGCCACATGACCATGGAGACGTCTGCAGAAGCAGACAGCGGTGGCTCTTCGGCTTTGAAACAGAGATGAGCACTGAACCCTAGAGTCAGATACGACTGGCTTTCGAGCAAGCGTTATCTTTAGTGATGGAAATAATGAGGGGGGGGGAGGATATGCTTGGACACGAGTAGCCGCCGCCGCCGCCCTCAGGGAGTTAGTTCTTTGGCTGCAGAGCCCGGGGTTGGGAGTTCGAATCCTGGCGGGGCCTCTTAGGGAAACAAGCCAGCCGGTGGGGCTTGGGGCCCCCTGCGCAGCTCCCCCAGGCCCAGGAGAGAGGTGGCGCCACGTGGTCTCGAGGACTTGGGAAACTTTGGGCTGCCGCCGGAACCAGCCTGGGCTAGGCGTCCCCGGAGGGCAGGAGAGAGGCCGGATCCTCCTAGGCGGGTCTCCCCCAGGCCCCGCCCACACCTGCGCCAGGTGAGCCATGGCGGAGGCCGAGGCCAGGCGGGCGCGGCGCTGGGAGGCGGAAGCGGCCCGGGGGGCCCGGGGACCCCCAGCCTCCCGCTCCTCCTCGCTGGGCGGCGGCTGGGCTCCTTCCCCGGGACGGGCTCCCTTTGCTCCGGGCAGCTTCCCGGGCCCGCAGGAGGGCGGCGGAGGCTTCTTCGACGGGCCGCGCTGCCGCTCCCTGTGCACGGCCAGAGGTGAGGAGCAGCGGTCGCGGCCCGGAGCTCCTCTCCCGTCCCGTGGTCGACGGGTGGGCGCAGGGGGAGAAGCGATCCGGAGGGGCCGGAGTGACACACACACACACACACACACGGCCCGATCCGGTGATTAGCAACACCAGTTGGACTTCTATACCCCCAACCAACCTAGCAGTTCGAAAGCAAGAAATTGCAAGTCGATAAATAGGGACCACTTCGGTGGGAAGGTAACAGCGTTCTGTGCACTCCGGTGTCTAGGCATGCCTGCCACATGTCCGCGGAAACGTCTGCAAATGCAGACAGCGCTGGCTTTTCGGCTATAAACAGAGATGAGCACTGAATCGTAGAGTCGGATACGACTGCCTTTCGTTCGAGCAAAGGTGACCTTTACCGCCCCAATAGAAGCGCTTAAATCGCGCTCTGGGTGGTTCACGAGTTAATTAGCAATAGCAATTACTGTACATTCTTGTCCTGCTTCGTATGGACGCTTAGTGCCATCTCTGGTCGGTTATTATCACAAGATAATTAGCATTTTTAACACGCGCCCCTAACTTGCTGGGGACTCATTTTACCCACCTGGGAAGGATGAAAGAGTAAGTCAACCTGGAGCCCCATGTCAGGATCGAACTCACAACCCTTTGGGCTGCAGTACACCAGTTTACCCCCTGCACCAGGGTGCTCTAATGAGAGGTTAATTACCTGTAACTGGGCTGTGGTGACTCACTGGTTAAGAAGCTCGCCTTGTTAGCTGGGAGGCCGGCAAGTCGGCAGTTCAAGACCCGGGCACTGCATGACGGATTGAGTGTCTGTCCCAGCTCTTGGGGACACGAAAGGAGCCTCATTTGGGCGTTCCCTGAGCGGAGTTTCACCAGCAAAAATCCTTTCAACCACTTGACCACGGAAAGGCCTGCAGAGGCAGATACTGTAGTGCTCTTTGCCTGTAAACAGAGATGAGCACTGACCCCCCTAGAGTCAGACACGACTGGTTTCTGAGCAAGGGAGACCTTGACCCTCACTGACCTCTGACTTCCCCACAGCCTGCTGCCAGATGTTCCAGCTGCTCTTCTCCCTGCTGATCCTCATCTGCAGCTCCGTCTCCTATAACAACTCAGGGGGCTACACCGGCATCTTCAACTTGGGCGGCATTTACTACTACGAGTATGGCGGAGCCTACAGTGGACTCAGCGGGGCCGACGGGGAGAAAGCGCAGCGGCTGGATGCCCAGTTCCACCAGTTACGACGTCCACCGGCTCAGGTTGCGATGGCCGTGGGAGGGTCCCTCATGGCCTTCACTTGCCTCCAGGTCGGGGCCGGGCTCTTGCGGATCCCCTGGCGCTGCCCCGCCTGGCTGATCGCGGAGGTCTTCTTGGACGTGGCCATCGCGATCGGCCTGGTGCCGGCCCTTTATTTTTTTTACCAAAAGCTCCACGCCATCTACGCCTCCGCTCTGTGCCAAGAGCGAGAGCAGCTGTACAGCAGCAAAGGCTACCAGGGCTTCGGCTGCGGCCTCCATGGAGCCGAGGTCGCCGTGGGACTCTTTGCTGCAGCAGACATCGTGGCCTTCCTCTTCACAGCTTTCCTCGCTGTCCGGGCTTTCCGCGCCATCCGGAATTTCAAAGCAAAGCCGGCGGAGGCAGACGAGCTCTAGCCAGTCAGCCATGGCTGCAAGATTTGGGACCCCAACAAAACTGTGTAGAGTCTGGTTTTGGAACATGGTGAGAGCACAAGAGACACCCTAGAGGTGCTAAAATGCCACATGCCAGAGGACAAAATGCTCAATTCTTCCAATTGAGCACCAGAGCGGACCGGAGAGGCTCTCTTGTGGTAACATCAGCCAGAGAGGCAAACCTTTCTGTCACTAGGAGGAGGGCCTTCTCTGTGTCTGCTCCAGCCCTTTGGAATCTCCTTCCAATGGAGTTGCGTATGCGGAGTTGCTGTCCTTTAGGGAGTGAAAACGTGGCTGGCGGGATGAGTTTGGGGGGCGGGGGGGCATAGCGCCCCCAGCCCGGTGGCTTATTTGAGCCTCCCCTTGTCCTTAGTTGTAATGTAATATAAATTTTTAATCGTTAAACTTTTAACTGGTTTTAGCTAGTTTTAAAAATTTTTTAAATGGTTTTTGGATTTTATAACTGTGTTTTTTGTGAATCGCCCTGGGTCACTTTATGAGAAGGGCGATGAATAAATCTAATAAATAAATAATAAATAAGTAAATAAATAGGTACTGTTTCGGCAGGAAAGGTAATGTCCCATGCGCTCTGCTGTCTAGTGCCTGCAACGTTACCAAACAAATGTCTGCAGATGCAGAAAGTGCCGACTCTCTGGCTATCAACGGAGATGAGTACCACACCCTAGAATTGGGCATAATTGGCTTTACTTAGCCACGGAAGGGCCATTCCTTCTGGCACTCCTTTTTAGCTTACTGGAGAACAACTCTAGTCCGACTAGAGTGGCCCAAAATCACACACACACACACCTTCTACTCTTTTTAAAAGGACTGGCAGGACTTCCATTTCTGCCTCGAAGGATCTTCTCTACTGGATCTCTTTCCAAGCACAACTTGAAACGTATTATAAACTGCTGTTAACCTTTGCTGCTACGCTAAATAATAAAACCACTAATTATGAACTGTAGTTTATCATGTCCTTGTAAGCCACAATGCAGCAAGGATCTGGGCCTTCAGCTTGAAATTCTGGTCCCATCTTTCTGCATGCATTGCCTCCTTTGATAGCTGCGAGGAACAAGCAGCTGAGGGTTTAGCTAGGTTGTCCTGCTATGGTAATAGAGTAGACCCTACTGCCAATCATCAAGCAGCAATAAACTAACCTAATCACCTTGAAAACCAACGGCCTTAGGTGTTGGAAGTCCACAGGGAAGGAAGGGTGAGGGTCCCCAAGTGGATTAAATCCCTCTTGATGGAGGGTAGCAGTTTCATCCATCCCAGCCTGGGGCTAAGGAAGACTTTGTGTGCCAAAAGGACTCAGGACCAGAAAGTGACTTGTGGAACTGGACCAGTATGGGTGTGTCACGCTGCGATGTGGAAGGCAGAGGAAAGGCCACTGTGTTATGTTCTCAGGACAGTCTCGCCATGAGGAGAGCCAATATTCGGAATCGGATACGGCAGAAGTATAAGAAACAAAGGTGACAAAGAATCTCTTAGGGCCATGATGGTGAACCTTGGCACTCCAGGTGCTCTTGGGACTTCAACACCCAGAAGCCCAAGTCTCTGCGATCCACATGAATGGGTTTACCACCAGGGCTCTACAATGACAGACTGCTTAGCTGTAACTATTCTTCGTGGTCCTCTGTGAACCCATTCGTGTGGATCCGCAGAGACTTGGGCTTCTGGGAACTGAAGTCCAAGAACACCTGGAGTGCCAAGGTTCGCCATTGGTCTTGGGAGCTGCGGAACGAGCTTCTAAAAGCAGGGAGAGACGCCTTAAACTGCATGGTCTTTTATTTCAGTGCCAATATTACAGATACAACACAAACGTCCCAGGAGGAGAACGAATTCAAATGGAATCCAGGACTCTGACAGACTCGGGGAAATGAAGAGGGCCGAGGGAGGGAAAGCAGCTTCTTCGCGGTGGAGTCGGAGATGAGTCTTTCTGCAGGCAAAATAGCAGGGGGGAACTTCTACTCCGCCTCTCGGCGTGCCTCGCCTAGTTTTGCCACTCCACCCTACCACAGTTGACGGACAGGTTACTGGACAGAAAAAAGAGAGTTCCGAGATCCAGGGCAGAGACCAGGGGGCTGAGCGGTGGCTCCCTGGCCGTAGAAGAAGAGGGTTTTCCCCGCGCTTTCCCTGCCTCCATTGCCAAAAGCTCCCAGCAGAACTTCTGTCCAGGAGGGAAGGTCCACATAACCCATTATCCCCTTTCTCAGACTCAGGTCCCTGTCCTCGGAGGGGTGTGCAGTCAAGCGTAGAAAAGCCCCCTCCCTGCTTCCGACCCCCCCTTTCCAAAAAAGTCAGGGAACCTCCTAGGGTCGCCGGTATCCTCGAAAGAAGGAAGTTTCCAACACGAACCGTGGATGAAAAAGTTCTTGGAGATGGAGAAGAAAGCGGCCACGAAGGAGGCCGCGCCGAGAAAGCCACCTCAATCACTTGCTCACCCAGAGGAGAAAACAGCAAAAAAAATAAGGGAGAACAACTCCCTTGTTTGGGGAGAGGGAGGGCAAGGGAAGGAGGGAAGGGAGGAGACCACATGCACTGAGGCATCTCCACCTCCATCCTTTCGTGGCTTCGGTGGCTGGTGTGGCTCAGCAGCCAGGAGAGAAGAAGGAGAAGAAGAAGAGGGGGAGGGGGAGAGTGAGGCAGCCAGTGTCTCCAGAGATATGCTTTGAAGTGAGCCAGGCCAGTCCTCCCGCTCTGCAGTCGCAGCGACTCTTGACGGCTCCCCAAGCCCCAGTGCAGATCAGGGAGATCCGGAGTGGCCGTGCTCTGCCCAGCGGTCCTTCGTCCAAATGGGTGAGGAGGGTGGGGCCCCGAGCTCCTCACTGCCAGGACTGGGGAGGGAAGGTGTTTACTTCTGACAGGTCCTGCATCGCCGAGCCCTTGTGGTTATACGTCAGCTTGATCCGCATGCGGAGCTGCTGCTGCGAAGGGGACAAAGCCGGGGAGGGGCATGTCTGGGGTCAGTTGGGTTGAGTATTGTACTGTGACCCCAGTATGCACTGGGTATGAGCACAAGAACCACAGAGGCGTAAATACTAGCCTAAACTGAAAAGGAAGTTGTTTGACATTGTTTGTCTCTAAGTAACCAAGGGAAAAGTTACCTGTCTTCCCACCTCTAGGGGTCATCTGAACTATTTACATGTATTAAGGCTTTGCATGTTCTGGCCTTTTCTCTTTCTTTTTGCCTTTCAAAGGAGAAAAGTGTCTTTTTGGGCTCGTTTTACAGGCCACATGGCAAGCCTAAAAGACTGAAATTTAACTTGACTTCTTTCTAAAACAATGGCCAGGCTAAACAGGAAGGAAGCGTGGGAGAACATGTATTTAAACTAAGATTTGCCTAAAAATCTGCTCCACTTTACTGTGCTACATAAAACTTAACCAAGCTTAAGCACCACTCTCGAAATCCCCTCCTTTCCTTCTGGCCTTCTACCCAACCCACACTTCAAAGGAAGGCCCCCCACCCACCCAATCTGTGAGGACATCAGCAGCTCCAACACTGTAACCAGGCCCAGCTCACTCACCTTCTGGGGGTTCAGAACTTTGATGACTTGTGTGATGGTCCCTGTGTTGAAGGCTGGGATGACGCTGCTACTGGGAGACATGAGCTGCAACTGGAATGTCTGGAAGGAGAGGGAGGGAAGCACAAGCCGAGAGAAAGTCACCCTCTTTGGGCATTTTACAAAAAAACGGTCAAGATCTAAAATCAATGGATGCTGGTAAGCGGAAAGAGGAATTCAAAGGAAACTTGCAGCCAAAAGGTTGTGAGTTCAAGCCTGATTTTTTTTTTTGGGGGGGGGGTGTTCAGCCTCTTCCAAGGTCGGTTAGATGAGTCCCCATCATGTTGAGGGTCAGAAATGGTAATTGAAACATGAACCAACCAAACGGTGAGCAAAGTGCTATGGGGCAGAATAGAAGTGGTATTGCCATTGGTAGCCTTGAGGGCGATACTTTCATGGAACCAGGACTTTGGCCCAGGGCCTCCAAAATAAACACACGCATGCATGCACGCCTCCCAAGGCCTGACTCACCTTTGGTACCGCAGCCTGGAAAACAAAGTCTGTCATCTCCACCTCCGTGCTGTTGGAGGCCTGAATGGTAATCACAGTAATGCTGGGGCTGGTGTTGGAACGCTCGAAGGCAAAGTCGATCTTTAAGCCGTTCTTGTTGTAGGCTGTGATCGGAGGGATGCCTGCGGAAGAAGCCCCACGTCTCAGGGACCCGGAGATGCCCTCCGGCCTCCCCACCCTGGGGAAGATCCACGCCCCTCTGCCAGTGACGGACAACCTCGGCACTCCAGGTGTTCTTGGGCTTCAAATGGATCCCGTTCGTGTGGACTCACAGGGACTTGGTCTTCTGGGAACGGAAGTCCAAGGACACCTGGAGTGCCAAGCTTCGCCGTCACTGCCCTTTGCTGTCACGGGGCAAGAAGAGGGGAGACTGGAAACTGGTCTCGAGGCTTTGGAGTCCTTGTCAAGGGAGGAAAGTGGTGGGCAAACCTCACCCCTTTTCTGCCCACCCAGAGACCTCTTAGCCTGCTCATTCAGGGCCCTGTTAAAGTGCCTGCGTTCAGTGCAGTTTATAATTAACTACTCCAGGCCACTGTGAGCACAATTTCTAGCCAAAGGGCAGCGTGCAGTTAGCACAAAACCAACTAGCGGCTTTTCCTGCTCTGCCCCAGTCGATCCCCAACCCTCCTCAAGACAGGAGCCTCTTCCGTTCCTACCAGTGGCAGCAAGGTCGTTGAAGAGGGGCTGGGAAGAAAGGCCATCCAACAGAAAGGGAGGCTGCGGTATTGGTGGGGCAGGAACTGGAGGACCTACAGGGGGGAAGAAAAGGGGGGAGGCAAGGTTTAGAGGAGGGAGATCGGCAGGCTTAAGTCAAGGCTGTTTGCATCTGCAGATGTTTCCATGAACACGTGGCAGGCATGACGAGACACCAGAGTGCACAGAACGCTGTTACCTTTCCTGCCACAGCAGTACCTGTTTATCTACTTGCAATTTCTTGCTTTTGAGCTGCTAGACTGGCAGGAGCTGTTTTTCAAGCTTGGTGCCTTAACCACTAAGCCACTGCGCTCCCTTTCTAGCCTCCCATAAATACACGAAGCAGGAGGTGGAGCTGGTCCTACTCCTCTGTAACAGCATCCTTGCGCCTCACCTGTTGTCGGATTGAGATCCCCCAAGAGGTCTAGCAGTTCCCCACCGGCAGAGGCTGGCTTGTTGGGAGGGGCTGTCGGGATGACAGGGGTGATGTCATTGCTCCCCAAGAGGTCCAGCAGGTCATTTGCCTGGTGAGAGAAAGGATGCCAGTTCCTCATAGCCCTTGAACGTTTGGGGTCGTGGAGGTGATGGTGGGAGTCCGTAAAAGAAGCCAAGCCACTCTGACACCATCCGGAGCACCAAGGAAGTTTGACTGGCAAGTGTCCTTTTGGGAAATCCCACCCAAAACACCCATTTCCAAAGTGGGATTTGGATTCTGGGTTCAACAAAGAGAGCAGAACACCCAGAGTAATTCTCAAAGCAGGTCTTATTCGACTGAGGGGGGAAGATGCGGTACAAACGTTTTCTTGGACGTGTCGACAGGCATGACTAGACGCCAGAGCATACAGAATGCTGTTACCTTTCCTGCTGAAGCGGTACCTATTTATCCACTTGCAAATTCTTGCTTTCAAACTTCTAGGTTGGCAAGAGCTGGGACAGACAGGAGCTCGCTCCGTCTTGCAGTTCTCGGGTCTTGAGCGGCCTCTGCAGCTTTTCTTACCTGGCTGCTGGGTGGTGGTCCAGACGGAAGAGGCTTGTTCTCAAGGACTGCAGGCTCGGCCTCCCCATTGGGCTGCGTGACGTCTGCGGGGCCATTGGTGGTCACCTTCTCCATGATAGGCATCCGTTCCAACAGGGCCGACCTGTAAAAGGGCAAAGGCGGTCACCTCCGAGGGAAGACACACGTGACGAGGACGGTCGCATGGTTCTGGATCTCACAGAGAGCGTGCATAGACAGGGAACCCAGGCCCATCCAGCCTGATTACAAGCAATGTCTTAATGGTTAGAGCAGTACGACAATGGATCCCACTGCCTTGAGAGGTGGTGAGCGCTCCAATACTGGAAGTATTCAAGAGAGAATTGGACCAACCTCTGTCAGGATTCCTGCATTGAGCAAGGGGGTTAGACTCAATAGCCTCAAAGGCCCCTTCTAACCCTGTCATTCTAGGATGTTATGCCCCCTTCCTCTGTATTTTTACAAAGAAGATACTCTTTTGAGCAGCTCCAGTGATGCATTCTGGGAAGACCCAGCAACATGGACCTTTGCTTGGATGCCTCCATTCGAAAGACATGTCTAGGGTCCTCTTAGGGTGTGTGTGTTTCTGCAGATGCTGAGTTCTCAAAGCCAGAGAAGCACCAGAAGAACCCAAAGCCTCAGTCACTGGGCCAGAAGTTTGTGGGCAGCTCAGCCACGAGATTCAAGCTGTATGGGGAGGGTGATGCTAGTGTCTACGTACCTCATATGATCATACTTCTTGAACAAGGCGTTGTATTCCACTGCCCTCTGCTGGAGCTCCACATCAATGCTGCTGCCATAGATGGACACCACCTTCTTGATGCGGCTGGAGAAGGAAGGAAGAGGAAATGACCAACAGCAAAGGTATTTTTTTTTTGGGGTGTGTGTGTGTGTGGGATGTTCCAACGAGGCGAATCTGCCCAGTTTATCCTGCTATGGCAGTGGTTCCCAACAGGGAGTACAAAGCCCACTAGTGGACTTCAATTCCCAGAAGCCTAAGTCAGTACATTGGCTGATCAGTGCTTTGGGGAAATGACTTGGGCTTCTGGAAATTGAAGTCCAAAAACCAGCATTTGGGAAACACTGTGCTATGGTAACAGACTAGACCCTAATGCCAGTGACTCAATGCCGAATGTCAGTTGGCGGTTAACCAACTTGACCACCCTGAGGACTAATGGCCTTGGGTGCTGAAGTCTACAGGGAAGGGTGCGGGTCCCCAAGTGGATTCAGTCTCACTTGAATCCCTCTTGATGGAAGCAGCAGCTTCATCAATACTGGCCTGGGGGTGATGATGAGGACTTGGTGTGCCAAAAGGGCTCAGGACCAGAAAGTGACTCTTGAAACTTGATCAGTGGTACTATGGGTGTCATGCTGTTGGGTGGAAGGCAGATGTGTGTCTTCGTGTCAGAGATTACTTTGGGTTGAAAGGATTTTTGTAGGGGATGCCTGAATGAGGCTCCTTTCATATCTTCTATTGTGCAGCTCTCGGGAACTGAACCTTGTCCTTTCAATCTTCAAGCACAGTGCTACTTGAAGGCAGATGCAAGGCCATGGCATTATATTCTCAGGACAGTCTTCACAGCTGATCGCCATGATGATCGCCTATGTTCGGATTTGGATATGGCAGAAAAATCCAGCAGAATGATTTTGACCTTTCTCCTATTTGGGACTCTTTTTCAGGAAAAGCTAGGAGCAGAAATCATGTAGGAAAACACAGAAGGAGCCTGGAAGAAGATCCATGCTCCAATGTAGACTTTGTGGTGCTCCCAAAAGCAAGAGGTGGGATCGATACCCCAGGAATCTCGCCCCTTTCCAAGGGACGCAAAGGTGCCCGGCGCACTCCCAAAGACCACCCCGGCAGAGAGCACTCACTTGACTGTGCACGTGAACCGGGTGGAGAGCTTCATGATGGCAGTGAGGGCATACCCTCGCGTGACAGACGCCGACATGTTGGAGATGAGGACGCTTTCCAAAACGTCAAGGACTTCATCCTCCGTGACCTAAGCGGGCCGAGGGGCAGAAGTGAGTGTGAAGGAGGGGAAAGGCTGGCAGAAATAGACAGGGTCAAATTCTACAATTACGACAAAGTAAAGCAGGAGCCACAAACTGCATCACGTGGCATTCTTCTTGGGGGGGGGGGGGAAATCAGGACTTAACGGAGAAACATGACATCCTGTATTCAATGCCCAGAGAAGCAAGATTATTGCCTTCTTTTGGAAGAAAAGAAAAGCAATCACACTTATATATCCTGCCCCACAGCACTTAGGGCTCTGGACGGTTCATAGGTTAGCATTTTTTTGCCCCCAACATGAGGGAATTCCTTTGAATGACCTTGTTAGAAGAGGAATCAACCTTGAGCCCATAAGTATCAAACTTACAACGTTCTGGTTGCAGTACAGCAGTTTAACCCCTGTGCTACCAGAGCTGTATAATGACAGTTTGTTTACCTGTAACTGCTGTTCTATGTGGTCCCCTGTGAATCCTCAGTAAACCCATTTGTGTGGATTCACAGAGATCACGAAAAAGAACTTGATAAGAGCGTACGGGCAGATATAGACATTACTGATAGTCCATAATTAGAACATTGTTATATTTAACAAGGATTGTCTTATTTTAAAATCATTATACGTACAGTGGAACCTTGGTTAACAAACGGCTTGGTTAACATAAAAATTGCGTAAAAAAGGAAATCCACAGAAAATAGTGGCTTGGTTTATGGAACTTTTTTTCAGAACAGATCAATTGACTTTCAATGCATTCCTATGGGAAACCGCATTTTGGTTAAAGTATTTTGGTTTTCAATGCTCGGTTTATGTAACTTTTTCGGAATGGATTAATTGGCTGTCAATGCATTCCTATGGGAAACAGGATTTTGGTTAAAGTATTTTGGTTTTTAATGCATTCCTATGGGAAACTGCATTCCTATGGGAAATTCGGTTAAAGTAATTTTCGCTGTAAGAAACGTCCCGGAGAACCTATTAATTACGTTAACCGAGGTTCCACTGTATTTAACAAGGACTGCCTTATTTAAAAATCATTGTCTTTAAGAAGGATATAGCAGTAGCAATTCCACCCCTATGCCACCCCATAGCACTTCGATCATTCTCTGGACCGTTCACAAGTTAATCAGCATTTTGCCCCCAACATGCTGGGGACTCATTTAATCAACCTTGGAAGGATGGAAGGCTGAGTCAACCTTGAGCCCTGGCTGGGATCGAACTCACAACATTTGGTTGCAGGACAGCAGTTTTAACCCCTGCGCTGCCAGGGAACCTCCTTTTTCTCCTCCTCTCCCCGAACAGACATACCTGGATGGGTTCTTCCTCCTCACACTGGCCGGACACCAGGAGGTCTCCGTACTCTCCTATGCACCAGGAACCCACCTGGACCAGGGGTTGCTAGTGGACAAAAAGGACAAGCTGCCTCAGCAGGGCCGTCTTGTTGCCAGGATCAGCCCCAAAGCCCAAACACTCAACCCCACCCGTCTTCTTCCTTGGTCACGTACTTGGGAGTAGTCGCCTAGGATGGCTTTGTAGAGTTTCTGCACAGTGTAGGCATGCATCTCCACGCTGTTGGTGATGAGCTGGATGAGGTTCGGTACAGCATCATCGCGGACATAACTCCCTGCCTGGAATGAGGAGGAAGGGGACAGACAGACACAAGAAAAAGACCCTTAAAAGCCATTCCAGATCTTTGGGGCCAATAGGTCAAGGTGGGCTTGGTCAAAAGCCAGTCGTATCAAACTCTAGGGTTCAGTGCTCATCTCTGTTTATAGCCAAAGAGCCAGTGCTCTCTGCGTCTGCAGACATTTCTGTGGATCCTCAAGTTCAACATCTTAACCACTAGCCCAAGGGTTATCAACCTACGGACTAGAGGCCGGATGCGGCCTGCAACCCCATTTCATGTGGGCCCCCCACCGCCTCCACCACACCTGTAAATGTCATTTGTGGCAGGCAGGACAAAATGGCCCCCCGGCCCCCAAAGCTGTCTGAGGGAGCGTGACCTGGCCTTCGGCTTGTAAAGGTTGGGAACCATTGCACTAACCCACCACAGTACCACTGGGGACAATAGCAATTAGCAAGACCCAATGATCCCCAAGAGTGGATGAAAGGCCCTTCCCCTCCATTGCTCTGCTCATTTATAAGCTGCCTCTCTGAGGATCGAGGAGTTTACACAGAGTAGAATAAGAAGATAGTGCTGGAAACCTGGGAATGTCTTTGGCCAATCCCAAAAAAGCCCAGAAAGAGCCCGGGGGCCTTTGGAAGGCAGCAATCCTTACCGTGGTCAGGACTCGCATGATGGTGTCTATATGCCAGCGCTTGGAAGGAGCATATCTAGAAAAGCAACAGCAGACACGGGCTTGAGAGAGGGGCCTGGGCAGCCTCAAATCGCCCCACACCCCCTGGAAGTGTTGCTTTCCAAACGATGCTGGGAATGACTCAGTTATTATGTTATTATTATTTATTCGACTTATACCCCGCCCATCTGGGATACACTCATGCTCTGGGAGGCTTACAACGTTAAAGAGCAAAACAAACACCATAAAGCTATAGAACTGTGATGGTGAACCTTGGCACTCCAGCTATTCTGAAATTTCAATTCCCAGAAGCCCAAGTCTCTTTGTATCTTCACGAATGGGTTGATGACTTCAATTCCCAGAAGCCCAAGTCCCTGTGAATCCACACAAATGGGTTTACAGCTTCTGCGAATTGAAGTTCCAGAACAGCTGGAGTGCCAAGGTTCACCACCGCATAGAACAACACACACACCACTGCAAAAACTCCCACCTGAAACCCCAAGGAGCCATTGCTGCCAGGACTGCTCTAGAACAGTGATGGCGAACCTTTTAGAGACCGAGTGGCCAGAAAGGTGGGGTGAACTCTCTGTTGGGGGGGAGGGAGGGAGGAAGTGCTTCCATTGGAAGATTGGGCAGAGTGAACTCTGTGTTGGGGAGAGGGAGGAAGCACTCCCATTGGGCTGCTGAGCAGAGGGGTGGGGTGAACTGTGCTGGGGGGAGAGAGGAAGCATTCCCATTGGGCTGCTAGGCAGAATGAACTCTGTGCTGGGGGGAGGGAGGAAGCACCCTCATTGGGCTGCTGGGCAGAGGGGCAGGTGCTGGGGCGACCACACACATATAGTTAGATAATAAAATATGTGCCCACCACACCAATGGGACGTTATAAACCAACTTATTATCAACATATAAAATTAGTTCAGAGAGAGAGAGAGAGACTCTCTTTCTGGATTGTTTTGGTGGCCAAGCAGGCAAACTACAAAAGTCAAGGCTTGTTTGCAGGATGACTTACTTCTCTGCCGCCAGGAATATACCAGACGCGCAGTCTGCCTTGAACTCTGGCTCACAGGAATCCAGGAAGTAGAGTAGCTCCTTCATCATGCCCCGGATGTTGTTCCCGTTCACGAGAGCAAAGCTGAGCTCCATCGCCCGCCTGGGAAGGGAGGGAGTAAAGGATTCAGAGGACAACCGGGGGCTCAGCCAATCTGGCCCATGGGGCTTTGCGTACAAGAACAGGCATGGATTCTCTGGGCAACAGAGCATCTCAGAAGAGTCTAGACCAGTGATGGCCAACCTTGGCACTCCAGGTGTTCTTGGACTTCAATTACCAAAAGCCCAAGTCAGCACTTCTGCTGATCAGGGCTTCTGGGAATTGAAGTTCAAGAACATCTGGAGTGCCAAGGTTGGCCATCGCTGGTCTAGACTGAGCAGTGTTTCCAAACCTTTGGTTTTGGGATTTTAATTTCCAGAAGCCACTGTCCATTCCCCAGCAGCACTGATCAGCCAATGGACTGACTGGGGCTTCTGGGAATTGAAGTCCAAGAACCAAAAGTTGTGAAACGCTGCTCTCTGAATCCACTGCTTACGCGCAGTCAACCATTCGTGAACAGCAGTGTGTTCCCAACCTTTGGTATTTGGACTTCAAATCCCAGAAGCCCAAGTCCATTCCCCAAAGCACTGATCAGACAAGACTTAGGCTTCTGGGAATAGAAGTCCCCCTGTGGGGCCTGGGCCCCACGTTGGGAACCAATGGGAGAGGGGATGGCCGCAGACGTGCTGTGTCAGTTGTCTGAGTGTCACCAGTGTGCAAGGCACTCTGCCGATGGATCACTCTCAGGTTTCATCTTCCAGCAGCACACTGACCCACCGACATGCTCCCCTCTCTCCAGCCTGTTTGCTTTCATATCCCAGAGTCCCCAAAACTTTGGGCAGAAACACCACAGACTAGCAGAAAGGGGGGAAAAAAGAAACCAAGTCTAATGGCATTTCTGGCTCAGGGAAAAGGTCAAGGTCTCCCTTGCTCGGTAGTATCCAACTCTAGGGCGGTGGCGGCCATTTCTGTTTACAGCCAAAGAACTAGTGCTGTCTGCATCTGCAGATGTTTCTGTGGTCATATGGCAGGCATGACTAGATGCGGGAGCGCGTGGAAGGCTGTTACCTTTCCTGCTGATGTGGTACCTATTTATCTACTGGCAATTTTTTGCTTTCAAAAGATGGGGGAATATAGGGAAAGAGAAAGTGACGGAATGATTGTATGCATGAATCGTGAACATCTGGACCATCACTCTGGTTTAGATTCCAGGATTTCTTCACTCGCCTTTTGATGGAGACATCCAGGTCCTTTAGGCAGTCCACGATGGTACTCCGGTGTCTTTGCACAGCATTGTGGTCCGTCTGCACCGTCTTCAACAAGGATGTCAATGCTACATATCTGAGGAGAGAGAGCACTGCTCGTCCAGACGATAGCAGCTGTTCCACATCACAGCCTATGTGGAGGTCTTTTGCAGATAGCACACCTGGTCAGCAAAGGGGGTGGTGGTGGGGAAAGCAAACTGGACATGCCAGGTGACCTTTGCAGATATGGGGAGGGAGATTCTGCCTATGGCTCAGCAAAGGAAGCAGAGGCCCAAGTGAGGAAATCACTAAGCAGGGAAGGACTGGCTGAGCTGCTCTAGCTGCTGCCCTTACTACTGGGGAAAACTTCCAAAAATCCTAGGAAGCTGAACGGAGCTTTGCCTGTTCAAATAAAGTTTTCCGCCTTACTCAGGTACGTTCTTCAGCTTACCTGATATTTTTGTCATTATTGAGTAAGAACCGACCCAGTATATTAATGGCCAACACCTGAAGAGAGAAAGAGACACAACACCTATATAGAAAGGAATCAGAAAGGACGTCCACTGCAACTTTGAAATCTTCTATAAATATCCTATCCCCCCAAAAAAGATGGAGTCCTCGTGTCATAGAGGTTAAGCTGCAGTATTCAGCCAAAACTTTGCTCATGATTTGAGTTCGATCCTGACAGATTCAAGGATGACTCAGCCTTCCATCCTTCCAGAGTCAGCAAAATGAATATCCAGTGTGTTTGGGTAAAAGGTAAAGGCCACCCTGGCTCGAAACTCAGTCGTATCAGACTCTAGGGTTCAGTGCTCATTTCTGTGGACATGTGGCAGGCATGGAGTGCACAGAATGCTGTTTACCTTCCCACCAAAGTGGTACCTATTTATCTACTTGCAATTTCTTGCTTTCAAACTGCTAGGCTGGCAGGAGCTGGGACAGAGACGGGAGCTCACTCTGCCGTGCAGTATTCGGGAATTGAACTCCAACCTTTCAGTTATCGAGTTCAGCGTCTTAACCATTTGGGCCACTGCAGTCCTTACAACACACCGCAGTGTGTTTGGGGCAAAATGCTAATTGCCTTCTTAACAGCACAGAGAGTGCACTAAGAACTATGGAGCAGTATATAAATGTAATTGCTACTGCTAATTGTGAGAGGGGATGACCACGGCTGGCTCCCAGACTTGGGGCTGAGGTTAGATGTTTCTGCTTTACTCAGGAAGATGCACTTAGCAGGAAGTTCTTGGGACCATCCAACCCCCCCACCCCGACCAAACATGGGAAAGCTGTGCCAGCTAAACATTGTAAAGACCCAAGACTGAAGTGCTTAGTTTAACCCTCCCCACACCAAACCACAGCTAAGACCTAAGCCAAGATAACGTACGCGAAGGCCGCTCTCTGACTTGATGTCCATGATAGTTAAAACTGTTTCATACAGAATTGCGTTCCCCACGTTTTTACTCGTTTCGGTGTTTGTGGCCACCTGGAATGCAAAAGAAGATCATGGGTCTCGTTTTGTGTCTCTCGCCTGCCTGCACCAACTCTGCAATACAGGGCAACCTTTCCTTTCTGTTACCTCACCTGGGCAAGGATGTCATTCATCGCTTCACTTGAATCGTCATCGTTTCGGCCCAGAATTCTCAGCAATCGCAGGATCCGAACCTGAAAAACAACGTTCTGAGCTTCAAAAGCCGGCAAAGGTTGTGGGGTTTCAGGAGCCCCGGTGGTGTAGGAGTTAAAGTGTGGGATTGCAACCCAAAGGCTGTGAGTTTGATCCTGACGAGGGCTCAAGGTTGACTCAGCCTCTTCCATCCTTCTGAGCTTCATGAAATGAGTCCCAAGCATGTTGGGGACAAAATGTGAATTCACTTGTGAACTGCCCAGAGAGTGCCCTAAGCGGATATATGGGGTGGCATAAGAGTGTGATCGCTTTGCTTCTGGTGCCAAGCATGGTGCCACTTACCTGCAAAAAGGGGTCACTGATCCCAGAAACGTCATGCTCGGGAGAATAGCCAGACATGATGAGGTTCTTCAGGATACGCACAAGCTGGGGCACAAGCTGTAAGGAAGACACACCCATTTTCAGGGTTGGTTTCTGGTCCGGACTGAGGAAAGATTCAGGGAGGAAAGATGTCCAACCACCCCACAGGGCCCAGGAGTGGCCAACCCGACCTTGGTGCTCCAGGTATTCTTGGACTTCAATTCCCAGAAGCCCAAGTCAGCACTCCTGTTTATCAAGACTCCCGGAAGATGAAGTTCAAGAACACCTGGAGTGCCAAGGTTGGCCACCCCTACCATAGGCACTCGCAATGCACTGCACTGACTTAGGTTTCTGGGAATCGAAGCTGTGCCCCACACTGGGAACCACTGGTTTACAGCCAAAGAGCCATTGCTGACTGCATCTGCAAAATGTTTCAGTGGCCATGTGGCAGGCATGACTAGATGCTGTTACCTTTCCTGCCGAAGCGGTACCTATTTATCTACTTGCAATTTCCTGCTTTTGAACTGCTAGGCTGGCAGGAGCTGAGACAGACGATGTAAACTCAGTCACGCAGTGCTCGAGTCTCTACCTTCCAACTATAAACTCAGTGTCTTAACCACTAAAGGGGCCCTAATGTAGGGTACTCAAGTTATAGCCAAACAAACCAGCGGGCCCAGCGTTGTCATCCTGCAAGGCCCAGAAGGGCTCTCTGACAGGCAACTCCTCACTAGACTCTCACAGAAAGGCTGGCGGGGTTCCTGTCACCTTGAGCTGCTCAACCAGATGTGCCACTAAGAAACCAGCAACTCCTTAAACCAGGGATTTTCAACGTGCGGCACCATATCACGTGGGGCCCCCCACCGCCTCCACCACACCTGGAAGTGCCATGTCGCGGAGGAAGGGCAAAATGGCCGTCCGGCCTCCAAAGCTGTCTGAGGGAGCGTGACCCAATCCCCCCCCCCCCCCGGGGCTTTAAAATGTTGAGAACTCATGCCTTGAGACTGATCTGCCATATGCCCTTGGAAATGCTCCCACGCCAGGCAGCAAAGCTTCCCTTGACACTGGGTAGTAAAGAGGTCTGTAACCAGCCCCAGAGCTCTCTGGGCATGGTACTAGATAACTCACTAAAAGCTAGGACAGTGATGGTGAACCTATGTCACGTGTGCCGGGGGGCAGCACTCAGAACCCTCTCTGTGGGCATGTGTGCCATTGCCCCAGCAGTTTGCCCTGCCCCTCTGCCCAGCAGCCCAATGGGAGCGCTTCCTCTCTCCCCTTAGCATAGAGATCACCCCGTCCCTCTGTGGCAAAGATGACAGCCTGTTGACTTTGGGCATTCGGTCTCCAAAAGGTTCGCCATCACTGCGCTAGGAGGACAAGATGAACCGACAGGAGAATGCTCCAAGTGCCCCATTTATCTCCCTCCCCACCAATTACAGGTAACTTGAATCAAAGCAGCAATAACCCCACCTTAAGCAGAGAGGTGCAAAAGCTCCCACAGACATCCACCCAGCAACCACAACTGCGGCTGAGCCCACACAGCTGACCCTTAGACATGACTCAGCCATGACGCTGTTAGACACACGACCAGCCGTGTTAATAAGCGGCAAGCAACAGACAGGCACCTACTTCTAGGAGGCTGAGGTGAGCATGCACGGCAGGGAAAAGGGGGCACGAGCGCCTCTTACCTTTTCATTCTAACCCACCAGAGCAGGATTCGAAACAGACACAGGGGAACAAAAGAAACGAAGCAGGTGTTAGGGAAAGGAGCGACCGCCACGAGTTGCAGCATCAACTACCACTACCACCACCACCACCACCAGACAACGCAGGGTGGAGGAGCCACCAGGGACAATGTTTGAGGCCCCCGGTTCTCCCTAGGAGGGAGGTCCCATGGATTGAGCCCACTCCTTTTGGCTTTCCCCTTTGTGTAATGCCAGAATCACAGAGGAGGCGCCCGGAGATTAGCAGCTGAAGCAGATGCAGCAGGACGCCCGGCGGGGAAAAACAGGAATTCTGCTTCTCTCCACCAACCCGAAGAGTTACGTTCGCACAAGAAAGCGCAAGAGGCTGTGAGAGAGCTCCCTGCAGAGATTCCACACAGGAGGCGGGGGAAGGACCTGTTGCAGTGTGACTGAAGGGGCTTCTGAAAGGAGGTGGGGGGCCCGTTCCACCCCTTGGCAATGCCACGCCAACAGCTTCCAGGCCCCCGACTGCAAAGGAGGCACCAAAGAGGCTGGCTCAAAGAGGGGCTCAGGCACTGCAAGGTGGCCCCAGGGATCAAGGACCTACCTTTCTGAAGTGAGCTAGCATGTCCGGGCTTCTCTCGCACATCTCTGTGAGAAGGACGACCGAAGTGTGAAGAACACCTGCCGGGGAAAGAAAACAAGAGGCCTGGTTGGTTTGGCCCGCCTGTAATGCAGGGAAAGAAAGTCTCAGAGGGCAGCTGTGGCTAAAGGTAGACAAAGGAGAGATCCCAGTGTCTTAAGATACCAGCAGCAGGTGTAACTAGGCTGCAGTGTTCCCCAACCTTTGGCTTTTGGACTTCAATTCCCAGAAGCCTCAGTCGGTATATTGGCTGATCAGTGCTTTGGGGACTTGACTGGGGCTACATGTGGATTCAGAGCAGTGTATCCACACTTTGGGTTCTTAAACTTCAATTCCCAGAAGCCTCAGTCAGTATATTGGCTGAGCAGTGCTTTGGGGAGCTGTCTTAGGCTTCTGGGAATTGAAGTTCAAGAACCAAAGGATGGGAAACGCTGATCTGTGAATCCACATGAATGGATTTACAGCGCATAATCTACCTTAGGATCTGCCTTCCCTCAGCACAGCACAACAGCTTCGCCACACAGAACACTCTCTGGTGGCGCAGTTAAACTGCTGTACTGTAAGCCAAAATGCTGAGCTTGATCCCGATGGGATCGAGGTTGACTCAGCTTTCCATCCTTCCAAGGTTGGTAAAATGAGCACCCAGCATGTTGGGGGCAAAATTCTAATCACTCTGTGAACCGCCCAGAGCGCTATGGAGCAGTAGCTAAGTGTAATTGCTAACTCTGACAGCATCCTCCTGCCTGAAATCCTGGGGAAAGTGCTACTGCCAGTCTGGGAAGACAACACTGAGCTAAGTGCAAGAGTACTCTGAATTGGGCTACAACAGCTTTCTCTCTTCCTGCGAAGGAGTCACAATCCCAGAGCAAGAGAGAACTGGGCTTCCACTCCACAGCAGCCGAGTGTCCCTTTCACACCCACGGACTCTGCTCTTCCTCTGCTTCTCCCAGTGTCCAAGAGTGCTCCCTGGCTGGCTGCCACAGTGAGCATTACCGTGGTTCTTCTCATTCAGCAGGTTTTTTGTGGCTGGCAGGAACATCTCCATGAGCTCAGGCACCTTTCGGATGACGTGAACAGCACAGAGGGCTGCCTGTGAAAGAAGCAGGGCGTGGGTGTGGGTGAGGTCTACTTATTTCTGCCACTTCTGCGGAAACAAGCCCTTGCCCACCACCACCACCACAGTGTGCTTCAATGGTGTCTCCCTCCAATCCTGGGATTTCTGAATATGGACACAAGGTCCAAAGCAAGAAGGAAGAGAACTAGTCCTTCAAAAATCCCTTGGGGAGATCAGGAGGCCCAGCCTCTTTGACCCACTGAAAGGATGCAGGCTGGAGGTTCCAGAGAAACAGAGGGGAGGGCAGGGCTTTCGGGGCTTTCTAGCGAGGGCTGAACAGACTTTCAACGTTCAAGGAAGGGCCCCCAAACAGTCTTTCCTTGACGGATGGGTACCTTCTTTCTCAAGTAGGAGTTTGAGGTCTTCAGGAGCTTCTCCACCTCTCCAGCCAAGTCACGGCACATTTCGGAGGAACCCATGCAGCCCAAGGTACAGAGGGCCAAACCTTGTACATACTGTGTGCTGTGATTAAGGTCACTGCAAGGAGGAGCAGAGGAGGGTAGGGAAGAGGGAGAAAGCCACACTGCAAGGAAGTGCCAGGAGGAGGCACTCTGCCCAGAGGCAAAGGTCATCAACAAGTACTCCAAACGGCCTTGGACAAAACTTTGACAAAGGGGTACGAATTGGTTGCCAAAGAGCAACAGCCGCCCAAAACCTTCCTGACCAAATCAGTGGTGAACACAAGAGTCTTACCCACCCAAACCTGGGTCTGAACTGCTCCTTCATGGTGAGCATTAGATATTCAACGGCAGAACAGGATATGGGAATTCCTTTATGACATATTCCAGAACCACCTGCTCACATCCTACCTCCTTGACTTACAGACAATGATGGTCTGGCTATGACTAGTTATCCCAAGCGGTCAGAAGATCTAGACCAGCGATGGTGAACCTTTTAAAGACAGAGTGCCCAAACAGAGAGATGGGGCAAACTTTGTGTTGGGAGGAGGAAGCACTCCTGTTGGGCTGCTGGGCAGACCAAAATCTGTGCTGGGGCAACGGCACTCACGTCAACAGAGAGGGCTCAGAGTGCACCCTCTGGCATAAGTGCCATAGGTTCGCCACCACTGATCTAGACTCTGAGACATTAGACAATGTGGACTAGGCACATTAGAATACAGTCAAACCTTGCATAAAGAGTGCCTTGCTTAAAGAGTAACTCGCTTAAAGAGCAGAATTTTCTCTGAATGTTTGCTTCGCTTAACAAATAAAAACAACCAAAAACCCTCTTAACAACTAAATCGGGGTTCGCATCCCCCCCCACCAGAAGTCACAATGGGTCACTTACAATGGTGTTTCGCTTAAAGAGCAAACTCACTTAAAGAGCAATCCTGTGGAACACATTATGCTCTTTAAGTGAGGTACAACTGTACATCATCTGAACGACCCCAAGCAAACCTCAGCTCCCATCCCAAACCAACCTGATCTTGCTCAGACCCTATTACCACCTCCCTCTTGGAAACCTTCCACTTTCTGGCTGTGGTCTGGTTGAGCTGGACCTCAGCACCATCCAGCAAGTGCCTCCCAGGCACACCCTCCTCCCTCACCTGCCCCCTCTGCCTCCACAGCAGCCCCGACAGAGAAGAAGCCCTTACTTTTTGATACAGTTGGTCATGAGGAGGTGGACGTCCTGCCGCTCATCCAAAAGCAGCATGGCTCCAAGGTACCCAATGCGCTTGTCTGTGAACTTCTGAGAGGCAATCAATTTGAGGCACTCCAGCTACAAGAGGGGACCGAAAAGTAATGAAGAGAGAGATTGAAATGCTGATGCATCTGCCATTTCAGTTCCCCTACGGAGAGGGAGAGCCCTGGATACCTGGGAGACGCTACTGATTATACTCCATGGATTCAGCCCTGAATACCAAACCAGTCTTGGAGAATTTCTGTATCATTTAAGTAGAAAACACACAGCTACAACTAGGTTTTGAAACTTGGTTTAGAGCAGGGGTTCTCAAACTTTTCAAGCCAGGGGCTGGGTCACGCTCTCTCAGTCAGCTTTGAGGGCCAGATGGCCATTTTACCCTGCCTGCACAATGAAGGTGGCCATTTTGTCCCAACAGCTTTAAAGGTATTCACATTTGATGTGAACACCACTCAGGGCAGCTTAGAATATATATACGGTATTTACTGGTGTATAAATGCACTCCCCCCCAAAAATACACCGGCAAATGGAGTGCGTCTTATACTCTGGCAAATACAGTATATAAACATATGATAATATACATATAAAAATCAGATTAAAAGATCAGGTTGAGATCATACAGTAATAACCAATAAAAACACACAAGAAACAGAACAAGTTGGCATCAGATATTTTAAAACCGTAACAATCTACTGGGCCTTTCAAGTCTATTTGACTGCAGAAGTGCAATGCTGATGCACTCAAAAAGTCACATCACCCTATGATTGTCCGCTCTGTTTCCAAGTCCAGATAGAGACGATACTGTCAAGTAAAATTTATCCAAGGCGGAAGCAACATTTTCCAAACACTTAGTGTAATGATAAGACATTGTTATTGCCTGGAGTATCTCGGACGAATTCTGATGTGCTCTGTGAATTCTCAACACAGATTAGCACGAGGAGAAGCCAAAGAAGAGCAACGCCTCAGCCTAGGAACGACGGGAGTTGTTAAAGGGATTCAACTTGCTTGCTTGCATCCAACCTGTGGAACTCAACCCAGTAACTTGAGCTGGCTGAAGCTCTCCCTCAATCTATTTAAGAGGAGGACGACAAATCCTGACACCAACATATCCATTTCATCTACAGAGAAAGAAAAAAGCTAGAGAGGGGGGGGCTCACTCATCTCCACATTCCTCTAGTTCAGAGGTTTCCAACCTAAGGCCCAACGGCCGGATCCGACCTGTAGTGCCATTTCATGCTGGCCCCCAACCCCTCCAAGGGCACTTGAGAAACAAAATGGCCACCCCTTTGAAGTTGTTGGGACAAAATGGCCGCCCCCATCGTGCAGGCAGGGCAAAATGGCCGGCTGGCCCTCGAAGCTGACTGAGAGAGCATAACCTGGCCTTCAGCTTGAAAAGTTTGGGAACCCCTGCTCTAGCTTTTCACTTCAGTGATCTGGACTTGAAACAGGATCTTTACTTGTCCCCAATGCTTCTCTGGCTCCCAAGTCAAAGGTGAGACAGAAAAAGTAGAAGCTCAACTGCACGTCCACTGCTCATCCTCTCTTTCTGGTTCTACTGTTCCCCAGAAACAAATACCCCAATAATCCCTTAGAGTAGTGGCTCCTAACATGGGGCCCACGCCCCACAGGGGGACTTCAATTCCCAGAAGCCTAAGTCGGTCCATCTGCCAATCAGTGCTTTGGAGAATTGTCTTAGGTTTGGGAACTGAAGCCAAAAATACCAAAGGATGGGAAACTTTGCCTTAGAGAGTTAGAAGGGGTCATAATAATGCTAGAAGTAGGAAAATATGAGCTGAGGTTGAGATGGGCACTTTCATTATTTCTCTACCTGCAAGTTCACAAAATCCCAAAAGCCAACCAAAACATTTCAGAATACATCTAAGCTCTCAAACATCCTCCAATAGGACTTTCCTCAATCCAATCACAGAATCTTTACAGAAGAGGAAAACCTATGAAATAGGATGCACAACAATGCCACAGAAACATATTCCTTGACATTCTTTAAGGTTTCCTTTGCCTTATTAATGAGAAATAAAATCTCAGTAACCATGTTGCCCTTTCTACCCACCTCTTGCACATAAGATAGATCTTTCCCTGAGAAAAGGACTCTACTACTTTCTTACTACCCCAAAGAGATACCTATTACTCTCCTGGAAGATACCTGGGCAGCATTCTCTGAGCAGCAACTATGAAAGCCTTACATCAATAAATCAAAAAGCACTTCTGCCTAAATGTCCAAAAGCTAAGTCAGTGCTTCCCAACCTTTGGGTTTTGGACTTCAATTCCCAGAAACCTCCGTCAATTCTGCAAAGCACTGATCAGCCAACGTACTGACTTGGGTTTCTGGGAATTGAAGTCCAAGAACTGAAGTTTGGGGAAAACCAGGCTAAGTTCACAAAAAACTCATTGTTCATGTGTTCCTGCTGCAGCTCCAAAGGATGACCTACCTGTCCAAAGTGTGCCGGATAGCCCAGCATGTGCATGTACAGCAACTTAGCGACGTTCCGGCACCGGTAAGTGTTATCCTCTTCTCTGAATGAAGACCGAATAGCAGCACATTCTTTCTGGATCATCTCCCTTTCTTCCGCCTGGGTCCGTGCTGTCCGGATGGTCCGGATCAGCTCCCGGAGTCTGATGGGGGCTGGCATCCTCTTTAAAAAAAGGGGGGGGGACAGGAGGAAGGTTAAAATGTGTACCAACCATCCTTCAAGTTGTACAACTGGAATGGTAGGAGCTTCTACATAGCCTTTGGCTGAACGTGTCAGGATTCCCTGTGGTTGGTCACTCAAGTTTACTATCTTAAGTCAAAAGGCTCAGTTCCATATCGAGGAAACAGAAAATATGTATCAGTCAAACACCTTGAGGGAAAACCTGGGGTTCAATCCAACTCAACCACTTTGAATTTGTGTCTGTTGTAAGATTAACCATTTTAATTCTATATTTATGGCTGTAAATACTGGTATGAAACACCTGAGGTAGGGTGCTGGGGTAACTGGAAGGGAGAAGATCATGAATGAGTTTATAAGGGGAACAATTGGAACTGAACCAATCTTGCACTACATACAAATAAAGCAGCTCGCCCATTTGGAGTGAATGTCTTGGAATTCCATACCTTACAAGGCATATTGGAAAGAGAAAGACAAAGACCAGGAGACAGACCTAGAGGAAGGTGGAGGATAACATCAAAGCAATATTGCAAGAACGCCAAATAACACAGGTTGAGACTGATATAAGTGCCAGAACAAGAACCTTGCATCTCCCTTGACATCCGATGGGGTAAAAGAGGAAGAGAAGAACACTGCTACCACAGGTCATCATTCTGGCTCTAATGTTGCTATTCTGGACCTGAAAATGGTAAACATTAACTGCTTTTCAAATCAGGAGTATCTGGCCCTTTCTGGTCTATTGTGCTGCAAACATGCTTATGAAGTAGTCATGATTTTGGACTTGTCAAATTCCAAAAGCGTAAATCAGAGCCAATCAAATACAATAGTTCCTCACTAACAATTCCTACCACCATTACAGAACCACCATTATGAACATTCTAAAAATACTTAAATCACAAACCAACCTGTTCTACAGCCTCTTTCTGACTACTGAATACCAAGGAAGCACAGATAGGGGCTTTTGGCTTCACTTCACAGGCAGGAGAGGTCCTGGCATTATTGCTCTTTTGCTGAGGTTTCCTCTGCTCAGGCACACAAGAGTTCTTCTGCACTTATGGCAATAAACAATCCCACCAGCCTTTCAAGAAAATTCATGCCAAAAACTTCCTATATGGATACAAGTGCTTTTATTTGGCAACAATAAAAGAAACAGTATTTACCATCTGCTAACCACACCATTATTTCATTAATGAATACATATCAGTAAAATTATTGTGATTGAAAGTTAATGGTCAATGGCAGGTCAGGTGATCCAAAGCAGTGCAGTGTGGTTACTAGAGTCTGGCATTGCTCAATGTTGACTGCCAAACTTCCTCAACAAATTATGTTTGCACAGAAGCAAAATTAGTTCCCATTTCTGGATTTCACCCAACCTTGCTATGACCTTTCTGCAAGTCCTCGTTCCTTCTGACCTGTTCAAAGTGCCAGGTCTATGTGGATTCATTAGAATAAATAAGCTACTGCCTTAACTATACAGAGTAGGTGGGAGTTGCGAAGTAACTTGTGAACCAACCGCCCAGAGAGTGCACTGAATGCTACGGGGTGGTATAATAAGTGTAATTGCTACTGCTAGGTCAGAGGGAGAATGCAGTGAGTAGTGGAGGATAACTGTTGCCTTGACAACATCAAGCTCAAGCTCACATGACTATATAGTGGCAGCCAACAAGAGGCTCCGTTTGTTGTGGTCTCCCATCACAAACCAAGCCAAAATAGTACAGTATCATATCCGCCATGCTGGGTTAGTTATCCACCACTTCCATCCACTTAGAGAGAAAGTGATCGGGCAACTTCAAAGAGTGGTGTGGGTGTTTATGTGTGGTATCACCAGCTCACTTTTACGGAAGGATGTGGAAGCGACTGAGGATGCCTTAGTGGTTAAGACACTGAACTTGACTGGAAGGTTGGCAGGTCAGCAGTTCAAGACTCAAGTGCTGTACAATGGAGCGAGCTAAATTGCAAGTAGATAAATAGGTACAGCTTTGGAGAGAAGGTAAACAATGTTCAGTGCACTCTGGTGTCTAGCCATGCCTGCCACATGTCCACGGAAACACAGACAGCGCTAGCTCTTTGCCTATAAAAGAGATGAGCGCTGAACCCTAGAGCAGAATACCTGGCTTTAGAGCAAGGGCCAAGTTTATCCTTTACTATGACCAAAAAACAGACTAATGTGCATATGTACACCACCACTTACTCTCAAGCACAACCCATACAGCACAAGAGGTTTGGGCTCAGCGATCCTTGGAGGTCCTAGCTTTACAGTTCTAAGACGACAAGTCACATAGACGCACACTGAGCGTCTCTACTGCTTGAAGAGAAAAATGTCTCTGTTCCTCAATGAGTAACACAGAAGTC